>CANSZD010000190.1:0-562500 GCA_947648045.1 Beta corolliflora | reverse complement strand
TGATATTGCTTTGATCCCGAAAGTTAAAGATCCAATTCAGGCTGCTGAATTTCGTCCTATAGCTCTTTGTAATGTGCTGTATAAACTGGTGTCTAAAGCTATTGTGATGCGTTTAAACACTTTTCTGCCTGATATTGTTTCTGAGAATCAAAGTGCTTTTGTGCCGGGACGTTTGATTATTGATAATGCCCTAATTGCTATGGAAGTGTTTCATTCTATGAAGTATCATCAGAGAAGTCATCGAGGGACTATAACTATGAAGCTTGACATGATCAAGGCTTATGACTGAGTTGAATGGGGCTTTCTTAGGAAGCTTTTGCTCACTATGGGTTTTGATGGCTGTTGGGTGAATCTGATAATGAACTGTGTTTCATCTGTTTCTTACTCCTAATTATTAATGGAGGGCTCTGTGGTTCTGTGACTCCTGCTCGAGGTCTCCGTCAGGGGGATCCCCTCTGTCCATATCTTTTTATTTTGATTGCTGATAATTTCTCTAAAATGATTCAGAGTAAAGTGCAGGCAAAGCAGATTCATGGTGCTAAGGCAAGTCGTAGTGGGCCCGGGATCTCTCATCTCCTTTTTACTGATGACAGCTTACTGTTTACTAGAGCCACCCGTCAGGAATGCATTATTATAGTTGATATTCTCAACCAATATGAAGCAACATCCGGACAGAAAATTAATTATGAAAAATCAGAGGTTTCTTTTAGCAGAGGAGTTACTGTTGAGCAAAGGGGTGTTTTGATGAGTATCTTGAACATGCGGCAAGTTGATAAGCACGAGAAGTACCTTGGTATCCCTTCTATTACGGGAAGATCAAAGAAAGCTATCTTTGATTCTCTTCTTGATAGAATTTGGAAGAAACTCCAAGGTTGAAAGGAGAAACTACTATCTAGAGCAAGCAAGGAAATTCTTCTTAAGGCGGTTATTCAGACAATACCAACCTATCTGATGGGTGTCTACAAGTTCCCCTATATGATTATCCAGAAGATTCATTCAGCTATGGCTCGATTTTGGTGGGGAAGCAATGATACGAATAGAAAAGTTCATTGGAAGAATTGGGATTCTATGTGCTCTTTGAAGTGTCTTGGTGGTATGGGGTTCAAGGATCTTAGTGTTTTCAATGATGCTCTTTTTGGGCGTCAAGCTTGGCGTTTGGTTCGTGAGCCTCATTCACTCTTTGGGCGTGTTATGAAGGCAAAATACTACCACAATTGTGATTTTCTTGATGCTTCTCTTGGCTTCTCAGGTAGCTACTCATGGAAGAGCATTTGGAGTCCCAAGGCTTTACTTAAGGAGGGCCTATTGTGGCGTGTTGGTAATGGGCGAAGCATTCACATTTGCGATGATCCTTGGTTACTTGATGATGAAGGCCGAACTATCTCAACCGCTAGGAATGATTCGGTGCACAAGGTACATGATTTAATTGATGAACACACTTTGGGTTGGAAGCTTGATGTTATTGAAGGCATATTTAATGAGCGGGACAAACGATGTATTCTTGCACTCCCTCTTAGTGAGGTGGATATGAAGGACGAGCTTACTTGGTCTTTCTCTAAGAATGGTATCTACACTGTCAAAACCGCTTACATGTTGGGCAAAGGATGCAATCTTGATAATTTTCATCAAGCATGGATTAACATTTGGAGTTTTGATGCGAGCCCAAAGGTACGTCACTTTTTATGGAGAATGTGCACTAACTCTCTTCCCACCCGTTCTTTACTTAAATATCATCATTTTATTGATGATGATACGTGCCCTTGGGGTTGTGGGTAGGTTGAGACAACAAGCCACGCAATTTTTTATTGCCCTCAATTTACCGAAGTGTGGAGTGAGTGTGGTTGTGATGTGCTGCGTGCTGGGCATGAGTGTTTACCCATGTGTGAGCTGGTGGTGAAGCGGCGAGATGTGGAGAGTAAGGTGCGCCTTAAAGACCTCTTTCTTGCTTGGTGTATATGGGGCGAAAGAAACCAACGAGTTTTCAACAACAAATGCACGCCTAACCATGTCTTGGTGGAGCGTGTCTAGAAGCTCATTGTAGGGGTGTAAGTGGATTGGACTGGATCGGACTTTGCCAAATCAAAATCCAGTCCAAAGTTTTTTGGACTCGAGAGATTGAGTCCAAATCCAATCCAAATTTTTTTTGAGTCCAGTCCAGTCCAATCTGATTTTTTTTCTTGAGTCCGAATCCAGTCCAGTCCAGTCTGATTGTTATATAATATATTAATATTTTTTCCGAGTTAGGTCAATAATGTTTTCTCATGATTGAATCATTGAAATTTGAAAAGTTGGACTCACTACATCCATTCTATAAAGTAAGTTACATACATCTTTATAGTTTAGTAAAATGCAAATTGCAAATTGCAAATTGCAAGATACAAAAGGCGCCAAAAGCGTTAAATTAACTTTTGCCTTTTCAATATTTACTTCTCACTTTGGACTTTTGGAAGGTAAGCGCAAATTTTTGGCCCAGATAAAAGTTTAGAGCGAAAATTTTAAAAGTCGAAAATTTCAAAAGAAAAATGTGAAAGAATATTTTTTTAGCCCAAATTTTTGGACTTAATATATTATATATTGTAAGCTTAAATATTTTTTGGACTGGATTGGACTTATTGGACTCCAAAGGAGTGAGTCGAAATCCAGTCCGAAAATATTTGGACTAAAAAATTTGAGTCCGAGTCCAGTCCAAATATTTTTCAGTCCAGTCTAGCCCGATAAGTTTGGATTGGACTGGATTGGACTCTAGACTTTTCGCAGTCCACTTACACCCCTAGCTCATTGATGATTATGGCTCGTATGCAGGGCACATTTATCGTCCCTCGTTGCAGTCCATCCATCCTAGCCCACGTAAATGGGAAGCACCTACTGCTGGCGTGGCCAAGATTAATGTCGATGCTTCATTGACTGTCGAAGGGTGGGTGGGCCTTGGTGTTGTGGCTCGTGATTCAACTGGCAACATTCTTTTCTCGGCTATGCGTCGCATTAGAGCTTTTTGGACTCCGAAACTTGCGGAGGCAAAGGCAATCTCTATGGGCTTGCGGTTGGGTAAACGATTTGGCCTTCGTGAAACTATTATTGAATCGGAACGTCAAGTGATCATTAATCGCCTCTCCAAGAATGCAATTTATTTGTCTGATCTAGATATTGTTCTCCATGAGATTCTCTCTGCTAGTATGTTTTATCCTTCTGTTATTTGATCGCATGTAAAGCGTGATGGTAATTTCGTTGCTCATCATTTAGCTAAGCTAGTTCCGTTTGGTACTGAACAAATTTGGGAGAACCATTGTCCTATGGAAGTGGCTCCTTATGTACTCATGGACAATTTGTCCCTGAATTAATACTAGCTTGCTGCTTTTCCCCTCAAAAAAAAGTTTTAGTTTCAAATTAATATTTACTTTCTCCTCATTTCACCTAAAGTACCCGTGTCGGAACCTCGACACTCGGACTGCATGGGTGGACACTTGGACACTTTCTTTGGGGCCAAGAAATTGAAAAAGTTTCAAGAAATAGTTGAGTCAGACACTTGAACACGTACCCGTGTTGGATATGGGTACTCGAGTATGAGCAACATAGCTTTACATAAAATACTATACTTACTCTAAAAAAATTATTATTGGTAGTGAAATCCTAGCTCCACCACTACCTATATGGCTATATATAAGAGGCCTTAAATTTCTATTTCTCCCCGGGCCTACAAAATGCCAGGAACGGCCCTGCAGAGATGCCACTCTATGGTTTATAATAACTAATCAAACTTGAAATTTAAATCCTAAATGAAGTTAAACCATAAATATCCAAATGGACGCAAAACAACCTCATAAACCAAATTGAACAAACATAAAAAAGAGATAAAATATAAAGTTTTATTAGCCTATTAAGTCTTCCTTCACAACCCACAATATAAAAGAACTACTCTTAATTATTACCTGCAAAAGATATAAACAAACATCCACAATCGGTGGGGAGTAACTAACAACTCTTCCAACCCAATTAGGATCCATAAAAGAGTTATAATATAAATAATAATCAAGTTCACTGGGCGGGCGCGGATGTGTCGTTGTGCACCGCACCCGGCCAAAGATAAAATTTCTCCTACTCTCTTTTACACTAAGATAGTATAATGGAAGTAGGGGTCGTATCCACAGGGAAACAGGGACGAGTTTAATATTCAGCGTGATCCAAAACCTAGATTAAGCTAAGGGCCGAGAAACCTAATAACAAAGGGGGTTTCAAGTAGATTATAAACAAACTAAAACTAACTAGCAAATAAATAAGATGAGAAATCAATTATGGGAAGATCTTGAATCCGATTAACATCCACTTCAATTCATTATCGATCATTGAACATCGACTCTAATTATTTCCATGATTATCTATTGTTGAGAATTAATCTCGTGTTCTCCTTATTCCTAGTTGAATAGCACGATCAGCGTGACTACAAAACCCTAACTAAAGGATAACCTAGTCCGATCGCGTCTAAGTTCAATCCAATAGCAGCAATAAACACAGAGAACCAACAGACCTGCTAACGTCATACAAGCGATAAACATTCAACAGTTGATTCAATTTCCCTAAGAAATAACCAAGACGATCTGCATCTAAGTTACTCCCTAGTTTGCTACCAATTGATAAAAGAATAAAACAATCCGATTCTATTCTTAAATCTAGCATTAGATTAATTACACAATCAAACTAGTAACGTTCCTAGCATAATCATGCAAAAATCATAGAAAGCAAAGCATAGAAATTAAACCATAATCAAAGAAAATAGAAAGAGAGGAAAGATCTCACAATAATGCTTGAAGCTCCATATTAATCTCGTTCAAGAACGGTTCAAGCTACAATCGGCATAGCATAAGCCAATCCCATAATTGAAATCTACAAAAACTAAAC
Source organism: Beta corolliflora (assembly GCA_947648045.1). Taxonomy (NCBI): domain Eukaryota; kingdom Viridiplantae; phylum Streptophyta; class Magnoliopsida; order Caryophyllales; family Amaranthaceae; genus Beta; species Beta corolliflora. The sequence continues at coordinate 557,607 of CANSZD010000190.1, read as the reverse complement.
TAGAAAATAAAACTAAAAAGAGAAGACAACAAGAGAGGAGTGGAGTTTTGGAGACTCCCTCTCCTTGTGGCTGCTGGCCCCCTAGGTCCAAAAATCAAGTTTAGTATTTATACTAAAGCTCAAAAATCAGCCGACATTTAGACCGACCTAGGGGTCGCGAGGTGCGAGTCTGGTCGCACCGTGCGAAGAGTGTTCTGCCTTCCAACACGAGCTGAAGAACTGGGCCAAGCCAAGAGGTCGCACCGTGCGAGGGATCTCGCGAGGTGCGAGCAAGGCAGGTCGCGAGGTGCGACCATGCTCGCGAGGTGCGAGCTGCGAGCTGGGCAGGCTTGCTTCGAGCGCTGGGCGAGCATGCTGGGCGTGCGGTGCTTCGAGCGCTGGGCGAGCATGTTGGAGCGCTGGGCTGGGCAGCTTGCTCGGCTCAAATGCACTTCACCTTGGAAGCTCGGAATACATGACGTTAACACAAATTATCTCGCAAAACTCCGAACTTCCGCTAAGAGTTAAATAAAACACGAATGTTAACAATTACAATCAAACCCTTAGCAAAGTGCACCCAAAGTTACGTAAATACTACGTGTAACTTGAGCGTATCATTCACACAAGCAAATAAGCAAAAATCATCTACAATCACAACATAAAATAAAAAAGGATACCAGTGAATGATAAAAATAAATTAATATAATAGTAACATTTCCAAAATAATATTCTTAACACGTTTGAGGATGAACTTAACGTAAGTGGATCACAACCCAGTGTTCCTATTTGGTTATAGTATTAAGACCCTCGCCTATGTCAAGTATGATCACACCCTGATGCGAGATAGTACCCTGCTTAGTACTTCTCGACCTCTCAGACGACAACTAATAACCAACCTACATACCCTGCTTAGTACGTAAGTATAAACCATATACCATGCTAAGTACTTCTTGGCCTCTCAAAGGATAACTAATAACCAAGACGGACCTACATACCCTGCTCAGTACGTAAGTATAAACTATGTACCCTGCTTAGTACATAGTTACTGTTCATTCCTAGAAGACTATGTCGCATCACTAGTCATCCTCCTCAAACAAAAATAAATAATAAATAATATAATTTCATCATCCGCAGAATACCATTCAAGGTCTTACATCAAACTGCAAGAAATTAGGGCATAAAACCCGTCATTTCCATTTACATCAAACTGCAAGAATATAGGGCATCAACCCCTCAATTCTATTTACATCAAACCACAAGAATTTAGGGCCTCAACCCATAAATCCCAATTCAAAACAACTTTACAAATTTTCAAAAGCAATAATATTAATAATATTATCTCCGAAAATATAATTTAACTTGTCAAGAACTAGAAAATAATAGAAATACTTATAAAAGTTTGAAAACAATTTCAAAAGCCCAAAATAAATTAATTTCATCCAAACAATGAACCAATTTCATACACAATACCATCATAATCATAATATAATCAAACAAGTCAGATCATAATCACATAAACTAGTTATAATTGTAGAATAGAAAATAGACTCCATGCACGGAACTTTAGCCCAAACCAAAACAAAGGAAAAAAAAACAAATCATGCATCAGGTAGCCAACACCCAACAATACCAATGATAATTTGAAGATCTCGTGAAAACAAATATCACGAAACATCTACATGCTATCATTGAATAAATATGAAACCACTATATAAGTTACTGAAACATTCTATCTTACTCACAAGCAGCATCACAAGTCCATGCTTCATCTACATGTCTAATAGTCTCAACAAAGCTAGCTACAAAAGCAAAACAAGAACCACCCAGCAGTATAATTCTAGCAACCTATCAAGAATAACGTGTGAAGAGAAATCAGTGCAGCAACGCAATACAAGAACAAGGCATGGCAACAAGTATAATAATACTCACAACAACGCATCATTCACACCAAGAAATGCAGCAATAAGTCCAAACACCAGAACAAAAATAACATGCTATAATATTGATTTCATACTAAAAAAAGAACGTTTATTTCATCAAGTAATCCCGAGTTTTCTTAAAATTCACCAGGTACCCTCGCACTTTTCAAAATTCACCAGGTATCCCCGAATTTCAGGGCAATACATCAAAATACCCTTAATGACTAACAATGGTCAACTCCATTAGTCATGAACCCTAATTTTAAAAAAACCCTAATTAACCTCTCTCTCTCTCCCTAACACCTAAGCCCTAACGTATTGGTACTCATTTTGATGGGCTTCTCGAAATTCGTGCCTTTTAAGGGTCGTCGGTGGCGTCCATTTTTTCAAAATAGTCGTTTTGGCGTGAAATCAGCCATTTAAGATCGCCTAGGGAAGCGTGCCCAAAATACCGTCGGATTGGTACTCGTTTTAATGGGCTTCTCGAAATTCATTTTCTTTAAGGATCGTCGGTGGCGTCCGTTTTTTCAAAAAAAGTCGTTTTAGCGGTGAAATCGGCCATTTAAGATCGCCTTGGGACGCGTGCCTAAAATACCATCGTATTGGTACTCGTTTGATGGGCTTCTCGAAATTCGTGCCCTTAAGGATTGTCGATGACGTACGTTTTTTTTAAAAAAAGTCGTTTTGGCGGTGAAATAGGTAGTTTAGGGTCGCCTCGGGAAGCGTGCCCATGATACCATCATATTGGTACTCGTTTTGATGGGCTTCTCGAATTTCGTGCCCTTTAAGGGTCGTCGATGGCGTCCGATTTTTTCAAATATAGGGTTTAGGGTTCCAAGGGTGGGAGGAGGGGTTATGGGTTAGGGAGAGAGAGAGGGGTTATTACTTATTAGGGTTAATGACTAATAGAGTTTTAACTCTGTTAGTCACTAAGGACATTTTGATGTATTATCATGAAACTCGGGGGAACCTGGTAAATTTCGAAAAGTGCACGGGTACCTGGTGAATTTTCTGAAAACTCGGGGATACTTAGTGAAAAAACTGAAAAAAGAAGATAATAGATAGAAAATACTAGCATGATACTGATAATCTCCTAAAATCATACTACAACCTAGATATATAACCTAGTCCTGTTCATGATAAATGACAATTAAATTACTCCCGAAAGTAATTATAAGCATCATATGAAAGTATAACAAAATCCAAGATCATAGAACACATAATGTATGAAAGAACTATACCACAGTTCAGAGTTCTCGCATACACAACAAACACATACCCAAGCATAATACACGAACATTTCACATAATCTCATACGGATCTTACCCATCCCAAAATCCCACTTAAGTATTATACTAATTAAAATAATTACTAAGCGAATTTTAACCGTTCTAGGAAAACCATTAGTTACGTGGCCAACTAGAGGAGTGAAGCGGACCGTCTACTGTTCTTCTTCTTGCACGGGATTGTGCTCCAATTGCTCACCTCCTAGCACCCAAACAAGAACTTAAAACACTTAAAACTAACAAGAAAGTTTACAGTGTGAAAAGCTGAATTTTAGTGATTGAAAGAAGAGTAAAAATGGTGGTTTTTTATGAGTAAATGGGGGCTGAACTTCCTCCCCTCTTTTCTTCTCTTCACAAGGATCAAAGGGGGAACAAAATGACAAGTTTTGCTGATCAGAAATCAGCTCCAAAAGTGATTAAAAGGTGGAGGTTATAAGCTTAAATTAATAGGGTTTAATGGGGAATTAAAGCGGAGGTTACAAAAGGGGTTACAAGGCTTCAAAGGCTTCTCATTTTAAATACTAGAAAACTAAATAGTTCTAATTAAATAAATATAATATATTATAAAGTCGACAAAATATATATTTATATGATGTAAAAGTTTTACGAATAAAATATTTTAATTTGACGGAAAATAATAATTAAGGGAAGATAATGCGAAAAATTAGGAGTGGAAATTTCGGGGTGTTACAAATAGTTAGGAAGATAATGTAACTAATTTCTCAGAGAGAGCACCACTTTCAAGTTTTATAAAAGATCAACTGGTGGAACATGTTCTAGGTAAGGTTGGATTGTTTTGGAAAGGTGAGACTAATAGCTTGGGTTATTATGAGTTAATCAATAGTTGAGATTATTTTAAAAAGACGAATTGACATTAACTAGTTTTTAGGTTTGGGATACGCCTCGGGTAATTATATCTTTCATTTATTAATATTTTTAAAGTGATAACATCAAGTATCACTTGGTTTAGTGGTTAAGACTTTAGTATATATGCTTGTGATTAGGGGATCAAATCTTATACAATGCAATTTCTATTTTCTTTTATTGTATGTAGATTACATGAAGTAAAACACTCTAAGAGAAAGCGCCACGTGACATCCTTCCTTGTTTACGTTCATGCATTCCACTTGGCTTCTAACATGTGTAACAAAGTTTAAACATGCATGAATATCGAAATATGTGTGACTAATGATTTGCAAACTAAAGACTTAACTGCTTTAATCATAGACTACTATATATATCATCAAGAAACTTATATATTGAGCAGAATTGATTTCTCTCTCTATATGGAGAGCTTCTCCCACTGAGTCAGTGAGTTTTCCGAAAATTACCAAATCAACTTTCACTATAATCTCCATTTGAAGTCCTTATTCTAGGTTACTGTTTCATGCAAGAAAATCGCTCTGCACGCGTCGCCAAGTCAGTTTCCGAAACCAACTTTTTCTTTCTCGGCCAATCCTCATTCATTCCTTTTACGGGAATGTTCACCTGCATTTAATCTGCTGCAGTAGACTTTGCATTTGGTTTTCATGCACCATTTCACCGATCGTATTTCTCTACACTTGGCAATTTCGAAAAATTGCTATTTATATCCATGCATGTAACTTAACCACTAACACACTCTATTTATTACCCTTCATCTACCGTCTGCTATTCAAACCATTACTCATCTTCTCTCCTCAAAACTGTTAGTCTTCTCTACTCATCTTTACTATGTCTGAAAATACCACTCCATCAAATTTTCGAATGGGAGGATTAATTGAAGCTCCCCCCAAATCACTCACCTCCTCCGATAAATTGGGCCATGTATGTTACAGGAATATTTTTTTGGCCCCCAACCACCACACATTAATATTGTGCAAGGTATCATTAATTCTCAGTGGATAAAGAGGGGCTCAATCACAGTACAAAAAACTAGGGTGTATTACATATTAACCTGTTCACAGAGAGAGGATCTTGAGGCCATGATCCAACAACATACTGTCATTATTGATGGTAGTGTTTCGGGTGTGAAACAGTGGACGTCAAGGGTTGACGGCCTGTAGAGGATGGACGAGGCTCGGCGACGTCGAGTATGTCGGCACAGGATAATTTGGATTGTCGGGATGCCTGCACAATGAGCAAGAATGACTGACCTCGGGGGGTTGCCGAGGAAACCCACTCCGATGCCTAAATCAGACAAGGTACGTTGAGTAAGTACAGGTAAAGTAGGTAGGTGAACAGTACTTACGTACCTCGGAGTCAGTGCAGGCGTCCCGACAATCCAAATTATCCTGTGCTGACATACTCGACGTCGCCGAGCCTCGTCCATCCTCTACAGGCCGTCAACCCTTGACGTCCACTGTTTCACACCCGAAACAGGTAGAATCTTCACTTTCCAAAGATGCCACTAGTGAGTGGTTCCACTTAATATAAATTTCAATGTTGCTCGTTTAAGGGTCAGAGTTGTGGGTTTACCATTAGGCTATTTGTCGTCTGCATGGGCCATGCAAGCCTTTCGTAATATTGGATTTGTGGAAGAAATTGAAGACGATAACTCAGATCTTCCTCGTGAGTCTGAATTTCGTGCAAAAATGATCCTAGATTTGTCTCGACCCCTCATTCCAGGTTGTTTCTTATCTCTCTCTGACTCTCAAGTAATTTGTGTTTATTTAGGTATGATGAGTTTTTAAATTTTGCAAAAAACATGGGTGTGCAGGGCATTATACTAGGGGATGTAATCAGTCGAATTATGAGCCTAATAGGTGAGTTCGAACTCAAGTGGCTGATTTAGAGAATGCTGGCATGCGAGTTCTTTATGGACCTATGAGTCTAGCCTATTCTACTAACTACATAGAAGGTTTGCCTGATCGTTTTCGGTACAGGAATACAATGGTTAATTTGTATCAACCTCTTGAACAAGAAGATTACCCATTGCAGGGTCAGTTCTCAGCTTCTAGTGATGATAACGATTCTGATGGCTTTGATGATTTTGGGACTGGTGATCATTATAATAATCATGGTCAAGCAAATCCACAGCGAGATGATGCGGTTTTCTTCTCGGGTGAAGATGATAGCTTAGAAGACGGAGAAATTGCACCAAGTAATCATTCTCCACCACCACAACATCGTAATCATCAGCCTATTTCTCCATATAATCAACAAAATCAAGTGCAACAGTCCCCTGGGAGAAGGTTTGGGTTGTCTACTGACCCATACGCCTAATTCTACCCAGGTGTATGATCTTCTACAATGTCAAATCCGATTGCTCCCAATGAAATAGTGGCTACCCTTATATTATCTTCCTTCGAGATTGATGAGTCATCTACTCATCAACAGCCACGACGCACATTATTTCAAACTCTGTGTATTGAAGACAGTGGCTGATCCAGCGTGGATTCAGTGGGTTCAACTGAACCCACACGGATCCGGGAAAAAATCAGGATAAAAAATAAAGATCAAAAAATTATATAAGATACACGCAAAGCATTTTATATCTGATACATAACAATGCGGCTCAGTGGTGAAGTCCGCGCGCATCAAGCTGAAGTACTTAAGTGTCGCAGGTTCGATTCTATAGAGGAAGAATCTCGTTCTCTTTTTTTTTTTTTCTTTTTTTGCCATCCTTTGTCTTATGTTTTATTTATCTATCTTCTTTTTCTTTCTTTTTCTCCATATAGTAAAATGTAATTTAGATTTTATGTTCGAACAATTCCAAACCCACGTGGCACAATTCCTGGATCCGCCACTAATTAAAGAATGGGCTCAACAATTGAGGTTTAATGATGGTCAATTACCATCTGGGTTTTCTTCGAAACAAAATTATGGTCTTGATGCGGTTACGAACCTAGGTCGACATTTTTCTATCAGTTTTAGTAGGATGCACACAAGCTCACTTGTAGCCCCCCATCCCTCTCCGGCCATTTCAGGAGACACCACCAAGCATCACTCCACATGCAGGCCTATTAAGTCAAGCTAGACTTCATCTGCATAGGTTTATTGATAACATCAGTCAACCTGCAAGAGTGCACCCCTTTGGTCACTCTTCGAATTCTCACTTCACCCCCCTTCAACAAGAATACATCCTTTTCCACTGAGGCGCAGACTCGTGAGAATGACCCCCCAAATTCTCCGCAATCTCCTTAATTCACACATGCCACAACATTGGTTAACACTGAATTCAGTAACCACTTAGTCTCACAAGCGAGTGCGAAATTAGGTTCTCTCTAGGAGCAGATCTGAAGGGGACGTGGCTTCATGTAATGTACATCCCAAGTACGTACATTGAAACTGATTAGGCAACAAAATGCAGGAGAATGAAGTTGGAATCATGGGACACAAAAGGAGGCTTCAACTTATGGCTGCGAAAGAATGGAGAGCTGCAATTTCAACCTAAGACTCTTACGGATCTCACTACGGCAGCTGATCTGGGAGTTGATATTTGTGAAGAAATTTCATCAAAATGTAGAATAAAACGAACTGGCACTTCCCAAGCGCAAGGACAACCAGGTTCTAAAAAGTTAAAAGGAGTTCAAATAGGTTCTACCGGTGCTTCACCTTCAATCCCTCACACATATGATGCGCAAGATATGGAAATGCAGTTCTCTATTGTGTTATCGATTTCTCTTCCATCAGGCTTGGAAGTTGGCCTTACTCAGCTTCCCATAGTACCATGAAAGTCATTGCATAGAATGTAAGAGGTATTAGTGATGGCAACTCTCTTGCATATCCATATGTATTTTAGTTAATACGTTGCCATTCTCCTATGTTTATGTTTTTATCAGAGACTAAAACTAGTGTAAGCCATGCTATGATTAGTTTTAATTCTCTGCATCCAAATTTTGTATGTGGGGTGGATGCAATTGGTTCTAGGGGTGGGTTGCTAGTTCTAAGTTGGACAAATTTTCAAGTTTCGGTGGTTGTTCAAACTAGTAGGCTTATTATCTGTAATGTTGTTGAACTAGATGGTAAATCATGGGACATAAGTTTTGTGTATGGTGAACCAAGAGTTGAGGTTAGACTTCTAATGTTAAGAATCATCTCCAGTCTATACTACAAATTCAACCAACTAAAGCGACTGCTAATGAAACTTCTAATGTGTTAAAAGAACTACATCTACCTCAATTAAGCATGGAAGATCAACAATTCCTTAGTAAACCTTTCTCGGAGGAAGAGATAACTACAACACTCTTCTCAATTGATATCTCTAAATCTCTGGGACCTGATGGGTTCTCATCTGAATTCTTTAGGAAATATTGGAGTCTTATTAAAGACCAAGTGCTTTACGGCATCCAAGATTTCTTTAGCTCAGGGTTTCTTCTAAAGGAATGAAATAACACAATTCTTGTCATGTTACATAAACTGGATAATCCTATAGAAGCCTCTCATTTGCGTCCAATCAGTTTGTGTAATACAATATACAAATGTATAGCCAAGTGTTTGGTTGTAAGAATGAAAGGTGTTCTTTCCAAGCTTATTTTCCCCTACCAGCACACTTTTATCCCTGGACGAAGTATGCCGGATAATACCATGTTATCTCATGAGTTACTTCATGTTATTAATCAAAAGAAAAAAGGTTCACGATGTTTGCATTGGCTAAGGTTGACCTGAAATGTTACAAAACCTTTACACAAGGTGCTTCAAGTTGGCACAAGCTTCTTGAGATGCATGGAAAAATAATAATGCATCATCTGCAAAGAATAAATGGGAGATTTTCGGGCCTCTTCTTGCAATACTAATACCTTTAAAAAGCATTAAATCCTCAACTAAAGAAAGCATTCTAGAAAAAAAATATCCATGCAGAAGATAAAAAGGTAAGGAGAAATGGGATCACCTTGCCTGAGCCCACAAGAGGGGTACATTACCTTGTAAGAGGTAGTACATATACACTAGGAGATCCAATGCAACCAAATTGAAGGAAAACCATAAGCTCACAAAATTTGAAGGATGAAGGACCAGTGCACCCTCTCGTTGATAAGATTACAAAAAAAAATACTTGCTTGGAATGCTATGTCTGTTTCGCAACCATCTAAAATTGTTTTGATTAATACACTGCTAATTGTTATGATTCGTCATGTGCTCTCTATTTTTGTTCTTCCTACCACAATTTGCAACAAAACTTGACTCACTACTTTGCTCTTTTTTATGGTCATCTAATGGTAAGAGAGGCATAACTTGGGTGAAAAAAGAGATTACTTGCCTACCTAAAGGCATGGGTGGGTTTAAAATCAATTGCTCTTGTTAACAAGGTGTGTCAAATGAAGCAAGTTTGCAGAATATACAAAACCCCTAACTCCTTATTAGCCAGAGCTTTTGAATCTCGGAAAAAATTAAGTCTCTCTATTGGTTTTTGAAGCCTAAATATGAATACTTATAGATCTTGGGGTTTTAAAAGTTTGCAAGAGGCTGAGAAAATCTTTTCTCAAAACTGTGCTTGGAATATTAGCAATGGACAATATGTGAGAACTTTTACTGAATGGAGAGCTGCAACTTCAACCTAAGACTCTTACTGATCTCACTACGGCAGCTGATCTGGGAGTTGAAATTGGTGAAGAAATTTCATCATAATGTAGAATAAAACGAACTGTCACTTCCCAAGCGCAAGAACAACCAGGTTCTAAAAAGTTAAAAGGAGTTCAAATAGGTTCTACCAGTGCTTCACCTTCAATCCCTCACACATATGATGCGCAAGATATGGAAATGCGCTTCTATCATTGTGTTATCGATCTCTCTTCCATCGGGCTTGGAAGTTGGCCTTACTCAGCTTCCCATAGTACCATGAAAGTCATTGCATAGAATGTAAGAGGTATTAGTGATGGCAACTCTCTTGCATATCCATATGTATTTTAGTTAATACGTTGCCATTCTCCTATGTTTATGTTTTTATCGGAGACTAAAACTAGTGTAAGCCATGCTATGATTAGTTTTAATACTCTGCATCCAAATTTTGTATGTGGGGTGGATGCAATTGGTTCTAGGGGTGGGTTGCTAGTTCTAAGTTGGACAAATTTTCAAGTTTCGGTTGTTGTTCAAACTAGTAGGCTTATTATCTGTAATGTTGTTGAACTAGATGGTAAATCATGGGACATAAGTTTTGTGTATGGTGAACCCAGTATCTTCAACATTGTCTAAATTGTCATTTAATTGGTGACTTTACTCAAGTAGAGAACTATGAGGACAAATTAGGAGGCTCTTCAATAATTAGAGGGTGGAAATCCTTCATTAATTGGAGGTTTGACACTAACCTTTCTCCAGTTCCTTTTTATGGCCTCGATTTACATGGACAATCAACCAACTTTGTTCAAATACAATATTAGAGAGACTTGATAGGGCTTATATTACTCAAGTTTGGTTGAATTTATACACAGTTCAGTTTGTTCAACATGAACCAATCTTATGCTGCGACCATGCTGCCATTATCTATACTACACAAAACTTCCCTAATAAACAAATGATGTATTTTTGCACTCCCTCTTAGTGAGGTGGATATGAAGGACGAGCTTACTCGGGCTTTCTCTAAGAATGGTATCTACACTGTCAAAACCGCTAACATGTTGGGCAAAGGATGCAATCTTGATAACTTTCATCAAGCATGGATTAACATTTGGAGTTTTGATGCGAGCCCAAAGGTACGTCACTATTTATGGAGAATGTGCACTAACTCTCTTCCCACCCGTTCTTTACTTAGATATCATCATTTCATTGATGATGATACGTGCCCTTGGGGTTGTGGGTAGGTTGAGACAACAAGCCACGCAATTTTTGATTGCCCTCGATTTACCGAAGTGTGGAGTGAGTGTGGTTGTGATGTGCTACGTGCTAGGCATGAGTCTTTACCCATGTGTGAGCTGGTGGTGAAGTGGTGAGATGTGGAGAGTAAGGTGCGCCTTAAAGGCCTCTTTCTTGCTTGGTGTATATGGGGCAAAAGAAACCAACGAGTTTTAAACAACAAATGCACGCCTAACCATGTCTTGGTGGAGCGTGTCCAAAGGCTCATTGTAGGGGTCTAAGTGGATTGGACTGGATTGGAGTTTGCCAAATCCAAATCCAATCCAAAGTTTTTTGGACTCAAGAGATTGAGTCCAAATCCTATCCAAATTTTTTTTGAGTCTAGTCCAGTCCAATCCAAATTTTTTTTCTTGAGTCCGAATCCAGTCCAGTCTGATTGTTATATAATATATTAATATTTTTGCCGAGTTAGGTTAATAATGTTTTCTCATGATTGAATCATTGAAATTTGAAAAGTTGGACTCACTACATCCATTCTATAAAGTAAGTTACATACATCTTTATAGTCTAGTAAAATGCAAATTGCAAATTGCAAAATACAAAAGGCGCCAAAAGCGTTAAATTAACTTTTGCCTTTTCAATATTCACTTCTCACTTTGGACTTTTGGAAGGTAAGCGCAAATTTTGTCAAGGTAAAAGTTTAGAGCAAAAATTTTAAAAGTCCACAATTTAAAAGAAAAATGTGAAAGAATATTTTTTGAGCCCAAATTTTTGGACTTAATATATTATATATTGTAAGCTTAAATATTTTTTGGACTGGATTGGACTTATTGGACTCCAAAGGAGTGAGTCCAAATCCAGTCCGAAAATATTTGGACTAAAAAAATTTGAGTCCGAGTCCAGTCCAAATATTTTTCAGTCCATTTCAGTCCGATAAGTTTGGATTGGACTGGATTAGACTCTAGACTTTTCGCAGTTCACTTACACCCCTAGCTCATTGATGATTATGGCTCGTATGCAGGGCACATTTATCGTCCCTCGTTGCAGCCCAGCCATCCTAGCCCACGTAAATGGGAAGCACCTGCTGCTGGCGTGGCCAAGATTAATGTCGATGCTTCATTGGCTGTCGAAGGGTGGGTGGGCCTTGGTGTTGTGGCTCGTGATTCAACTGGCAGCATTCTTTTCTTGGCTATGCGTCGTATTAGAGCTTTTTGGGCTCCGGAACTTGCGGAGGCAAAGGCAATCTCTATGGGCTTTCGGTTGGGTAAACGATTTGGCCTTCGTGAAGTTATTATTGAATCGGATTGTCAAGTGATCATTAATCGCCTCTCCAAGAATGCAATTTATTTGTCTGATCTAGATATTGTTCTCCATGAGATTCTCTCTGCTAGTATGTTTTTTCCTTCTGTTATTTGGTCGCATGTAAAGCGTGATGGTAATTTCGTTGCTCATCATTTAGCTATGTGTGGTATCCAATTTTTTACTGTCTTAATTAACGACCTGAATCCCACGAAAGTCTCTCATTGGACTATGAGTTTTAGAAAACTTGGAAGTCGTCACCCTATTAATATCTGAATAGGGACAAATTTATTTAATAAATCATTTTAAAATCAATTTCAAGAAATATCATTTAAAATGATGATGACTTCATATGGATAAGGCTTTTTTGAAAATTGGTCTTTCATACCATGAGATAGGGTTCGGGGTTTAGGTTAAGAGGTGCGAACGTCTGGAACTCGTCTCCTCTTCTGTTCTATAGAACGGGCTCTTACTAAATGCGTTATTTTCCATTTTAAAGTAATCATGGCTATTCAAAAGAAAGAAAAATCACATAATTTACACATATACACATCAACCATTTTTATTTAGGACCAATATATCATTTGTACATGGTAGGTTTGAGCATTGAAGTTGTACTACGTACCAATCATTGCGGGATTGGAATCCACTTATGGATCAAAACCATCGTAGTTCGATCTTATGTCTCGCCCTAAATGGCCAATTCCATTAGGGAAGAAAAGGAAATTGATTATGAATAACTCACCTTTAGAATTAAACAAATTTATTAGGATTAAGGTAGTCACTTCAATTAGTCATTGAAATGGGATTAAGATAATCACCTTAATTAGCGATTAAATATGAAGGAGGATTAAGACAATCACCTCAATTAGTGATTAAAAATGAAGGAGGATTAAGATAATCACCTCAATTAGTGATTAAAAATGGAGGTTAAGATAATCACCCTAATTAGTTACTAAACTTAAGAGGAAAGATAATCACCTTGATTAGTGATTAACAATGAAGGTTAGGAAGTAATCACCCTAATTGGTAATTATTCAAGGTTTAGGATAATCACTCCAATTAGTGATTAAATGAGAAAAATAATCGTCCTAATTAACGATTATTAAGGTTTAAGATAATCACTCTAATTAGTGATTAAATGAGAAAAATAATCGTCCTAATTAACGATCATTAAGGTTTAAGATAATCACTCTAATCAGTTACTAAATGAGAAGAGTTAAATTAATCACCTTAATTAGCGATTAAAACTTAGGTTAGGAGAATCACCTTAATTAGTGATTAAATATGATGAAAGGTTAAGCTAATCACCCTAATTAGTGATTAACCAAGGTTTAAGACACTAGTACAGAATTGACGATTTGCGCCGGATGCGAGGCGCCCATTTGCGTCGGACAAGGGTCCGATGGCACAGCTCCCGACACAAATTAGGATATAAGATCTGCGTCGGACAGGTGTGCGACGCAGTTGTCTCACTATTTGGGTCGGAGCCAGCTTACAGTGCGACGCAGATGAGTATTGGGATGCTGGCTGCTGTGGCCTTGGGGCCTCACCATCTGCGTCGCATGCTTTGCTCAACATGCGACACAAATGATGTTACATCCGTGTCGCACATGGAGCAAGCATGCGACGCAAATGGTAAGGCCCCAAGGCCACGACGAGCCAGCCAGGCCTAGACTCATCTGCGTCGCACTATTAGCTATGTTCGACGCAAATGGTAAGGCCCCAAGGCCACAGCGGCCAAGAAGCCTAGACTCATCTCGCGTCGCACCGTTAGCTATGTTCGACGCAAATGGTTGTCATCTCGTCGGATGTTGCGCGAAGTGAGACGCAAATGATGATTTTTGGGGTTTTTTTTCTTTTTTGTTTGTTTTTTTTTCATATACAAAACCTTAAACTTCAAAACTAAACGAACATTATATTAATAATTATGAGCAGAAAATTCGGCAGAGTCTCCTTTGTAATTTGGACAACCCAAGAAATCGTTGGGAAACTTTTGCATATATGACCAAAACCTGTTCCAGTACATCTCAAAGCAACCAATATTGCAATCAATTGCAATCAAGCAACCAACAAGGTTCAATCAACAAAATATTGTTCAACCTACAAATACAAATACATATACTAACTAGTTAGTTTGCAGCTTTGACGACCTCAAGAAAGTATTTTGCAAAAAGTTCTTTGAGTTCGTCAATCTCAGTTGCGGAGTATGGCTGAGGACTTGGTGGAAAATCCTAGAAATATATTAAATTAGTTAATATACTTGAAAATTCTATAAGTATAAATAACGAATTTACAACATACATATACCTCCTGTAAATTATTTGAATCATAGTGCATGCGGACGATTTCAAGCATGTTTTTCATCACGAAATAGCCGCATTCCTCTCCTCCCGCTTGTTGAGCACACTACACCAAATTTAAGATATATATTAGAATCGGAAATAAAATCCTAAATAATATTATAAAATGTGTATCAAATACAAAACCATAAGATTTTTACCGGGATCATTATCCAAGACAGTTTAGTTCCTTTATTGGATCCTTCAAGGCGCGTGAAACTTGTATATGCACTAAGTATAGAAATTTTGTAACAATTAATTACTATAAACATTTATAAATTATTTAAAATATCATAAAATGCATGTAAAATAATTAACTTTTATAACAACTATGAACTTACGTATTCAGCGGCATCTTAATAGCTAATTTTCTTTCTCTCTGTAGCAAATCAAATATATATACCGCTTTCTTAGATAAACAAATGACAAGAAGAATCCAATGTTCCCTAAGGCATGAAACAAAATGTGATGCTCATATAACCACAAGTTCATATAGATAAAATAAAGTAAAGATTAGTTTACCTAACATAATTTTGAATATATGGACATAGGATGAAACGCATATTTTGATTCGCTTTCATTGAACTTGCCATGTAGTTGATCACGGCATCTGGTTGATTGCGTATCATGGTTACCGAAATCATACTTGGACACATGAAACCAATAGTACCCTCTGATTCAGACTCCTCTACCAAATGCCTACACTCCAAATACTTATACTTAGAAGAAACAATAAAAATAAATATCAATTTTAATTAGTTTAGAGTTTGAGAATTCTCACATCATAAATATTTGCAAAATGGATACATTAAGCCATAATATCGTGAGAAGTTTAAAAACATCTTGTCGCGAGAGAACGATCATCTGATCACTATCATAGTTGAAGACGGTACCCTTCATAACTTGCATAGTAAAAGGCTCATCTGAGGGCCGGTTGCAAAATAATCGGTGCATATCCTTGACAATATCATCCCTATCCTCCAGTGATAAGTCAATAAAAGGATCTATGTACCTATATGCAGACTCATCGGTGCAAAGATCACTACCAACTATTTTTTTCTTCTTCTTCTTCATCGCACTTCCCTTAGGCAAATGTTCCTAATTCAATTCGACTTCTTTTTAATTCATACTATATATGTATATAGATTATTTCATATATCAATCAAGCTTACGTAGTATATAAATCAAGATATTAAACAGAAGTTACCAGATTATCTAAGACTATAAATACCAACTCTTTCGGCCATTCCATGAATGAACCCTCAGCTTGACTGAGTTTCACGATGTATGGAGTAGGTAGTGGAATTGGAGCATCTGCCTAGTCCAGAAAAAAATTATCAACGCTCACTTTCACGGCCGTAGGATGTGATGATGACTCCAGTTGTGGATGAACGGTACCCTCAGCTACAATGATCGGCCCCGAGACATCCGCTAATGCCAAACGACATGGAACTTGACTCTTAACATCCAATGAGAACACAATGTCATTAATTAAGTGTTTTAGAAGCATAATATCATAATCTTAGAAGATATAAAATGGATCATCGCCTCCCGAGTGACAGTTACTAGGATCAACTGGAGTGTGAGGACTTCGGACCGGCTCATCTTCCCTTTTTGATTTGGTACTTGAAGACCTAATTGCGCCGCAAGAGCCATCAACCTTTCTTGAACTATTGCATCTATCTTCGAGTTCATCTCTTGCATCGTCTGTTCTCTAACTCTTTGGCTCACTCTAGCCTCGAACTCCTGCATCTCCTCATCATCCATGCCCCTACCCTTTCGAGCAGTACTACTCCGATCAGGATCTCCCCAAACAGATGTAATCCCAATGCTACGCCCAGCTGTTAACACACGCCCAGGACGGTCTTTCCTCTGTAGAGCACGTGATAGAGCATCATTCATCCGACCTGGAACAAACTCTCCTTCCTTTTCTTTCCTTTTCCAATCATCCTGCGTCTAATTAAAAAAATTCATATGATTAGTAAAATACGAGTAATTAGACAAGAAAATATCATAAAATTTGAAAAATGCTTACAATGGACTCTTTTATCTTTTGTGTTTCTTCATTAGGGAAGAAAAGATTTCCTTCCTTATCTTTTTTCGATCTCGCGAGAAGCCATGGCAAAGTTCGATCCGGTAAAGAGGAAAAAACTGAAGATGTGGATGAGTCATCAGATGATGCTGTAGATGATGAAGGGATATACCCTTTTTTTCCAAAAAGGAATCATCTCTGCATATGACTTTTGACCCAAAAAACGAGGATGAATATTGGCAGCCTGAGACTTTCTTGCTCTTTCACTTTTAGCCTAATATGAAAACAAGTAACTAGTCAATATTCACAACATAAAAAATTGATTATAACATATTATGTGATTGGAACGTACATATTATATACCTTAAACTCATCAGAGCTACACTTTGTCACAAATTGCTCCCAAATCTCTTCCGTGATGAAAGGATAGGGCACGTACGATTGCTTATCATTGTTAGGCCCCTTCCTCGTTTTTGTGATCCATCGACTCACCAATCTTGACTTGAAATCTCTCCACCGCTTATCACAAGTAGTCAATACATCTCGTTTCTTCCTCTCATCCTCTTGTATTCCAAACTCTCTCTTCAATAGACAAAATAATACACGATTAGTAACTAATAAACAAGATCTCAATTAAATTATAAGAATGACTTTTAAAATACATGGGTTACTTACTTTAGCATCTTCCCATAAACTATTTTTTAGGCCTAGTGGAACATCATCCCAACTATCGTACAAGATAGACACTTTGCTTCTACTAATTTCACCGCAATGTGTCTTGTACGCACCAACATGCTCCCCAATCGGACGCATCCACTTATCCCACTAATTACTAAAGTACTCTTTTCTTCCTACTACCTCCATCAGTAATCTCGGCCTCAGAACGTGGCTGCCGATCATCTGATGCATCATGCATTATCTCATCTTCCATCACTACACCTGAAACCAAATACAAATACCAACCAAAGACATGTTAGATTCATAAATGAAGTACTACAAAATGGTCAGTAACAATGCATAAAGTATATAATTGAAGATTATAAACAATAGTAGTTGCAATAATATTACATAAATTACCTATTAAACAGTTTTTCTTTGACAATGTAAAATCCCTCATTATGGTCTCGACGAATGTAATTTGTGTCCAAATCTTCCCCTAATGTACTTGGAATGACTACCGACGAAACAATAACTTCATTAAATTGTGCATCGTATTCTTCTTCATCGTGTACATCATAAATTCCAAGTATTCTCCTTTTTGCTTCAATGACAACAGACCATTTCGAATCGACAGGGTCAACCATGTAGAAAACTTGTTTTGCTTGTGATGCCAATATGAAAGTATCTTCATGATGCCCTAACCTGCTGAAATTGACTAATGTAAAAAAACCATGTTCATCC
Organism: Beta corolliflora; assembly: GCA_947648045.1. Classification (NCBI taxonomy): domain Eukaryota; kingdom Viridiplantae; phylum Streptophyta; class Magnoliopsida; order Caryophyllales; family Amaranthaceae; genus Beta; species Beta corolliflora. The sequence goes on along the minus strand of CANSZD010000190.1, from coordinate 539,642 downwards.
TTCTTTAAACCACGACGAATATCAACCCACTTGCATCGGAAGAGCGGAATCTTAAAGTCAACATAGTCAAGTTCTAATATCTCTTCAATGAACCCATAGTAAGACTTCATTGTCTCAACAATTGTTCTATCCCTTCTACTTGTATACTTTGATGACAAAGCCCCCAACGTAACACCACTGTTTTGCATCGTGGATTTGTCATCTTGCCGCTTAGTGTAAAATGAATAACCATTGATGTCATACCCTTCATAGGAAAGAACTTGCATATTTGACCCATATGCCAACCATCTCAACGTATCCGATACATCAGTTTTTGGGTCAGATAATTGGTTCATAACTCGTTCTTTAAACCAATCAACGAATGAACGATTATGCTCAATCACTAACTCACGTTTATTCATCAATGGATACTGAACACTAAGAACAGTCATGTGCTCATCTAAGTAAGGATGAACTTGTTTCAGATTTTCTAACACTAAATATTCTGCTTTTCTTTTCAACTCTCCATCAAGACACAATATTTTTCTACCAATGGTACCACAACCAGCAAGTCTTCCTTCATGTCTTAAATTTGGCAATCCAATTGCTTGTGCACGTGCTAAATACTGACTTACATATTCAGATACTTCCTCTGCAACTGTTCTTTGGACAATACTTGCTTCTGGTCTGGCTGGATTCATCACTTTGCCCTTCAAAGTACCCATATGTCTCTCGAAATGCCACATATACCTCATACAAACGGGTCCACAAAGTTTAATTTCTCGGACAAGATGAATTATCAAATGAGGTATGATGTCAAAGAACGATGGTGGGAAGTACATTTCAGATCGACACATCGTCTCTATTACATCAGCTTGCAACTTATCTAGAGTGTTAGGATCAATCACCTTCATAGAGATAGTTCTGAAGAAGAAACACAACTTTGTTATCGTGTATCTTACTTGGGAAGGCAAAATTCCTCGTATTGCAACAGGTAATAAATGCTGCATCAAGATATAACAATCATGAGATTTCAAACCAACGAGTTTCAAGTCCTTCAACGAGACAAGGTTTTGAAAATTTGACGAGTATCCAGCAGGGACCTTTAACCTATGCAGAGACTCACAAAAACTCGTTTTCTCCTTCTTAGACAAAGTGTAGCAAGCTGGTGGAAGATAATAGCGTTGTCCCTGCTCTCGAGGTGCTAGTTCTGGTCTGCCCATTTCAGCCATGTCTTTCCTAGCTTTAACTCCATCGTTTGTCTTCCTGGGCATATTCAAAAATGTTCCGACAATGGCATCACGAACATTTTTCTCAATGTTCATTAGATCAAGACAATGTATGACTTCTAAATATTCCCAATATGGGAGGTCCGAGAACTTAGACCTTTTCTTGTATATATTCTTTGAGACACTTTTAAAGGGCTTGCCAAACACTATTTCAATATCCTTTACCCGCCTAGAAACCTATTTTCCACGTAAGGGTACAGGGGCTTCTCTCATCTCCACTTTTCCGTTGAACAACTTTTTCTTCTTACGAAATGGATGATCTAAAGGAAGCCATGTACGATAATGCAGGTATACATTCTTCCCACAATGATGTAACCGCTCATCAATCATATCCTCATCACAAATAGGGCATGCCTTTGCTCCTTTAACTGTATACCTGGACAAATTCCCATAAGACGGGAAATCATTAATCGTGCAAAATATCATGGCACGTAATGTGAATTCAGTTTTCGCATGCGCATCGAACATCGAAACACGTTCATCCCACAACAATTTCAGATCTTGAATGAGTGGGTCAAGATACACATCTATGTCGTTTCCGGGTTGCTTAGGACCCGAGATAAGAAGCGATAGCAGAATAAACTTACGCTTCATACATAACCAGGGGGGCAGAATGTAAATGGATAGTAGATACGGCCAAGTGCTATGCTGGGTACCTAGGGTGCCAAATGGGTTCATCCCATCTGTACAAAGTCCAAGCCTAAGATTTCGAGGTTCTTTACCAAAACTGGAAAACTTTCGGTCGATATTTCTCCATTGCGGAGAATCGGTCGGATGTCTAAGCATCCCATCTTTCTTCCTCTCATCCGCATGCCACCTTAATAATTTAGCATTATTTTCATCCGAAAATAAACACCTAAATCTCGGAATGATTAGAAGATACCAAAGAACCTTCGCCGGAGTTTCTTTCTTTCTCACCCCTTCATCATCCTCCTTTGTCTTGTACCGAGACTCTCCACACCTTGGACACTCACCTAAATCCTTGTACTCATTTCGATACAACACACAATCATTTTGACATGCATGTATCTTCTCATATTCCATACCTAATGGACACAACAATATCTTTGCCTCATAGGTAAAGTTGGGAATTTCATTCCCATCAAGTAGCAATTCTTGTAAAAAAGTGAACAACTCACTTAGACTTTTATCTGTCCAACTATGCTTCGAATTCATATTGAATAATGTAAGGATGCCAGAAAGTTTAGTGAAATTCTTACACCCCGGATACATAGGTTTGTCCGCTGCACTTAAAATATTATCATACATATTCGGACGATCGGTTCCTTCATCCTCCAAATTGTGCAACATCTCATCTACCCTATCATTCTCATCATCCACCCTATCATTCTCATCGTCTACCCTATCATTCTCATTATTATCCTCTTCTTTTTCGATATCAACCTCAACCTCATCATCAATGTGATCAACATGCAAATCATCACACAAGCTAGTGGAGCTCATACCCTGATCATAAAACTCTCCATGCCATGTCCACCTAGTATAGTTGCTCTTAAACCCACGACGAATCAAATGATCCTTAATTTGATCCACATCACGATACCCCCTAGAGTTATTCCAATCACAACAAGGACACAAGACTAACTTTGACCCATTCTGCGATTGATATTCTAACGCAACCCTGATAAATTCATCAACCCCTTGTAGAAATATCGCCGAAATCCGATTACCATACATCCAGGTTCGATCCATATTCATGTACTAGAGACACCAAACAAGAACACAATATATCGATCACATCATTCAATGTGTCTTATCAAATGCAGTCATGAAAATTTGGGTCCTTATCACTCCAACCTAACCCATCTTTGAGTTTCTCATCTCACTAGTGAATGAACATTTGGTTTTCAATTCTAAGAAAAATCCGGCAGCACTTCCCTACAGTTCTCCAAGTACACGATGAAGATAGTTGGTAAACTATCCCCATATGTACCCAGAGAACGCTTAGGGAAATGAGCTAGATTTTTCTTAGACTCGAAAACCAAACATTCATTCACAACCTAAGTGAGATAAGAAACTCAAAGACAGTCCCAAACCGGGGACTATTCAAGACTTACTCCTAATGAGTAAGCCTCGAACGGGTATCTAGGCCAATGATGCACATTGCAATTAAACATCACAAACCAATCCATTCCTTAGATTTCCCTCCCCACCCCATTAAGGTATGTCCATATAGGTTTGGTCATAATTTAACATATACTTTCCCAATCACATAACCAAACAATTCACATATACTTTCCCAATCACATTATAGGGGATAAATAAAACAAATCCACAAATCCAAACTAATGGTTAAATTAACGTAAATCAGAAAATAACAAAAGGTATAATACATACCTCTGCTCTCAAGGAGCAGCGAAGACAAGCACAACGAGGTGAGCTTGGAGAACCGGCAAACCGATGAGCACAAGACACAAGGTGGCAACTGCAGTACAATGTAGAGGAGAGGCAAAGTGAGAGAATACAACACCATTGAAAGATATGAGTTTGGATAGTCACACAACATATTACTAAATTTCACAAATTCATGGTAAATAAGAAACTATAATATAAATTCTTATAAGTTTGAAATTGTAAAGTGACCATTTAAGAATTCTAACTCATAATCGAAACACATAATTCTAAAGTGAGCATTCAAGAAACACATGCAAGAAATTGATTCAATACATTGAAATGTAGTAATAAACTCCTTGATTAAGAGCTAGAAAAAAAAGAGGGAAATTCAAAAAAAAAAGATAGAAATTGAAAAAAAAAGACAGAAATTGAAAAACCGAAAAACATGACTTACATTGAAGCAGCGGCGGCAGCGACACCTGGTGTGTAGCTGTGACGGCGGCGAGACAAGGTATGCAGCGGCGGCGGTGCGACTCACAGAAGCGGCGGTTGCCGGCGAGCAAAACCGAGAAAGAGTGAGCTAGAATGAGAGAGAGAGAAAGAGGAGTGCACCGATAAACACCGAGAAAGAGGACATGCCGGTCGGTATACGTCACCGGTGGAAATCCTTCTCGTGATTATTCGCCGGCGAGAAAGCCGAGAGAGAGGATGGGAGTGACGAGCGAAAAAACGAGAAAGAATGGTAGACGAGCGAAAACCAAGAGATGGGTTGAGTTATTCGCCGGCGAAACGGGATTTGCCGGAGAAGCGACGGTCGCCAGCGAGAGTGCGTACAGTTTCAGTGAAGGTCGACGGTTTGCAATCGCAGGAGAGAGAGAGTGTGAGAGTGGAGTTTGAGAGTGAGTATAGTTTTGGGCTTCGAATTAAAGTGCTGGTGGAGGCCCATTTACGTCGTACGTGCACGAAGATCCGACGCTGATAGTGGTGGAGGCCCATTTGCGTCGCACGTACAAGAAGATCCGACGTAGATAGTAAATGTTTTGGGCCTCATCAGTGTTTGGGCTGCAGGTTATCTGCGTCGCATGTAAGCTACGTCCGACGCGGATAGTGTTCTGCGTAGTTGGATGTGGGTTGAAGTCATCTGCGTCGGATGCTAAGGACATGCGACGCATATAACTTATCTGCGTCGCATGTCAGCAACGTCCGACGCAGATAGTGCTGTGTGCATACATTTGGCTAACAACCATCTGCGTCGGATTGGAGGCGGATGCGACGCATATATTATTTTGCGTCGCGTCTTTGCTTGATGCGACACATATAGATGATGCGAGTTGGACATGTGGGTTGAAGTAGATGCGTCGGATGAGCGTCGGGTCCGACGCAGATCGTGGTTTTTGCGTCGTTTGTCCTCAGGGTCCGAAGCATATGTACTCCTCCTACTCTTCTGCTGAGATTATTTGCATCGGACTATTAATGGTATTCGACGCAAATTGGCAATTTGCGTCAGCTCTTCGAGGGTGCGACGCAAATGGACAGATGCAAATCCTCATTTCTGTACTAATGAGATAATCACTCTAATTAGTGATTAAATATGATGAAAGGTTAAGCTAATCACCCTAATTAGTGATTAAATGAAAAGTTTGAAATAACCGTTCTAATTAGCGATTAATCGACGATTGAAATAACCACCTTAATTAGTGATCACGTTTATGATTTTTAAGAGGGCTTAGAAGAAGAGGTTTGCTTCCTAATTGAAGGCTTTTTGAGAAATAATCTTAATTGAAGATTATTAAGTCATTTAGAGAGAAATGATCAATTTGAGATGAAACTTTGAGAGATTGTGTTTGGCTAATTGGAATTTGGCCATTTAAATCGAGACACGTGAAACAGCCTAAAATCAATTCGGAGATCATAATTACCAATCTAATTATGTCAAATTATATGATTAATCCATTTGAAATATGGAGAACACATTTCTAAAATATAAGATGGATCATCATACAATTTAATTTAGTTAGATTTGCAATTTTTCCTCTTAATTGAGATTGGATCATTTGATTCATGTACTATGACATATTGGGCCCAACATGCAACATGTGTAACATTGGTTGCTCATTTTAATAAAAAGAATTGTGAAATTATTTATGAACATTATGCATAAACATCTCCATGTTTTTTTATTAATTGAGTGATGCAATAATTATTTACAAAGAAAATATTATTACAACAATATGTACAAAATCTATGATCTATACAAATCTTCAATCTTGATCTTCACCATGATGCTCCTTGATCTTCACCTCCTTGAATGGGCTTTGGAATTCATGTTTATTTGTGAATTTGTGAAAGTTAAAAATTAATTAACTTCTTTAATTTTGATTTTTTATGACAATTTTTATTGATTTTTATTTACATGATGAAATGAGTCATTTAAAAAGAAACTTAAAATTTCATGATTTTAAGTTATCATTTTCGTATCAAGAAAATAAAATTTTTTTAGGAAAGTTGAGTTAATCACTTTATTTCATTTTTCAGATTGCACTTTTGTTCTTGCACTGACTTACAAAAATCATAACTTTCTGTATAAAACGTTAAATTGAGAATTTAATATATCTATGGATAGATCAGTGAGTCTTTTATGTTGTGTCAAAATTTCATAAGTTTTTAGTGACAACTTGAATTATGGATAATTTTATACTCAAACTGGTCAAAAGAGGACCTTTATTGAAGTTGTTCTTTGAGATCCAACTTATTGAACTTATTTTAAAGTGAATTTTGGTATGAACATTCTAGACACTTTGAATAACTAGACTGGAATTGTATAATTGGACACTTTTAAGACCCTTTATTTATTTATTTTCTTAACTGAAAAGAAAATCAGTTTTGTAGAATTTAGTGATTTACATGAACGGTTTTGTAAAAATGATGTTAAATTGTATAAAATTTATATGAACATGATTTTTATATTTTTGAAAATCTACTGATGTTTTCTTCAAAATTGATGTTTTTTGTTTTATCTAAATGATTTTAATTTAAACTTTATTGACAGAACAAGCTTAGGTGATACTGGACAAAATCAGTTTTGCACAACAAAGTTGTATGATTTTTAATTATTTACACAAAATTCGTTTTTTATAAATTCCAAAGCCCAGTTGCTGGAAATATCTTGCTCTTCATAGGAAAAATATTAAATCCTACAAACTATTCTGATATAACAGACGAAAAATGAAATGTAGTACGAAATTAAAACTGATAATAATTACAGCATCACATTTTTTTATGGAGATGTTTATGCACAACTTGTCTTGAATTTTTTTTATGAAAATATTTTTGGTGATGAATAACAACTTGATTAAGGAAAAATCACATAATCACATTGTTTCCTTAGAGTCACCACGTTAGAAGTGACTATTCTAGGTGGGGTGATTTAAGGTTGGGAACCTATTAGGACTTCCACATACCCAAATCACTCCAAAGATTAAAAAAATGATAAGAAGAAAACAAGGAAGAAGTTAGTAGATGATTAAGAAGATAATAAAAAATAAATAAGAGTTTTCACTTTACCTTGCTAGCTCAATGATGCACTTCCTTTTTGCAAATTTTTTTACCTTTTTTGTGATTTTCTTAATTTCTAAGTGAGTTTCTAAATCCACTTAATTACTAACTTAAACTCTTTTTTGTGTTTTTTTCTTCTTTTGATGAACTCCTTTACATACTAATTATCTTACTAACTTTTAATTTCTTTTGTTAAGTATGATTTCTTTAGAGGAATGGAGTAGAGAAGATGAGAGAAGTAGTGAAATTAAGTTGAATTCTTTTCAACTTGGTTACTTACTAATTAAGACTTTTGCTTAGATGGAAAGATTAAGGAGGAGAAGAGTAGTAGAGAGAGAAGTTGTGAAGTTGAGTTGTGTTGTTTCTCAACTTGGTTTTGAAGTAAAAAAAGGAGGGTATTTATAGGAAAATGAGGGAAATGAACTAGGGTTTCAAAGAGGTAGAAAATCAGATTTTTCACCTAAAAAATATGATTTTCTTCATCCTTAATCACCCTAATGACATCACTCTAATGACCTCACCCTAATGACATCATCAAATCTATTTGGAAACACAAATATTCTTATTCTTTTTGGATTTTCTCATAAATGAAGCAAGATCAGATTTTCTAGAAAATATTCTTCCCTAAACATCCTAATAGGTAAAAAAAATACATCGAAAAACGTGCAAAACAAAGTGATTAGGATGCTGCGCCTAGCGCATGAATCTGTGCTAGGCACAGCGCCTTGCGCTAGGCGCAAGGCTCTGCGTCTAGCGCAGGGCACGCTTGTGCACTAGGCGCACAATCATGCGTCTAGCGCATGATTGTGTGCTTGGCGCACACTCGATTCTTCCGGAAAAAATCCGGATTCTCCCCTCTTTTACACATGGGATTTGATTCTTATTCTCACATCTTTCCATGATTCTTATTCTCTAACTAATGGATAAAGGATGTGATTAATGGATAAAGAATAAATTCTTTTTCTTTATCCAATGAACAATGACTTGACCATCAAGAAAACTGATTAATGCCGGTTTTGAGATACGACTGAAATCCCGACGCCTAATCGCGGCTCGTTTTTTTTCGTTTTTTCGAAAGACTAACTTGAGACAATTAACGAAAAGTCGTCAAATTAATAAAGACGAGCATGATTACACTACGAATCATTTTATTAAAACGGTGGTTGTAGTTATTGACTACGACTCACGGAAAATTTTATTTCTAAGCTGAAATTGCAAGACTAATACGCAAAGATGGAAAACCATACGACGAAATGAAACCCGCGCTCCGGGGCGAAATCATGCATTTGACGAGGCGTGCGCTTCCACGATGCATGATCGTTTTCGTTATTTTTATTTCTTTTCAAAATCATTATTTACCCGAAAAAGGGGTTCAAAATTTGGTGTCTACACTAAGCTAGTTCCGTTTGGTATTGAACAAATTTGGGAGAACCATTGTCCTATGGAAGTGGCTCCTTATGTACTCATGGACAATTTGTCCCTGAATTAATACTAGCTTGCTGATTTCCCCTCAAAAAAAAAAGTTTTAGTTTCAAATTAATATTTACTTTCTCCTCATTTCACCTCATGTACCCGTGTCGGAACCTCGACACTCGGACATGTATGGGTGGACACTTAGACACTTTCTTTGGGGCCAAAAAATTCAAAAAGTTCCAAGAAATAGCTGAGTCAGACACTTGGACACGTACCCGTATCGGATATGGGTACTCGAGTATGAGCAACATAGCTTTACATAAAATACTATACTTACTTTAAAAAATTATTATTGGTAGTGAAATCCTAATTCCACCACTACCTAAATTTCTATTTCGCCCCGGACCTACAAAATGCCAGGAACGTCCCTGTGGAGATGGCACTCTATGGTTCATAATAACCAATCAAACTTGAAATTTAACTCCTAATTGAAGTTAAACCATAAATATCCAAATGGATGCAAAACAATCTCATAAACCAAATTGAACAAACATAAAAAAGAAATAAATTATAAAGTTTTATAAGCCTATTAAGTCTTCCTTCACAACCCACAATATAAAAGAACTACTCTTAATTATTACCTGCAAAAGATATAAACAAACATCCACAATCAGTGGGGAGTAACTAACAACTCTTCCAACCCAATTAGGATCCATAAAAGAGTTATGATATAGATAATAATCAAGTTCACACAAGCAAATAAGCAAAAATAATCTACAGTCACAACATAAAATAAAAAAGGATACCAGTGAATGATAAAAATAAATTAATATAATAGTAACATTTCCAAAATAATATTCTTAACACGTTTGAGGATGAACTTAACGTAAGTGGATCACAACCCAGTGTTCCTCTTTGGTTATAGTATTAAGACCCTCGCCTATGTCTAGTATGATCACACCCTATTGCGAGATAGTACCCTGCTTAGTACTTCTCGACCTCTCAGACGACAACTAATAACCAACCTACATACCCTACTTAGTACGTAAGTATAAACTTTGTACCATGCTAAGTACTTCTCGGCCTCTCAAAGGATAACTAATAACCAAGACGGACCTACATACCCTGCTCAGTACGTAAGTACAAACTATGTACCCTGCTTAGTACATAGAAACTGTTCATTCCTAGAAGACTATGTCGCCTCACGAATCATCCTCCTCAAACAAAAACAAATAATAAATAATATAATTTCATCATCCGCAGAATACCATTCAAGGTCTTACATCAAACTGCAAGAAATTAGGGCATAAAACCCGTCATTTCCATTTACATCAAACTGCAAGAATATAGGGCATCAACCCCTCAATTCTATTTATATCAAACTACAATAATTTAGGGCCTCGACCCATAAATCCCAATTCAAAACAACTTCACAATTTTTCAAAAGCAATAATATTAATAATATTATCTCCAAAAATATAATTTAACTTGTTAAGAACTAGAAAATAATAGAAATACTTATAAAAGTTTGAAAACAATTTCAAAAGCCCAAAATAAATTAATTTCATTCAAACAATGAACCAATTTCATACACAATACCATCATAATCATAATATAATCAAACCACTCAGATCATAATCACATAAACTAGTTATAATTATAGCATAGAAAATAGACTCCATGCAAGGAACTTTAGCCCAAACCAAAACAAAGGAAAAAAAAAAAAACCATGCAGCTGGTAGCCAACAATACCAATGATAATTTGAAGATCTCGTGAAAACAAATATCACGAAACATCTACATGCTATCATTGAATAAATATGAAACCACTATATAAGTTACTGAAACATTCTATCTTACTCACAAGCAGCATCACAAGTCATGCTTCATCTACATGTCTAATAGTCTCAACAAAGCTAGCTACAAAAGCAAAACAAGAACCACCCAACAGTATAATTCTAGCAACCTATCAAGAATAACGTGTGAAGAGAAATCAGTGCAGCAACGCAATACAAGAACAAGGCATGGCAACAAGTATAATAATACTCACAACAACGCATCATTCACCAAGAAATGCAGCAATAAGTCCAAACACCATAACTAAAATAACATGCTATAATATTGACATGCTATAATATTGATTTCATACTAAAACAAGAACGTTTATTTCATCAAGTAATCCCGAGTTTTCTTAAAATTCACCAGGTACCCTCGCACTTTTCAAAATTCACCAGGTGTCCCCGAATTTCATGGCAATACATCAAAAATGCCCTTAATGACTAACAATGGTCAACTCCATTAGTCATGAACCCTAATCTCTATTCTATATGGGAAGAGGGGTAGGACACCAAAATTACAAAACACCCATTTTACCCTCACTAATCTCTCCAAATTACAATATATCCTCTAAGACACAAAAAATTTTAAAAAAATGAAAGTAACTAATATGTTCAAAAACCAAATAAAAACAATTCAGAAAAAAAAAAGTAGAACGTGTACAATGTAATGCAACTGCTCAACACAATCCCTAATTGTATCATGAGAAAACTCTAATTGCAAGTCTGCAACCACATAATCTGAAATCACTTCTTCAGTTCGTCTTCTTCTCCTTCCTCCTTTCGCATTATCTCCACTTCAATTCATCCTCTTTACAACTCACAAAAACACAAGCAATATATCCTAATCAGGTAATCAAATTGAGATAGAAAATATTGATTTGTTCATAACTTTTTTTACAATTTAATTTAGTAAACCCATCTTCATTTTTTTCAAAGGTAAATTTCATGCAGGATATTTTTCACGAACACTCCGCAACCCTTACAAGTTACAATCAACAAATATCACAACTGTCAACCAACTATAGACAAGGTTTTCCTTATTTCTCTTGCACATTATAAGGAATTTGTTTTTTATAATTTAATGTGATAATGTTTTTTTATTCACGACGTAGGAGAGGGCAACCGGGCAACTCTCATTCACAAACGGCACTGGACGAAGTTCCATCAACCAAATATCATAAAAAAAAACTGCACTTGCAAGGTGAATCAAGAAACAAGGGAAAAGGTAGGTGTGCAAAATTGCAAATCAGTATTAATATTCAATTGTAAATCTTTTTTTTTTGGGCAAATTATGAAAGAACCAAAAACTATGGACTATAGAGTGTTCTTTATTAATTTTAACACAAGTTATACAATAATTTATGAAAGGAAAGAATTAAGCTAACAAAATCTACAAAATGGGAAAGTTATTTTCGACTAAAATTACAACTTCTCCCAAGAATTGAAAACCAAATTTAATTTCTCAAAACAAAAAACGTGAAAATAACAAACTTTAAAAAAAAATCTGTCCATTATAAATTTACACACTTTGTTTTTTTTTTTTAAAAAAATATCTCCCAATAATTCATTTTAAAGATTTCTTTCCATGAAAACTATTTCATTTTTTGGGCAGAAAAAAAAACATTACTAATTTTTTCAATTCGAAAAAACTAATTTCAGTTCGAACAAACTATAATTTTTGATGAACTTTTAATTCGAAAAAACAAATTTTTTTCATGAACCAATTTCATATATCTCCCAATAACTCATTTTAAAGATTTCTTTCCATGATAACTATTTCATTTTTTTTAAAAAAAAAACTTTACTAATCTTTTCAATTCGAAAAAACTGTTTTTCAATTCGAAAAAACTGATTTTTTCAATTCGAAAAAACTAATTTTAGTTCGAACAAACTAAATTTTTTAATGAACTTTCAATTCGAAAAAACAAATTTTTTTCATGAACCATTTTCATATAGATCGGTTTTTAAAAACAAATGTTTTTTTAAAGTTAACAATAATTTCAAAACAGATGAGCCGAAATTACTGTGTTTCTTCTCCAATTTATTTTTGCGTTTATGTTGCATGCAAAAAAAAAAAATTGAAACTACTTCAAACTCACCTGCTTAATTGCATTCGAAATTACTGTGTTTCTTCTCCAATTTATTTTTGCTCCACCTTCAATCCCCTCACTATTTCGATTGACCTATCTCTGATTATTAAGTTTCACCTATCTCCAATTATTAAGTTTCAATGGGAAGTGTTTGGGCTTAGCAGCCCAATAAGGAGCCTAAAAGCCCTCAAAGCAGGGTACAGGTGGCAGCAGTGGGTCCCACTTATGAGTTGACCTTATCACCAGTGTTTGGGAAATCCCCAACACTATAAAAGCCAACTGCTTCATCAATGAACAGGTATTCAATTCTCACCTAACAAAACTAGAGCATCTCTCTCTAGACTTCACTTCTCTCTCTACCTCAATCACATCTGACTTGAGCGTCGGAGGGGCGATCCCGGAAACACCCCCGGGGTAGTCTAACCTTGTTTTGCAGGATTCAGGCGTACGGACATCGGAGCTCAGGCGAACGCTCTCGGGGCCCACATCGAATCACTCAACTCATTACAATCCTTAATTTCTTAGCAGAAACAGTTTGGCGCCGTCTGTGGGGAAGTTACAATCAAAGTCGCTTCGCCACCACTCAGTAAGAACCACTTCATAATGGCCCCAGCCAAGAGCACACGCACCAGACCGCCTTCAGCACAGGCTCAGAGGTCCGAAAGAGACCCCTCACCGTCTCAACAACGGAGGTCCGAAAGGCCCAAAACACCGACCGTTCAAACCCTCGATCATGAGGAAGAAGAGCAGTCCATTGAAAATGGACCGCAACCATCGAACCAGCTACAGCACGCTGACCCCCAGCCCATCTCTACTGCGGACATCAATATGATAGCCGCTCAGCTCCAGCAAACCTTGCAACAGAGCCTGATAGATATGTTGGCCAACCTACAGCAAGGACGCTCCCTTCAGCCCCCTAAGGACCGGGGCCCGGTCCCTCCCTTCGGGCGAGAACCACGGTTCGGCCCTAGCCAAAGAAATCGGGGGCAAGGGAATACGGTCCGCCACGGTCGGCGCCGATCAAAGCAGGGGAGGGAGACCGACGCGAGTCTAAAGGAAGATCGGCTAGGCTCGCCGAAGAGACTCACATATCCAAGTCCCCTCGGGGCAACGCGGGTCACAAGCAAAACGATGCCCGACACTTCCTCTACGAGAAGCGCCTCAGCAAGGGTTATGATGCGAGGCACATATTAAACAAAAAGGCCGCTCAGCGCGAGGGTCATGGTGATTCTGCTCAATCGAACCCCATTCGAATCAACAAGGGGGCACTCAAGTTCATGGTCCCATTCAGCCCAGGCCATACTCGAGGCACCCAACCCGGGAAAGGTCAAAACGCCCTCGTCGAACCATTCGCGGGCTCGACCGACCCGGATGATCACATGGCGACATACAAAGCTCAAATGAGTGTTCGGGCGGATGTGAAGCCACTTGGTGCCGTTTCTTTCCGACAACACTCAAAGGTCCGGCCCTGAGCTGGTTCCAAGAGCTCCCCGCGGGGATCATCACTGATTTCTCGGTCCTCGAAGACCTATTCATCCACCAATTTATTGCGGGAAAGAGACAAAAGAAAACGAGCCTCCATTTAATGGGGATCAAGCAGGAGAAGAACGAGAGCCTGGCCGACTACATTAAAAGATTCAATGAGGAGTCATTGAAAATCTCAGACCTACAAGATGCGGTGGCATTCGCCGCCCTAATGTTTGGACTTCAGCCTGGTCGGCTAAGATGGTCCTTGGCCGAAAACGAAGTCAAAACCTTCTCTGAAGCAATGACTCGGGCTCAAAGATTCATCCAAGCGACAGACATATGCCGTCACTCAGACGACGGGAGCAAAAAAGGAAGGATGAAGGAAATCACAGAGATCAGTCAAAGCAACAGAAGACGGGTGGTCGGTCAGACAGATTCAACGACCATGACATCGACCCCCGGTTCAGTAAAAACAGAAGAGAGATATACTTGGACATAAAAGACAAAGTCACTCTTCCCCCGCCCACCTCCCATCAAAACGTGAGCTGCTCGAAGAGATAAGAGCCTGTGGTGCGAATATCACAAAGAATGCGGGCACACCACTAAAGATTGTAGGGAACTCAAGAAATCCCTAAACAACCTAGCTGACCAGGGGAAGCTGAACCAATACCTCAAGCATTCTAGTGAAGAGAAGGGCAAGCAAAAAGTCGGTCGGTCAACAAAGGAGACACGGAGGGGTTCATCGGAGTCATAGCGGGGGCTTCGCGTCGGGGAGGCCTAACCGGCCGATCACGCAAAGCCCACCTCCAGAGTCTAAAGCATCAAGTACTCGATGTCAACCACCCACGACTCGACTGCCCTATAATGACATTTGGGGAATCCAGTCGGCCACTACACACGCCCCACGATGATCCCTTGGTCGTCGAGCTCAAAGTGGCCAACACTAGAGTCAAACGGGTGCTAGTGGATAGTGGATCCTCAGCTGATATAATCACGCTGGAGTGCCTCAGGAAGTTGAAATACACTGAAAGGGATGTAACCTCACTCAATCAGCCACTCATAGGCTTCGGGGGAAACTCGGTACACCCTGTCGGATCTATAAAGTTGCCTACTCGGATAGGGGAGAAGGGCAAAGGAAGAAGCCTACCGATCGACTTCCTAGTGGTAGACATCCCTCTGCCATATAACATTATAATGGGAAGATCAACTCTGAACAAGGTCAAAGCAGCAATTTCCATTTATCAACTTCTTATGCAGTTTGAAACCGACGAGGGTAAAGTCGGAAAGATCCAAGGGGATCAGCAGGCAGCTAGAGAATGCTATGTGAACAGCTTGAAAAGCAAGATTGACGTCCAAGAGGACTCGAAGAAAAGAAAGCGAGAAGATGGTCAGCCGTCAAGTGGCCTCGGGGTTTACATTACCGAAAATCCCAAGCAATACGAGCGCCCTCAGCCAGCCGAGGAGGACGAAGAAGTCATCATTGATGAGGAACATGGTCGGACTCTGAGAGTGGGCAAGGCCATGGACCCTCAAACAAGAAGGGAGATCATTCAAGTTCTAACAGAATACAGAGACGTCTTCGCCTACGAAGCCAATGAAATGCCCGGGCTCGACCCTAAAGTAATGTGCCACGAGCTAAACATCAAAGAAGGGTTCAAGCCGGTCAAACAAAAGTTAAGGCATCAAGGCCCCGAAAGGAACGCCGCAGCAGCGGCGGAAGTTAAGAAATTGCTCGAAGCGGGGTTCATTGAAGAGTGCCGGTACTCGGAATGGCCGGCCAACGTTGTCCTGGTCAAGAAGTCGAGTGGGGCGTGGAGAATGTGCGTGGATTTTACAGACCTAAACAAGGCCTGTCCAAAAGATAATCACCCTCTGCCCAAGATTGATAGGCTGGTCGACTCAACTGCAGGTCACGCCCTTCTAAGCTTCATGGACGCAAACGCGGGGTATCACCAAATCCCGATGGCCGAGCAGGATCGAGTCCACACCGCTTTCATCACCAACCAGGGGGTATATTGCTATAAAATGATGCCCTTCGGGCTCAAAATGCGAGGGCAACATATCGCCGCACCGTCAACCGAGATCTTTAGCGACCAACTCGGTCGGAATATAGAGGTATATGTTGATGATATGATCGTCAAAAGCAAAATCCACAGCCATCATCCCTTAGATTTAAGAGAGACCCTCGGAACGTTGAGGCGCTTCCGCATGATGTTAAATCCGAAGAAGTGTGTCTTCGGAGTAAAAGGGGGTAAGTGTCTCGGATTCCTGGTTGATGAAAGGGGGATCGAAGCAAATCCCGACAAAATCAAAGCTGTAATAGAAATGAAGTCTCCGAGGAATGTAAGAGAAGTACAACGCCTGACCGGCTGTCTGGCCGCCCTCGGACACTTCTTATCCCGCTCAGCGGATAAGAGCTTACACTTCTTCAAGACTCTAAAGAGAAAAGAGTTTACTTGGGACGATGAAGCCGAACAAGCCTTCACCTCCCTAAAAGAACATCTCCTTATCCTCCCAAAATTGATCTCCCCCCTGCCGGGGGAAACACTGTTCATTTATTTGGCTATCTCTGAATACGTGCTCATCGCTGTTTTGATAGCCGAAAGAGAAGAAAATCAACACCCAGTCTACTTCATAAGCCACGCCTTTCGAGGAGCAGAGGCCAAATACAGCAAAGTGGAAAAAATGGTTTTTGCCCTAGTAATGGCTAGTCGGAAGCTCAAACCTTACTTCCAGATCCATCCTATTAAGGTCCTCACGAGTCAGCCGCTCAGGAAGCTCATTGAAAGCAGGAACCACTCTAGTCGGATGACCGATTGGGCGGATCAGCTGGCCGATTTTGGGTTAGAATATGAACCCAGAAGGGCGATCAAAGCCCAGGCCTTGGCTGATTTCATAACAGAATGCACATCCAGGCCCCCAATCAGCAGGCAAGATAGCTGGGAGCTGCAAGTGGATGACTCGTCTACCAAGACAGTGTGGGCCGGGGCCAGTCATCAAACCCCTGTCCGGAGAAAAAAATGGAATACGCCATCAAATTTGAGTTCTTAGGCTCCAACAATGAAGCAGAATATGAAGCCCTGATCCTCGGATTGGAGCTATGCATCTTGGCCGGGGCAACCGTGATTAATGCTAAATCCGACTCACAATTGATAGTGGGTCAGGTATCGGGCGAATACGAGGCTAAAGAAGACAACATGAGAATGTATTTGGCCAAGGCCCGGGATATAATCAAGCAGCTATCTCAGTTCAACATCACCCACATACCGCGGTCGGAAAATCAGCAAGCTGATGCCTTAGCCCGAATGGCCAGTTAAATGTGTCACCCCCGAGGAAGGAAATTACATCCTTAGGGAAATCCACCAAGGAGCTTGTGGGAGTCACCAAGGGGGAAGGACCATAGCTGGAAAAGCTCTCCGAGCCGGATACTACTAGCCTACTCTGAAAACGGACGCTCAGGAGCTAGTTAAAAGGTGCCCGTCCTGTCAGATCCACTTGGACATCCCCAGAGCACCAACCACCCCCTTGACAACAATTCAAGCAGTCCTGCCATTTGATAAGTGGGGTATGGATCTACTCGGACCATTTCCCGACCTCGAGTCAAAGAAAGTTTCGATAGTCGCCATTGACTACTTCACCAAATGGACTGAGGCCGAACCACTCTCCTCCATAACAGATAAACAAGTTCAAGCATTCATTTGGAGAAACATCATCACCAGATTCGGAGTTCCCTGGGTACTGATCTCCGACAATGGACGCCAATTCAACAGCGGCCCAACTCGGGAATATTGTGCCCGGTTCGAATATGCACCAAATTCTCCGCCGTCTCCGAGCCACAAACGAACGGCAAGCCGAGCCTCGGCCATTAAAATAGTCCTCAAAGGAATCAAGAAGTCACTAGAGGCTGCCAAAGGAGCATGGGTCGATGACCTACCTGGAGTCCTCTGGTCGGCGAGAACTACTACCAAGGAGGCAACAGGGCATTCGCCGTTCAGCGTTGTGTACGGAAGTGAGGCGGTCTTACCAGTGGAGATTGGCATCCCATCCCCCCGAATGACGTTCTATGAATTTGAGAAGAACGAGGAAGAGAAGCCAGTCAACTTGGACTTGCTGCCGGAAACAAGGGGCAATGCACTGCTAAAATCCATCCGGTACAAACAAAGGGTCACTCGGATGTTCAATCGCCGAGTAAAGTCCCGACCAATCCAACTTGGCGATTGGGCTGTCCGGAAAGTTGAAGCCACTGGGCTCTCGCACTTAAAGGGAAAGCTAGGACCTAACTGGGATGGCCCTTATAAAGTGACGGAAATCATCAAGCCCGGGACTTTCCGACTAGAATCCCCCGAGGGTGTTCCCCTGATCCGACCCTGGAACGCGGACAACCTTAAGAAATACTTTGTGTAGAGTCTGTTACTTGCAATAGGGGCATATATTGTAATAGCTGTAATTATAGCCATTCGACTTTCAAAAAATAGTCCTTTTTGGGGAAATAGCCGAATCACAGCCTGTCGGCATATTTTGTACCATAGACTTAACCAGTCAAAGCAAATTAACATCCTTTCTGGAAATTATAGCTGTTCGGCAATTCTGCAACTGAATCAACTCATTAATCAGTTTTCATTGTTCAGCCAAAATGAAATTACTTGGAAAATATTGCAATCAACAAACAAGGAAATTGGAGATAAAATGACGAGTTTCATTAAAGATGTCTCGAATTACAAAAAGGGGAGTCAGTACAAAAGTAAGGGAGGCGAAAGCATAAAAAAGACTAAGTACAAGCGCTACATTCTAAGAGCTAGGGGGAGAGGGAAGATCAGTCATGCTCCCGGCGTTCGGCTCGGAGTTGTCGCCAACCAACTCTTCACCTCGACCAGCATTGTCGGCCGCCTCGGCGTCATCCTCATTGTCATCGTCATCATCGCCGTCGAGGACATCAACATCGACTTGATCCTCTTCATCGTCATCCTCATCATCTTCACCCCCCTCAGCTTTCAGCCGAGCTAGGATAGCAGCATTGTCGGCGTCGATTGACATCTGATAACTCGACCAAACGTCCGCCCAGACCAAGTCAGGGTGGGACTCGGCAAGGACCTTCTTGAGCCGATCAAGCGCCTCATCCTCCCCCATTTTATGCGCCGCACTACCGACCTCGTTGCCATAGACCTCGGCAGCGTCAGATTTCTCCCAGTCGGAGAACCACTGCGCCTCGGTCTTAACTTGGCCCTCCAACTCAGTCAGCTGGACCTCGAGGTCGGTCACCTTTTGCTCGGCCTCCTTCAGCTTGACCAAGGCATCGGCCTTCTCGGTTTGAGCAGCGTCCCGTGCTAGGACCAGGTCGGCTCTCTCCTTAACCCACTTTTCCCGTTCCTCCTCGAAATTTCTTTGGTCCTTTTCAATGGCCGCCTCGGCATCACTGAGCTTCGACTCGGCTATCCGCTTGTCCTTCTTGGCGCGATAGACCTTGTCAAAGTGTTTCTTGGCCTTCTCCTTGAGATCGGCCACCTCTTTAGTAAGGCTTACTCGGTTCTGGGCCACATTGGCCAGCCGAACAGAGAACTGGAAAAAGAAAAGAGAGCCAATCAAAACAGAGAAATAGAACACACATGAGTAAAGGGTAAGGCACTTGGCAGAGAAGAAGGAAATTACATCATGCCACGAGCGGAAGAGCTCATTGGTCTCGTTCGGACCATGAGTCGCGTGAATATACTCCCGATCAGCGGCAGTATACATCAACTCTATGGCCTTCGTCCAGCGACCGTCCTTCTCGGCTCGACTGAGCCCGGTGAAGGGCACACCGAGCATCGCCCCCTCGCCTAGTTCATCCTCAGGACGGTCGGCGGAGGGAGACATGGGAGTATACTGAGGGCTCCCAATCGGCCGAAAATCTGAGGAATGAAGGGAGAGAGATCCGCCATCAGCAGGCCGCGGTGGCCCCCTCGGGCTAATAACCTCAATAGACTTGGCCTTTTTGGCCTCCTTCTCCCGATCAGCCTTCTCCCGATCGGCTTTGGCTCTCGCGAGCGCCTTCTCGGTCCGAGCGACCTTGTCGGACGATCGCTCCTTACTCTTCTTGGACTTAGGCTTGGCAGGATCCTGAGGAAAAAGAAATAGCTCCTGTGAATCGCTAATTACAAGAAGAGACGCCGCTCGACTAAAAGAGAATGGAAATTCTACCTTAGGAGGGGCTGGGACCTTCATGGTCTTAGCAAAATCTCGGCCTTCGGCCTTCGAAAGCGACCCTCATCGCCGCTACATTCAGTTTGTCGGCCATGGTCGGATCTACCTCGTCTATATACGCTCGGGCAGGCTCTGCAAAACAAAACGAAAAGCATAAGTATTAGTCAAGCAGAAAGATCAAAACATCACTCTGACCACCCTAAGCCATCCCCTCGGCAAATTACCCTTCGGGAAAGTCGAACTTAGGCCCATAGCCGAGAGGAAATGCTCATCGCTGAAAAGATGGCAGTCGGGCAACCATTGGCCGGGTACGAATACCTCGCCCCCGTTTACGATCCTCGACTCGGTCTGCATATAGCAGGCCGCAGCTCCTTCCTCATCATCGAGCTCGCCTACCCGGCAATTTAAAGCAACGACGGGCTCGGTCGGGGGAGGGACCAGCGGAATCCCCCAATCTCTGCCGAAGTAAATGAAGGCAAACTCCCTACGAAACCCTTTCTGGGATCTAGGAAGATGGAGGACGGTCCGATATCCCGGTCGGACCTGAAAGCTCCACCAGCCAGGCCCGTTAGTCGCAGCCATAACCTCGACCAGCTTGTACATGTGCCTCCACAGCTTAATGGTCGGTCGGACAGCTATCAAGTTGCAAATGACCTGGAAGGCATTAATCCCCCCCCATGAGTTCGGAGAAACCTGGTAAATTGCCAAGTTGTAGGCATTCAGCAATTCTTTGACAAAGGGAGTCAAAGGGAACCGAAGACCCATCTCCATTGACTTGTAGTAGACCGCAATGCATCCGGGCGGTGGAGACAGGATTGTATGGTAAGCCTCTGGTCGGACGAGATAATAAGGGTCCTTTATTTGGAACCTCGTCGCCGTCCCTCGAAGATCTTCGGTCAGAGATTTTATTACGCCTGAGCTCGGGAAAGAAAGTTCCCGGCCCCCTTTCGGATCCGGATCGGGGTATTCAAGCTCCCGACCCGAAGTGGACGTTTCTCCTGCTCCCCACGGCATGGCCACCCACACTACATCATGAGACAAATATTTGTCTAAGTAACTCCTTGAGGGGGGGTAGGCTAAAGACACCTCCCAGGGGTACGGGATGAGGCCCTCGGCCTCCTCCTCCACCGAAGAAGACGGGCTCGGAAGAGCAACCGCGTCGGGTACAGCCGAGGGGTCGGGACAACTTATTACAGTCGACACCAATGTTATTCTCATCCCCCTCACCTCCTCGGCTAAAAGATAGGGAGGTGAGGTCGGGGGTGTCGACGACTCGGACGAATCTCCCATTATTTATGGACAAGGGAGTCGGCCGAGATTATTCGAAAGAAAAGAAAGAAAAAGAAAGCGTAAAAGAGCAAGAGCGTACCTGGTCGGACGTAGAAGCTGGAAGAAGAGCTTTGGAAAGTTGAGAAGATTTGGAGATTTTTGAGAGAGAAAAAATGAGGAAATGAGCAAGTAACTCTGAAATTCTCTCCCCTCTCATACCTATATAGGGGTGCCTTGGGGGATGTGCAACGCAAACCCCCCCGCGTCGCTCTAATGGGCTTCTAATAGAGGCCCAATTGGACTCCTTCAGTCCATTCCATGAGGAGTCCAGTAAAATCAAGAAAAACGTCCTAAGCCCGAGGAAGTCGAAGCGTCAAAACTCCTTGAGGCGCCCCTCCAGCTCGGCCTATAACAAGGGTCCCCAACATCCCAAGTATCAAGAGTGGACATGTGGTGTGTCAAGTTGGACACACCCGGTCGGACAGAACAGGTGCAGCCCCTCATCCGAGTGGCTCAACACCTTACTCGGCCATCAGGAGCTCCTCTCCATTGCCGAGTCACTTCTATGCTTGGTCAAATATGGCCAAGTATCAGCTGGCACCCACTCGGACAAACTAGGGGCTCATTAGCTCCTCATCCGAGTGGCTCAACACCCTACTCGGCCATCAGGAGCTCCCCTCCATTGCCGAGTCGCATCTATGCTTGGTCAAATATGGCCAAGTATCAGCTGGCACCCACTCGGACAAGCTAGGGGCTCATTATCTCCACATCCGAGTGGCTCAACACCCTACTCGGCCAACAGGAGCTCCCCTCCTTTGCCGAGTCGCTTCTATACTTGGTCAAATATGGCCAAGTATCAGCTGACACCCACTCGGACAAGCTAGGGGCTCATTAGCTCCTCATCCGAGTGGCTCAACACCATACTCGACCAATAGGAGCCCCCCTCCTTTGCCGAGTCGCTTCTATGCTTGGTCAAGTATGGCCAAGTATCAGCTGGCGCCCACTCGGACCAATTCGGGGCTCATTAGCTCCTCATCCGAGTGGCTCAATACCCTACTCGGCCAACAGGAGCCCGTCTCCTTTGCCGAATCGCTTCAATAAAAGGAGACCGGGTCGGCATCTCTTCTTCAACAAGAAGAGACCCAGTCGGCCCTCTCCTCCATCAATTAAAGGGTACCGAGTCAGCATTCTCCCTTCAACAGGGAGTGACTCGGTCGGACCTCTCCACCTTCCGATGAGAGATGACCGGGTCGGCTTCATTCCTTCAGTATGAAGGGACCCGGTCGGCCCTCTTCTCCAACGATAAAGAGGAGATCGGGTCGGTATCCCTCCTTCAATAGGAAGGGACCCGGTCGGCCCCCTCCTCCTTCAATAAAAGGGGACCGGGTCGGCATTCTTCCTTCACCAGGGAGCGACTCGGTCGGACCTCTCCACCTTCCAACAAGAGATGACCGGGTCGGCGCCCTTCCCTCAATAGGAAAGGACCCAGTCGGCCCTCCTCCTCCAATCAGAAGGGACCGGGTCGGTATTCTTCCTTCAAAAGGGAGTGACCCGGTCGGACCCTCCTCCTCCAATAAGAAGGGACCGGGTCGGCATCCTTCCTTCACCAGGGAGCGACTCGGTCGGACCTCTCCACCTTCCAACAAGAGAGGACCGGGTCGGCGCCCTTCCCTCAATAGGAAAGGACCCGGTCGACCCTCCTCCTCCAATCAGAAGGGACCGGGTCGGTATTCTTCCTTCAAAAGGGAGTGACCCGGTCGGACCCTCCTCCTCCAATAAGAAGGGACCGGGTCGGCATTCTTCTTTCAACAGAGAGTGACCCGGTCGGACCTCTCCGCCTTCCAGCAAGAGGAGGCCGGGTCGGCATTCTTCCTTCAACAGGGAGCGACCCGATCGGACCTCTCCCCTTTCCAACAAGAGGAGACCGGGTCGGCACACTATTTTCACCAGGAGAAGACCGAGTCGGCATTCTTCCCTCAACAGGGAATGACCCGGTCGACCTTCTCCCCATTCAGTAGAGAGTGACCCGGTCGGCCCTCTCCCCATTCAGTGAGAGGTAACCGGGTCGGCATCTCTCCTTCAAGCATGAAGGGGACCCGGTCGGCGTTCCTCCCTCTAGCACAAAGTGAGCCGGTCGCCAACCAGTCAGAAATGCAACAGTTGTTATTCCGCCACAGACAGGCATCTCACCAGTCAGGTTCCCGCGATCCCCCCATCTATGGCGTGGGGCTAATTATTTGGGCTTAAATAATCAGCAGTTCAATAAGGAGCCTAAAAGCCCTCAAAGTAGGGTACAGGTGGCAGCAGTGGGTCCCACTTATGAGTTGACCTAATCACCAGTGTTTGGGAAATCCCCAACACTATAAAAGTCAATTGCTTCATCAATGAACAGGTATTCAATTCTCACCTAACAAAACTAGAGCATCTCTCTCTAGACTTCACTTCTCTCTCTACCTCAATCACATCTGACTTGAGCGTCGGAGGGGCGATCCCGGAAACACCCCCGGGGTAGTCTAACCTTGTTTTGCAGGATTCAGGCGTACGGACATCGGAGCTCAGGCGAACGCTCTCGGGGCCCACATCGAATCAGTCAACTCATTACAATCCTTAATTTCTTAGCAGAAACAAGAAGAAGAGATGGAAATAGAACACAGATGAGCCGTGGGATGTATTTGCATATTTAGAGAGTGTGTTTGTTTGCATATTTAGAGAGAGTGATTGCATATTTAGATAGTGGATATTTAGAGAGAGAGAGAGAGTGAGATAAATGAGAGAGTTTGACACACAAAAGTTTTATGCTTCCAGTTTCACATTAGTTTAAGATGAGTTATTTTCAAAGTGGAGATAAGTTTCATTTTATGTAAGGGGACTACAACATTAGGCAGTCAAATTATGATACAGACCCTTGAGTTTTTTTGATGGGAAGACCCTTGAGTTTTATGTAAGGGGGACTATAACATTATTACTAATAATGTTATCTCTATAATATTATGTTATTGTATTTTGGTATCATATTGTTATATTATTGAAATGTCTGCTTCACCTTCATATGTTGTACTTTTCCAAATATTATCCCTGTTTTATATGTCAAGACTCAATAGGGGTAGGACACCAAAAAAAATAGAAAACAAAGAAAAACAAAAGAGTAACTACCTACTTTACTTAAAAAATTTGAAAAAGGAAAAATAAAATGACAATGATCATGGTAAATATGAAAAATTACAATTTTCAAATACAATTATCGAAGAAACGAGTTAATAATAGAATAGTGACCCCTATACCAAGCCATACAACAAGGATAGCAACAATTTTCAAAAAAGTTGTTTGTTAATACTTAACATTAATTAAGGTTAGTTTATTAGACTAAAAATATATATTTTTTCAACTATCAGCTCATTTTTAGAAACTTAGAAATTATATCACTAATTATTGTTAAATAAAATATAAGTAAAGTTATTAAACCTCAAAAATATAAGTTAGAGTATGTTCTCTTCGGCATAAAACAACTGAACGGAACTGAACTGAACTAAATTGAACTGAATTGAAATGAAATGAATGGTGATATGTGAGAGTAAAACTATTATCCAGAGCTGAACTGAATTAAATTGAACATATCTAAATTTTTGTGAACTGAAAATGAGCTATGGAGAACAGACCCTTAGTCAGAGATAAGAATTTATAGGTGTCTATATGTTGAAAGATAGTTATATGAAAATTATACAACAAGGATATCAACAACTTTTAAAAAGTAGTTTATTAGTACCTACACATTAATTATAGATAGATAATTAGATTTAAAAAATAATATATTTTCGACTTTCACCTCATTCTTAGATAACTTAGAAATTATATTCACTAATTATTGTTAACTAAATTATAAGTGAAATTATTAAACCTCAAAATTATTAGTTATGCAGAGATAAGAATTTATAGGTGTCTATATCTAC
Source organism: Beta corolliflora (assembly GCA_947648045.1). Taxonomy (NCBI): domain Eukaryota; kingdom Viridiplantae; phylum Streptophyta; class Magnoliopsida; order Caryophyllales; family Amaranthaceae; genus Beta; species Beta corolliflora. The sequence continues at coordinate 514,263 of CANSZD010000190.1, read as the reverse complement.
AAAAATGTAGATGAAAATTACATACTAAAAAAGTAACAGAATACAATTATAAAAAATTAACCTACATATAAAGGTATTACTCTAAAATTAATAACAGTATTTCGTATATTAATTATAGTTAGTTTATTAGATTAAAAATAAATTTATTTTCAACTATCAGCTCATTGTTAGAAACTTAGAAATTATATGACTAAATATTGTTAAATAAATTATAAGTAAAGTTATTAAACCTCACAAATATAAGTTAAGGTTTGTTCTCTTCGGCATAAAACCACTGAACTAAACTGAACTGAATCGAAATGAAATGAATAGTGATATGTGAGAGTAAAAGTATTATCCAGAGCTGAACTGAACTGAGCTGAATTGAACTGAACTGAATTGAAAATAAGTTGGGGAGAACATACCCTTAGTCAGAGATAAAAATTTATAGGTGTCTATATGTTGAATGATAGTTATATGAAAATTATACAACAAGGATTTCAAAAACTTTAAAAAAGTAATTTATTAGTACTTAAACATTAATTATAGATAGATAAGTAGATTTATAAATTACATACAAAAAAAGTAACAAAATAGAATTATAAAATATAACTTACATATAAAGGGATTACTCAAAAATTAATAATAGCATTTTGTATATCTCAATAACAAAGTTAAGATTATGTTATGTAGTTTCATAATGGATGAAAACGAAGCACAAAAAGTTCAACAACAAAGGAGGAAATGGAGTGATAGGAAAAGACGTCACCGACAATCATTCACACCTGAACAAAGAGGACATGTGAATGCAAAAAGACGATCTGAATATGCTCGTGGATGTGAAGAAAATGTCGTTGCTTCTCAAGGAAGTCGACCTCAAACAACATCTGCACAAGGCCACTGCATGATTCAAAATCGTGACGATGCTTCCAACTCTTCAGAACTTAGAAGACCCATGACAGACATTACTAACTACAATCATATTGTTAATGGAGATGGATGCGAAATACACGATTGTAAGAGCTCTAAAGTAAATAGATTAAAAGTAATAATATACAAAACACCATTTAATGTACTCATCAAATATATACCTTTTCAACATGCAGCACACCCCATTGGTGAACTCCGTTCAGTCGACACGCGGGCAAATGTTGAGAATCGTATTCAAATGCCCAATGAAAGTTACGAGGACTTACCAAATGGACGCAACTTGCCCAGTCGAAACTTTTGTGTAGGAGAAAGTAGTAGAACAAATGCAGATATGTTGGAACCCATAACCGATGCAAGAGACATTCCACGCTTAGCTGAGATTGAGAGAGAAAGTTGTTTGCCTGATCCATTGTTTGAAATCGGTAACACCAATAGATCCAATGCGAACAACATATCAAGTCTCATCTCTGATGATGTAAGGGTTTGGAAAGTGGGGAGACATGGTTATCGAAATTGTGCAAGAAATTACACCGAGTCACAAGGGGTGCCTATATTCAATTTGCCTACAATGACAACGTGTCCACATTGTCAAGCAATAACACCGAAGCTGATTTTTGTCCAATTCTTTTTGCATGTGGTCTACATGTAAAGAGCTTCCGTGGTACACTATTGAACTACTAGCCTGAATTATCAGCATTTGCATTTCATTTTCATATTTGTAAATGACATATTAATATTTGATCATATTTTTATCTCAATCTTAAACATAGGCCGGACATATCTTACAACAGGATTTTACTCCAGGATTTATGTTAACAAAGTGGATGACTTAACTACTTCTTTCTCTACATGGTATGCACAAGATAATTATATTAATGTGTATCCTAAATTACTATTTTTTATTGAATAATTTTATCTTCTAAATTTATAGGTATGAATCCGATAAATGAGCGAAAAAAAGGGTTGCCTGTTTTCGATCAACTCCTTTCTCCTTACAATCATCGTATTGGTACTCGTTTGATGGGCTTCTCGAAATTCGTGCCCTTAATGATTGTCGATGAGGTCCGTTTGTTTTACAAAAAAAGTCGTTTTGGCGGTGAAATAGGTAGTTTAAGGCCGCCTCAGAAAGCGTGCCCAGTATACCATCATATTGGTACTCGTTTTGATGGGCTTCTCGAATTTCGTGCCCTTTAAGGGTCGTCTATGGCGTCCGATTTTTTCAAAAAAAGTCGTTTTGACGGTGAAATATAGGGTTTAGGGTTCCAGGGGTGGGAGGAGGGGTTAGGGGTTAGGGGCTAGGGAGAGAGAGAGGGGTTATGTTAAGTCCGCAATTTACTCTTATTATGGCACATTATGAGGGATATTATGTTGTGATTTGGATGGATTTGAGTAGATTTGTGCCCAAGTGATAGGAATTGAGGAGAAATGTCAAATTATGAGAGGAGTATGCATTTGTGGCTCATTTAAAGGTTTAATGACACCATGGATTTAATGCTAGGTCCAAGATGGAAGTAATTGGGCTTTCTACAAGGTCCAATTGGGTTGGAAGCCATACTTGAAGAGTCCAAGGAAGGAAATAAGGCATCGGTTCTACCACGAGTCGCGACGTTGGCAGCAGCTCGAGGAAGAATGCCGAGAGCTTACCGCGACTCGCGGTCAGGGGAACGACTCGTGGCTAAGGGCGCGACTCGCGGTGCTCACCGCGGATCGCGGTGGACGCAGGTAGCGTTTTCCCTTGTGTTATTTTCTCGCTTTTATTTTTAGTGTGTTTTCGGAAAATATAAATAGTGGATGTTATTTTCTATTCAGTTTTTATGCATGTTATTATTAGAGTTCTAGCCCTAGTTTCAGTTTCTATGCAAAAACTTGGAGTTTGAAGATTAATTTGATCAAGTATTTTGGGAATCCTCTACGATTCCAGCAATTTTAATAAGTTTTACTCTCTCCTCTCTCTTTGATCTATTTAATTATGTATTCAATTATGTTTATTGTTCTTATTTGCCATGATTAGTGAGTAGTATTTCTATCTAGGATTAAGTTGAGCCCTATTATGGATTGATCATGTAAATTGTTGCTCTAATTCCCAGGTTATTGAATTATATGCTTAGGGTTTGACAAGATTGTATTTGTAGTCAATTTCGCATCTTACTTTAGCCCTAACTTTTATTATCAACGGAAGTTGGAGTAGAGATTAGGATCATATGTTTGTTTGCTAAATTGTTATTTCATTAATTAAGTTCATCAACGAAAGTTGGGCTTAATTCGGATTGTCTTGTCATTGATTAAAATTCTCCCATGAAAATAGGTGAGAATTGGAATTGGGATTTAATTGACATTGGTTCTTAATGCTTCTAATTGTGTATGTAAGCCATGAAAATAGGAGACATACATGTTAGTTAGGCCTTTTGCTATCATGAAAGTGAGCTTTAGGTATTAATGGATGATTTGGAATTTAGTTTCGGTTCGCAGCTGTGCTTTATTGCTAAGTCATAAGGGAATATCATTCTTACCTAAGTTATAATTGAATAATTGGGAAGCGAGTTATGGTTTGATCAATTCATAGTAGTGGTGATACTTAATCTTAGTGTTTTAATTATCATATTCATATAGTTTGCCATATTTGGTCATTAGTTTAGCCTTTAGTTTATAGATTATTCTTCATTTCTGGATTGTGTAACTATTTTGTAATCTATAATCAAGTAGTGGTTAATCTTATACCTCCCTGAGTTCGACCCGTATGTGCTACGACACCGTACACTTGCGGTATTAAAATATAACCTCAACAAGTTTTTGGCGCCGTTGCCGGGGAGGCTACGAATTAGAATTATTCTGATTATAGATTTAATAGATTACACCTGTTACTTTTTTTCTTGTTCATTTCTTCACTAGTTGTTGTTTCCGAATGCGCAGGCGATCACGATATGTAGATCACGTGGTCTTTGATCCCGAGATAGAAGCCACAGCTAGGAGACTCAACGCTTAGAGAAGAAGAAGGGAGCAGGAAAACATTCGGAGAGAACCAATGACTCGTCCTCTTCGAGAATATAATATGCCGGATGTCACATCCACATCTAGCATTGCCAGGCCTACTGTAGAGGCCTACAACTTTGAGATCAAGATCCAATTAATCCATTTCATACAACAAGATCAGTTCAGTGGCAGTCCTATGGAGAACCCAAATGAACATATCAATGCTTTTCTCGAAAAATGTGATACTGTGAAGATTAATAGGGCCTCCGATGAAGCTCTTCGCCTCCGCTTATTCCCTTACTCCTTGTGGGACAGAGCAAAAGAATGGTTGAAGAGTCATGAAGCGAACAAGTTCACAACTTGGACTGCACTAGCCATTGCCTTTTGTTATAAGTACTTTCCTCCCGGGAAGACGGCCAAGCTACCCAATGCAATCACATCCTTCACTCAGTTGGATGGTGAATCACTTTATGAAGCTTGGGAACGATACAAGGATCTACAAAGGCAGTGTCCTTATCATGAGATCCCAACATGGCTCCTTATCCAGACATTCTATAATGGGTTGACTCATGAAGTCCGAATCTCTATTGATGCCGCGGCCGGTGGTGCTCTCATGGGTAAGACGGCTGATAAAGCCAAGGCCTTGCTTGAGGAGATGGCTGCTAATAGTTACCATTGGTCTAGTGATCGGTCTACTTCTAAGAAGGGTGGCAAGTATGATGTTGATGCACTAACCTCACTCTCTAGTAAGGTTGATGCTTTATCTCAACAGATCAGGAATATATCAGTTGGTCCTAGTGCTGAGATGAATGCTTTCCAAGGGAATAATGCAAGTTATTCCACTTCTGGGGACATGAATTTTGTAGAGCAAGAGCAAGCCAATGCTGTGTATGGTAATGCTCGACCTCGAAACGACCCCTACTCAAACACAGTCAATTCGGGTTGGAGGAATCATGAGAACTTCTCTCGGAGCAACAATCAACCTCAAGCACCACGCAATTCCAATCCTCCTGGGTTCTAGCACAAACAACAAGGTCAACCTTCTCAGTAACCTCCTCAAAAATCATATACTGATTCCTTGCTCGAGAGACTCCTTGCTACTTTCGAGGAAACTAACAAGAAGTTTGATAGAATGGATGCTCATAACAAGATAGTTGACACTCAAATTGCACAACTAGCCCAACAAATGTCTCATGTGACTCAACAGGTGACTCAACTTCAAAAGGCACCACCTCAATTTCCGGGGCAGCCGGAACCGAATCCAAAGGGTCACCAAAATGTGAGTGCAATTACTTTGAGGTGTGGAAAAACTTTAGAGGAACCAAGCAAGCTAACTGTGACACCATCAAAAGTTGTGGGAGACACTTCCGATAGTGTTGGTGATGTAGTTGATAAGGAGGACCCTATTGAAGAGGTTGAGAAAGCACCATCCAAGCCTTCTAGAGTCGATATTGAGCCGGCTCCTTTCCCTCATCGGTTGGCAAAGGCTCGAATTGAGAAGAAATACAGGAAATTTCTTGAGTTGTTGAAAGGTATGCACCTTAACATTTCGTTCCTTGAGGCTATGTCTGAGATTCCTACATATGCTAAGTTCTTGAAGCAACTCTTGTCCGGTAAGAATAAAATTTGTGAAGCCTCTACAGTGGAACTCTCTTTAGAGTGTAGTGCTATTCTTCTTAACAAGCTTCCTCCAAAGTTGAGTGATCCTGGAAGTTTCTCCATTCCATGTTCCATTGGGGATGTGACTATTTAAAGGGCACTTTGTGATCTTGGAGCTAGTGTAAGCCTCATGCCTAACACTATCTTCAAGAAGCTTAACTTCGGTGACCTTAGCCCTACTCGCGTCTCTTTACAACTAGCGGATAGGTCTATCAGATACCCTTTGGGGTGTCTTGGAGGATGTACCCCTCCAAGTGGGCAAAGTGACTATCCCATGTGACTTCTTTATCATGGAGATGCCGGAAGATGTACATGCGCCAATTATCCTGGGTAGACCGTGTCTTGCCACTGCTGGCGCTTTGATTGATGTGAAAAGCGGCAAATTGTCTCTCAATGTGGGTGAAGACAAGGTGGAATTTGAGCTACACAAAGCCTTAAATGCTCCTTCTTTGGGAGACACTTGTTACCGGGTTGATGTTGTTGCGAGATGGGAAGAAGATTCACCTATGGAAAGTACGCATGATGATTCTCTTCAACGGTGCTTAAGCAGCAATGGGGCTTGTGATGAAGAGACTATGGCATATGAGAAGATGTTAGATGATGCACCGGTTTGTGAGCCCGACAGTCTCTCAATCGAGGTCCTACAGGTTGAAGCCATAACTAAGAAGTGTTCTAAGCCTCCTAAGGTAGAGTTGAAACCCCTCCCCTCTCATTTAAAATATGCTTTTATGGGTCAAAACTCAACCTATCCCATTATTGTCAATAGTGCACTTAATGATTCTCAACTTGAACGGTTGTTATGTCTTGTTCGCAAGTATATAAGTGTCATTGGGTATACTATTGATGATATTAAGGGGATAAGTCCATCTTTCTGTACTCATAGAATTTTGTTAGAACAAGAAAATGCTTCATCTATTGAGTCACAGCGCCGCCTTAATCCTAATATGAAAGAAGTTGTGAAGAAAGAAGTTTTGAAGCTTCTTGCGACCAGCATTATCTACCCTATCTCCGATAGTAAGTGGGTAAGTCCGGTTCAAGTTGTTCCCAAAAAGGGCGGCATAACGGTTGTGAAGAATGAAAAAGGTGAACTCATCTCTACTCGCACTGTCATTGGATGGAGAATGTGCATCGACTACCGTAAGTTGAACAAGGCCACACGTAAGGATCACTACCCTCTTCCCTTTATTGATCAAATGTTGGAGCGTCTTGCCAAACATTCCTTTTTTTGTTACTTGGATGGATTTTCTGGTTTTTTCCAAATCCCCGTCCATCCAAGTGACCAAGAGAAGACAACTTTTACATGTCCCTATGGCACCTTTGCTTATCGAAGGATGCCGTTTGGATTATGTAACACTCCAGCAACCTTTCAACGATGCATGATAGCTATTTTTTCTGAGCTTATAGAACACTTTATGGAAGTTTTCATGGATGACTTCTCTGTTTATGGTCCTTCTTTTGATGCATGTTTACTAAACCTTGAAAAAGTGTTACGTAGGTGTCAAGAGGGAGTAGTTTTGGGTCATGTTGTATCTGATAAGGGTATCGAAGTGGATAGAGCAAAAGTCGAAGTCATAGAGAAGCTTCCACCCCCGATCAATGTAAAAGGGCTGAGGAGTTTCCTTGGTCATGCGGGGTTCTACCACCGTTTTATCAAGGATTTCTCTAAGATCTCTAGGCCTTTGACCGAGCTCCTAGCCAAAGATACCCCATTTGTTTTTACTGATGCTTGTCTTGAAGCTTTCCACAGGTTGAAGAATGCATTGATTTCAGCACCAATTATTCAACCTCCAGATTGGGCCCTTCCATTCGAGTTGATGTGCGATGCCAGTGACCATGATGTGGGTGCTGTGTTGGGGCAAAAGCGTGATGGCAAGATGCATGCCATTTACTATGCTAGCAAAACCTTAGATGGTGCTCAGATGAACTACACCACCACTGAAAAGGAGTTGATAGCCGTTGTGTTTGCAGTGGAGAAGTTTCGGTCTTATTTGGTGGGATCGAAGGTGATAGTGCATACGGATCATGCGGCTCTCAAGTTTCTATTAAGCAAGAAGGATGCCAAACCCGTTTGATTCGTTGGATATTGCTTCTCCAAGAGTTTGACATGGAGATCAAGGATAATAAAGACACTGGTAATGTTGTGGCTGACCATCTTTCCCGTCTCACATTGGACGCCCGAAAAGATGATCTCCCAATCGACGACTCCATCCCTGATAATCAGTTGTTTGGTATTTTCTCTACTACAATTAGTCAATCCCCTTGGTTTGCTTACATAGTGAACTTTCTTGCTAGTGGAGTTCCCCCTCCCGATTATTCATCATATCAACGCAAGAAATTCTTTCATGATGTCAAACATTATTTCTGGAATGATCCTTGTGTCTTTAAGTCCTGTGCGGATGGGGTCATCCGCCGTTTTGTACCGGAGGAGGAGGTGACATCTATCCTGTCTCACTGCCATGATATGCCTTGTGGAGGCCATGCTAGTACTTCCAAAACTGCTGCAAAGGTGTTGCAATGCGGGTTCTATTGGCTTTCTCTGTTCAAGGATGCCCACCGTTTTGTCAAGGCGTGTGATAGATGTCAACGCACGGGGAATATTTCGCGCCGAAATGAAATGCCTCTTAATTTCATTCTCGAGGTTGAGATATTCGATGTATGGGGTATTGACTTCATGGGACCATTCCCATCTTCTTATTCGAATAAGTTTATCTTGGTAGCCGTTGACTATGTATCTAAGTGGGTAGAGGCTTTGGCTTCTCCAACGAACGATGCCCGTGTGGTTTCCAAGTTCTTTAAGAAGGTAATTTTTCCCCGATTTGGTGTTCCCCGCGTTGTGATTAGTGATGGAGGAAGTCACTTTATTGAACGTAAGTTCGAAGCTCTTCTCAAGAAATACGGTGTGCAACATCGTGTTGGTCTTTCCTACCATCCACAAACAAGTGGACAAGTTGAAATTTGAAATAGGGAGATCAAATCTATACTTGAGAAGACAGTGGCTAGATCGCGCAAGGATTGGTCTCTTAAGTTAGATGATGCGCTATGGGCGTATAGGACGGCCTTCAAGACTCCTATTGGTACCACGCCCTATCGTCTAGTATATGGAAAAGCATGTCACCTACCCGTTAAGCTAGAACACAGAGCATTTTGGGCTATCAAGAGCCTAAATTATGACTTTGACCGAGCGGGTGAACGCCGAGCTTTGCAATGGAATGAGCTTGATGTGCCCCGCTTGGATGCTTATGAGAGCTCTCGTATTTACAAGGAGCGCACTAAGAAGTGGCATGACAAGCAGCTTATGAGGAGAGAGTTCCACATTGGTGACTCCGTTCTCCTATTCAACTCCCGATTGAAGCTTTTTCCCGGCAAGCTGCGTTCTAGGTGGTCTGGACCATTTCGGGTCACCAAGGTTTTATCCTATGGTTCGGTGGAAGTCACTAGTGAAGCAAGTGGCTCGTTCAAGGTGAATGGAAGTCGCCTCAAGCATTATGTCACCGGTGATCCTATTAAAGGCAAGCAAGTCTATTGCCTATCTCTTCCACCAACTGCCCCATGATCTTTTGGGAGTCGAGCTCATTGACTTTAAACGAGCGCTTTTCGGGAGGCAACCCGAGTTCTACACCTACTTCTTTTTCTTTTTTTTTTCCTTTTTTTCCCTTTTTGTGTGATTTTGTTTACATTGATGTCTTTGTGTTTGTTTTTGGTGTGTTTATAGGTTATTAAAAAAAAAAATTGTAGAAAAGAAGCTGCAGCACACCTTCAAAGACACGAGTCGCGGTGCATTGCCTCAGCTCGCGGCAAAATGCCGAGAGCATACCGCGACTCGCGGTTTGCGAGGTAAGCTGAAACGGGTTTAAACCCGTATCTCTCTCTCTCTCTTCCCATCTCTCTTTTCTCTCGACTTTTCCTTCTTCTCCCTCACACAAATTTTTTTCTCTCTCTCACTCACTACTCTCCCTCCACCATATCAACCACCACCACCACATACATTCACCACCCTCCTCCTCTCTTCAACCCCTTCTACTACAAAATCCACCCCAACCTTCTCCTAACCCCTATTTCAACCCAAATTTCACCCAATCAATCCATTACCATAAACCCTAGAAATTGGGGCTTTTTACATTGAGGCTTGTTTGGTGAAATTGGAGAATGCAATCAACCACATTGGGCACTAGCTTGGCAAAATTAGCGTTGGAGTGCATCACTTGATCTCCTAGAGGTATAAATTTCACACTCCTACCATCCTTTGATATAGCTTGAATTCCTTGTTCTAGCTTCATATCTAGGATTGTTGAAATCATTATGGGTGGATATATATGATTGTGGTTGATTATTATTGGTGATTTTTGGTGATTGTTGGTGCTTGTTGGTTGGATAATTGGATTGTGGTTGGTAATTTTGTGCCTTGTTGTGAATTGGTTGTTGTTGGAGTGTGGAGTGGAGTACTTTTGAGGTTTGTATTTTTTGAATTGAAAGTCATTACACTTGTGAACCACGCCACCCCGACCCAAACGAACCAAAATAGGGGAAGCTAGTACCTCTCAATCAACAATCATTGTGGGGTAGATACCTTGGAACTTCGTAACCTTACACCCGAGCACTGTGGGCGTTGGGCACGTCTCACGCAGACCAACCGTCACATCAAGGTTACTAAGTTCATTGATTACTCCGCACTAGAGACATTGGGGTTAGCTGAGCCATTCACCCAACTGCTTCAAAAAATTAGACTTGAGGGTTTTGTGCACAAATGGGCGCCTACCTATGAGCGTTTCACCCTAGAATTCCTTTCTACTCTGAAAAAAAACTGAGGTTGAGCATCCTAAGATTGAGTTCCACCTTAATGACAAACCCTATAGCCTAACCATGAAAGCCATTTTTGGTTGGAGGAACTTGAACGGCGTGAACTTCCACCACAACAATGAGGATACTTTTTGGCACGCACTCACTCAGTTGCGCAAGACCCCTAATGACAAGAGTTCCTTTTTGCGTCACCCCCCTCTTCGTTATGTGCACAGGTTACTGTCTATGGCCGTATTTGGGCAAGGGGAACACACTAACATCCCTAGCCTAGAGTTGAAGGTTTTACGGTCTATGACACCAGCAGGCCGAGGGATGCCTGATCTAGCTGCAATTTGGGTAGCTCGATGTCTAAAGCTTTCTAAGCTGCAGAAAGGGAAAATGAGTGTGGGTGGCCTGATCTCCTTGATTGCTAAGCACCTTGGCGTGCAATCGGATGATAATGTCCGCGTATTGACTGATGATTCTTACATGTATGACCTGTCAAAGATGGTAGTGCAAAGATGATTTCATTCGCAGGGTTGAAGGGTCGTTTTGTGTGGCTTTATGGAGGTAGGCATGTCACTTTCATGACCCTACCCCAACCTGCTCGGGTGGCTATTCCTCCGAATGCCACATCAGAACATTTTTTCCTTGCCCCTGACAATGCCTTTGCAGCGGTGGTGCGTGTTGAGTATCAGCGGTTGCGATGTTCGCAAACCCGGGGTCGAGGAGGTCACTTGGTGGATGTTATGGATGATAAAGATGATGAAGATGGTGAAGATGACGAGTTTGATGAGGATGAGGATGAGGAAGAGCCTGTTCCTAGAGATGGAGGTATTGGTGGCAATGATGGCCAAGTTGGATCCTCTCATACACATGTCCCTCCTCCTTTTGCATCATATGAGGAGCGGATGACTGCGTTTTCTTTGAGGCAGGATGAGTTCTCATCTCGCCTAGATGGGACCGAGGACCAACTTGACGCTATCTACTGCATGATGTCTTCACTTAACACTTTCCATCTCCATACTTACCCCGATAAATATACAGACCCCGAGGTAGAGATTTCACGGCGACGACAGCAGCTTATGGAGGAGCGTGCCTCCAGGAGATCACGTCGTGATCCTGGCGGGCCTTCTGGCTCCTAGTTGGTGAGTCCTTCCCTTCATTCATTTTGTCCTTTTTCTGCATTGAGGACAATGCTTTGTTTAAGCATGGGGGAGGGGATGTCTCATCACTTGTATATATGCTTGTTTATATACTCTTTCTTACAATCCTCAAAAAAAAAAAATTTTTTTTTAAAAAAAAAGAAAAAATATGACCCGCTAAGCTGAAAACCCGAAAGGGCGGCTTAGGTAAAATTGGGGGCCCGGCTAGGTTGAAAACCCGAAAGGGCAACCTAGGCAAAAAAAAGTGGCTAATTTGAGCGAGTGAGAAAGTGAGCAAAAGAAAAAAAAAAGAGTGGCTAGGATGAAAACCCGAAAGGGCTCCTAGGCAAAATGAGAGATAAAAGAAAAGAGAGAAAAGTTACTCATCTCATTTGCCGGCGTGGTTGACATAAGGATGGAGGAGTATAGGAGTATTTGGGTAGAACTAGTACGATGGTTGGTATGTGATATGTAGGTCTAACTTGAGGATGTTGGAGATTCGATTGTAGGGAGGATTGATGAGTTCAACCATGAGGGTGTCAACTTGACCCCTTGTGATTGACTTGATATATATTTGTGATTTATGGCTTGATGGTTGGTATGCATAGTAGATGTGTGCATGTTCTTTGAGGTCTTTCAGAACATGGTCACATATGACTCTATTTTTGGTTGAGCATGGGGGAAGTATGCTTAGGAGTAGCGGAGTTGGGTGTAGGTTAGTTGCTACTATGGAGTATGAGAAGGGTGCTTGAGTGGATGTTAGTTGATGTTGGATGTGGATTGTTATTCATTGTTTGTTGCATGTTTTAGGTCTTGTGAGGTTATCTTGTTGTTCATTGCCTCTTGCTTACTCGAGGACGAGCAAGGTCTAAGCATGGGGGAATTTATTAAGTCCGCATTTTACTCTTATTTCGGCACATTTTGAGGGATATTATGTTGTGATTTGGATGGATTTGAGTAGATTTGTGCCCAAGTGATAGGAATTGAGGAGAAATGTCAAATTATGAGAGGAGTATGCATTTGTGGCTCATTTAAAAGTTTAATGACACCATGGATTTAATGCTAGGTCCAAGATGGAAGTAATTGGGCTTTCTACAAGGTCCAATTGGGTTGGAAGCCGTACTTGAAGAGCCCTTAGCCGCGAGTCGCGCCCCTGACCGCGGATCGCGGTGGACGCGGGCAGCGTTTTCCCTTGTGTTATTTTCTCGCTTTTATTTTTAGTGTGTTTTCGGAAAATATAAATAGTGGATGTTATTTTCTATTCAGTTTTTATGCACGTTATTATTAGAGTTCTAGCCCTAGTTTCAGTTTCTATGCAAAAAACTTGGAGTTTGAAGATTAATTTGATCAAGTATTTTGGGATTCCTCTACGATTCAAGCAATTTTAATAAGTTTTACTCTCTCCTCTCTCTTTGATCTATTTAATTATGTATTCAATTATGTTTATTGTTCTTATTGCCATGATTAGTGAGTAGTATTTCTATCTAGGATTAAGTTGAGCCCTATTATGGATTGATCATGTAAATTGTTGCTCTAATTCCCAGATTATTGAATTATATGCTTAGGGTTTGACAAGATTATATTTGTAGGCAATTTCGCATCTTACTTTAGCCCTCACTTTTATTATCAACGGAAGTTGGAGTAGAGATTAGGATCATATGTTTGTTTGCTAAATTGTTATTTCATTAATTAAGTTCATCAACGAAAGTTGGGTCTTAATTCGGATTGTCTTGTCATTGATTAAAATTCTCCCATGAAAATAGGTGAGAATTGGAATTGGGATTTAATTGACATTGGTTCTTAATGCTTCTAATTGTGTATGTAAGCCATGAAAATAGGAGACATACATGTTAGTTAGGCCTTTTGCTATCATGAAAGTGAGCTTTAGGTATTAATGGATGCTTTGGAATTTAGTTTCGGTTCGCAGCTGTGCTTTATTGCTAAGTCATAAGGGAATGTCATTCTTACCTAAGTTATAATTGAATGATTGGGAAGCGAGTTATGGTTTGATCAATTCATAGTAGTGGTGATACTTGATCTTAGTGTTTTAATTATCATATTCATATAGTTTGCCATATTTGGTCATTAGTTTAGCCTTTAGTTTATAGATTATTCTTCATTTCTGGATTGTGTAACTATTTTGTAATCTAAAATCAAGTAGTGGTTAATCTTATACCTCCCTGAGTTCGACCCGTATGTGCTATGACACCGTACACTTGCGGTATTAAAATAAAACCTCAACAGGTTATTACTTATTAGGGTTAATGACTAATAGAGTTTTAACTCTGTTAGTCACTAAGGGCATTTTGATGTATTATCATGAAACTCGGGGGAACCTGGTGAATTTTGAAAAGTGCGCGGGTACCTGGTGAATATTTTGAAAACTCGGGGATACTTAGTGAAAAAACTGAAAAAAGAAGATAATAGATAGAAAATACTAGCATGATACTAATAATCTCCTAAAATCATACTACAACGTAGATATATAACCTAGTCCTGTTTATGATAAATGACAATTAAATTACTCCCGAAAGTAATTATAAGCATCATATGAAAGTATAACAAAATCCAAGATCATAGAACACATAATGTATGTAAGAACTATACCACAGTTCAGAGTTCTCGCATATACAACAAACACATACCCAAGCATAATACACGAACATTTCACATAATCTCATACGGATCTTACCCATCCTATCATGACACTATAATCCCAAAATCCCACTTAAGTATTATACTAATTAAAATAATTCCTAAGCGAATTTGAACCGTTCTAGGAAAATCATTAGTTATGTGGCCAACTAGAGGAGTGAAGCGGGCCGTCTACTGTTCTTCTTCTTGCACGGGATTGTGCTCCAATTTCTAACCTCCTAGCACCCAAATAAGAACTTAAAACACTTAAAACTAACAAGAAAGTTTACAGTGTGAAAAGCTGAATTTTAGTGATTGAAAGAGGAGTAAAAATGGTGGTTTTTTATGAGTAAATGGGGGCTGAACTTCCTCCCCTCTTTTCTTCTCTTCACAAGGATAAAAGGGGGAATAAAATGACCAGTTTTGCTGATCAGAAATCAGCTCCAAAAGTGATTAAAAGGTGGAGGTTATAAGTTTAAATTAATAGGGTTTAATGGGGAATTAAAGCGGAGGTTACAAAAGGGGTTACAAGGCTTCAAAGGCTTCTCATTTTAAATACTAGAAAACTAAATAGTTCTAATTAAATAAATATAACATATTATAAAGTCGACAAAATATATATTTATATGATGTAAAAGTTTTACGAATAAAATATTCTAATTTGACGGAAAATAATAATTAAGGGAAGATAATGTGAAAAATTAGGAGTGGAAATTTCGGGGTGTTCCAAATAGTTAGGAAGACAATGTAACTAATTTCTCAGAGAGAGCACAACTTTCAAGTTTTATAAAAGATCAACTGGTGGAACATGTTCTAGGTAAGGTTGGATTGTTTTCGAAAGGTGAGACTAATAGCTTGGGTTATTATGAGTTAATCAATACACTAGGGGAAAAAAAAGGAAGGGCTGCGCTGGAAGGGCTGTGTTTTTTTAAAAACGCATCCCTTCTTGTATGAAGGGCTGCGGTTTTAAAGAAAAACGCAGCCCTTTTAGTGAAGGGCTGCGGTTAACAAGAAATCGCAGTCTTTCATACTGTATGAAGGGCTGCGGTTTTGAGGCTAACCGCAGCCCTATTAGTAAAGGGCTGCGTTTTTTAAAAAACCGCAGCCCTTCTTGAAACGAATTCGCGGGCTTAAAATGTTAAGCGGGCTAGGGTTCTCACAATTTCCTCTCCCTCATTCTCTCTCCTCTCTCACGTCCTCTCTCACCCTCCTCCCTTCTCCTCCTTCTCTCTCACGTCCACAACAATAATCTCCTCCTTCCCTCCTTCTCTTTCACCCTCCGGCAAAGCAACACCACGCAAAGAACACCACCACAAGATCGTTCGTCCTCCTCGTTCGTCCTCTTGGTTCGTCGTTCGTTCGTCCTCCTCGTTCGTTCAAGAATAACTTGGTTGGTTCGTTCGTTCAACGAGGGTTCCCAACGAGGCGACAGACGAAATCTTCGCCGCCTTGCCGTGCCTTGCTGCGCCGTGCTGTTCTTCCTCGTCGTCGAACTCCGATAGCAATTCAACAAGTGATAAATTTTTCGTTTTTCAAATCTATAATTTCTTGATTTTTGTTTTGATTAATGTTTATGTAATTTCAGATCTATAATTTCTTGATCTTTGTTTTGATTAATGTTTATGTAATTTCAGATCTATAATTTTTTCTCTTTTGTATTTTCGTTTGCTTTTTTTTCATTTTTGTTCGTTTTTTTTATTTTCTTTCCGTTTTTTTTTTCATTTCGTTCTTTTTTTTCATTTTCGTTCTTTTTTTAAATTTTCGTTCTTTTTTTTAATTTTCAGATATATAAATTTAGGAGTAAAAAAATGACAAAAAAGTTTTTTTTTTTTAAATTTTTTTGGGTCAAAAGGGCTTCGGTTTTGGTTAAAACCGCAGCCCTTTGTACAAAGAAGGGATGCGTTTTAGGCCCAAAACCGCAGCCCTTCCAATATGGAAGGGCTGCGTTTTTGGGCCTCAACCGCAGCCCTTCGTTGTGAAGAGCTGCGGTTAAAAAACGCAGCCCTTCACTTTTAGTGAAGGGTTGCTACGGAAAGGGCTGCAGGCCAAAAACGCAGCCCTTAGGGCTGTTTTGACCGCATCCCTTCCGTTTTTTTCCACTAGTGATAGTTAAGATTATTTTAAAAAGACGAATTGACATTAACTAGTTTTTAGGTTCGGGATATGCCCTGGGTAATTATATCTTTCATTTATTAATACTAGCCTTATATGCACGCGATGCGTGCGAAGTAGTTTATGAAGTTAAATTATTACATACTTACATCTAGCTCTTTTTATATAAGTTTTGAGTTTTATGTATATGCGTGTGAAATTGTTATTATAATTAAATTAGTTGCGTAATCACATCTAGTATTAATTTATAGAAAAAATTATTTACAAAATTTTACCTAAGAAAAAAATATTCATAAGGATTTTTTGATTTTTACCACCTTTTAAAATCACCATTTTTAAGATAAGCACCTTATAAGTTAATTTTTTTAAATAACCACCTTATATGACCTAAATCTCTTTAAATACATACCAATTGGCAGATTTCGTCTAAGAAATCGGTCTTAAATAAGGGTTTAAACCTTAAATACATTCTAGTGAATAAAGGTGGAGGTGATGAAATCGTTCTTAAACCCTTTTTGAGGATGATTTCCTTGACGAAATCTGTTGATTGGTAGGTATTTAAAAGGATTTAGGTCATATAAGGTGGTTATTTAAAAAAATGAACATATAAGGTGGTTATTTTGAAAAACATGATTTTATAAGGTGGTTAAAGTCAAAAAATCCTATTCATAATGTAACAATATAATAACAAAGATAGTAAATGAAATCTCCGGTGTTTCAACTATGGAATTTGCCTTCATAGAACTTGGTTAACCACATGCACTCTTCAGCCCAGTCGACATGCATCACATAGCTAACAATATAAGAGAGACCCGGATTGAACTCTTGCATTGGTGGAGGTAAGATCCAAGCGAAGGTTTTGTATCCAAGTTTTGAGAACAATATTTCCATGACTCGTTTGCGTCCATTTGGCTGTAGTAACGCAAACAATTGTGCATTTATTTTCAAGGGTGAGCTATGGGATTCGAAATTATGCAATATATTCAAATGCAATGCGAGTTAGTTTGTAATAGATCGAATACCTGTTGAAGTATTAATTTTATGTCCGTAGATGGGCATCCCAAAATGAGTTGTGCAAGATCATGAAACATTGTGATTTTTAAAGTACCACTTTTATCACATATTATTAGTCGAACTAACAATCTGTTAATAAAATAAGATAAAATTTTATCAGGTTAAATAAATAATGGTTGTTTGATGATCGTGATCATATGAGATCGAAAATTATACCTTGGAGTGGTTACAACATTTGTGATAAAGCAAGACTCGCATTTGGGAACTCCTTGGAAAATGTTAACCTTTTTGAGACAACGATGACATGCGTCATATATGATGTTGTCAACATGCTCAAGATGACACGCATTCGCAACAACTCGACAATATTGTACCTGCAAAACAATTGAAAGTTATTTATTCATGTATAGGTTTATTTTAGTTTCAAAAAATAAGGAGTAAGGGTCTAATTACTTATTTTTCTCACTGAATGAAAGGTCGCTAATTGAATCCGAGGAGAAATATCAATGGATGATTGTAAGGAGAAAGGAGTTGATCGAAAACAGGCAACCCTTTTTTTCGCTAATTTATCGGATTCATACCTATAAATTTAGAAGATAAAATTATTCAATAAAAAATAGTAATTTAGGATACACATTAATATAATTATCTCGTGCATACCATGTAGACAAAGAAGTAGTTAAGTCATCTACTTTGTTAACATAAATCCTGGAGTAAAATCCTGTTGTAAGATATGTCCGGCCTATGTTTAAGATTGAGATAAAAATATGATCAAATATTAATATGTCATTTACAAATATGAAAATGAAATGCGAATGCTGATAATTCAGGCTAGTAGTTCAATAGTGTACCACGGAAGCTCTTTAGATGTAGACCACATGCAAAAAAAATTGGACAAAAATCAGCTTCGGTGTTAATGCTTGACAATGTGGACACGTTGTCATTGTAGGCAAATTGAATATAGGCACCCCTTGTGACTCGGTGTAATTTCTTGCACAATTTCGATAACCATGTCTCCCCACTTTCCAAACCCTTACATCATCAGAGATGAGACTTGATATGTTGTTCGCATGGGATCTGTTGGTGTTACCGATTTCAAACAATAGATCAGGCAAACAACTTTCTCTCTCAATCTCAGCTAAGCGTGGAATGTCTCTTGCATCGGTTATGGGTTCCAACATATCTGCATTTGTTCTACTACTTTCTCCTACACAAAAGTTTCGACTGGGCAAGTTGCGTCCATTTGGTAAGTCCCCGTAACTTTGATTAGGCATTTGAATACGATTCTCAACATTTGCCCGCGTGTCGACTGAACGAAGTTCACCAATGAGGCGTGCTGCATGATTGAAAAGGTATATATTTGATGAGTACATTAAATGGTGTTTTGTATATTATTACTTTTAATCTATTTACTTTAGAGCTCTTACAATCGTGTATTTCGCATCCATCTCCATTGACAATATGATTGTAGTTAGTAATGTCTATCATGGGTCTTCTAAGTTCTGAAGAGTTGGAAGCATCGTCACGATTTTGAATCATGCAGTGGCCTTGTGCAGATGTTGTTTGAGGTCGACTTCCTCGAGAAGCAACGACATTTTCTTCACATCCACGGGCATATTCTGATCGTCTTTTTGCATTCACATGTCCTCTTTGTTCAGGTGTGAATGATTGTCGGTAACGTCTTTTCCTATCACTCCATTTCCTCCTTTGTTGTTGAACTTTTTGTGCTTCGTTTTCATCCTTTATGAAACTACATAACATAATCTTAACTTTGTTATTGAGATATACGAAATGCTATTATTAATTTTAGAGTAATCCCTTTATATGTAAGTTATATTTTATAATTCTATTTTGTTACTTTTTTTGTATGTAATTTATAAATCTACTTATCTATCTATAATTAATGTTTAAGTACTAATAAACTACTTTTTTAAAGTTTTTGAAATCCTTGTTGTATAATTTTCATATAACTATCTTTCAACATATAGACACCTATAAATTTTTATCTCTGACTAAGGGTCTGTTCTCCCCAACTTATTTTCAATTCAGTTCAGTTCAGTTCAGCTCTGGACAATACTTTTACTCTCACATATATACTATTCATTTCAATTCGATTCAGTTCAGTTTAGTTCAGTTGTTTTATGCCGAAAAGAACAAACCTTAACTTATATTTGTGAGGTTTAATAACTTTACTTATAATTTATTTAACAATATTTAGTGATATAATTTCTAAGACTCTAACAATGAGCTGATAGTTGAAAATAAATTTATTTTTAATCTAATAAACTAACTATAATTAATATACGAAATACTGTTATTAATTTTAGAGTAATACCTTTATATGTAGGTTAATTTTTTATAATTGTATTCTGTTACTTTTTTAGTATGTAATTTTCATCTACATTTTTGTAGATATAGACACCTATAAATTCTTATCTCTGCATAACTAATAATTTTGAGGTTTAATAATTTCACTTATAATTTAGTTAACAATAATTAGTGAATATAATTTCTAAGTTATCTAAGAATGAGGTGAAAGTCGAAAATATATTATTTTTTAAATCTAATTATCTATCTATAATTAATGTGTAGGTACTAATAAACTACTTTTTAAAAGTTGTTGATATCCTTGTTGTATAATTTTCATATAACTATCTTTCAACATATAGACACCTATAAATTCTCATCTCTGACTAAGGGTCTGTTCTCCATAGCTCATTTTCAGTTCACAAAAATTTAGATATGTTCAATTTAGTTCAATTCGACTACGGACAATACTTTTACTCTCACATATCACCATTCATTTCACTTCGCCCGCTTCCGGTTTAGTTCGGTTCGGGTCCGTTCAGTTGTTTTATGCCGAAGAGAACATACTCTAACTTATATTTTTGAGGTTTAATAACTTTACTTATAATTTATTTAACAATAATTAGTGATATAATTTCTAAGTTTCTAACAATGAGCTGATAGTTGAAAAAATATATATTTTTAATCTAATAAACTAACCTTAATTAATGTTAAGTATTAACAAACAACTTTTTTGAAGATTGTTGCTATCCTTGTTGTATGGGTTGGTATAAAGGTCACTATTCTATTATTAACTCGTTTTTTCGATAATTGTATTTGAAAATTGTAATTTTTCATATTTTCCATGATCATTGTCATTTTATTTTTCCTTTTTCAAATATTTTAAGTAAAGTAGGTAGTTACTCTTTAGTTTTTCTTTGTTTTCTATTTTTTTTGGTGTCCTACCCCTATTGAGTCTTGACATATAAAAAGGGGGATAATATTTGGAAAAGTACAACATATGAAGGTGAAGCGAGACATTTCAATAATATAACAATATGATACCAAAATACAATAACATAATATTATAGAGATAACATTATTAGTAATAATGTTATAGTCCCCCTTACATAAAACTCAAGGGTCTTCCCATCAAAAAAACTCAAGGGTCCGTATCATAATTTGACTGCCTAATGTTGTAGTCCCCCTTACATAAAATGAAACTTATCTCCACTTTGAAACTGAAAGCATAAAACTTTTGTGTGTCAAACTCTCTCATTTATCTCACTCTCTCTCTCTCTAAATATCCACTATCTAAATATGCAATCACTCTCTCTAAATATGCAAACAAACACACTCTCTAAATATGCAATTACATCCCACGGCTCATCTGTGTTCTATTTCCATCTCTTCTTCCCATTGAAACTTAATAATTGGAGATAGGTGAAACTTAATAATCGAGAGATAGGTCAATCGAAACAGTGAGGGGATTGAAGGTGGAGCAAAAATAAATTGGAGAAGAAACACAGTAATTTCGAATGCAATTGAGCAGGTGAGTTTGAAGTAGTTTCAATTTTTTTTTTGCATGCAACATAAACGCAAAAATAAATTGGAGAAGAAACACAGTAATTTCGGCTCATCTGTTTTCAAATTATTGTTAACTTTAAAAAAAACTTTTGTTTTTAAAAACCGATCTATATGAAAAAGGTTCATGAAAAAAATTTGTTTTTTCGAATTGAATGTTCATTAAAAAATTTAGTTTGTTCGAACTAAAATTAGTTTTTTCGAATTGAAAAAATCAGTTTTTTCGAATTGAAAAAATTAGTAAAGTTTTTTTTTTTAAAAAAATGAAATAGTTATCATGGAAAGAAATCTTTAAAATGAATTATTGGGAGATATATGAAATTGGTTCATGAAAAATTTGTTTTTTCGAATTAAAAGTTCATTAAAAATTATAGTTTGTTGGAACTGAAATTAGTTTTTTCGAATTGAAAAAATTAGTTTTTTCGAATTGAAAAAATTAGTTTTTTCGAATTGAAAAAATTAGTAAAGTTTTTTTTTTTCTGCCCAAAAAATGAAATAGTTTTCATGGAAAGAAATATTTAAAATGAATTATTGGGAGATATTTTTTTTTAACAAAAAAAACAAAGTGTGTAAATTTATAAAGGACAGATTTTTTTTAAAGTTTGTTATTTTCACGTTTTTTGTTTTGAGAAATTAAATTTGGTTTTCAATTCTTGGGAGAAGTTGTAGTTTTAGTCGAAAATAACTTTCCCATTTTGTAGATTTTGTTAGCTTAATTCTTTCCTTTCATAAATTATTGTATAACTTGTGTTAAAATTAATAAAGAACACTCTATAGTCCATAGTTTTTGGTTCTTTCATAATTTGCCCCAAAAAAAAAAAAGATTTGCAATTGAATATTAATACTGATTTGCAATTTTGCACACCTACCTTTTCCCTTGTTTCTTGATTCACCTTGCAAGTGCAGTTTTTTTTTACGGATTTTTCACCAGGTACCCCTGAGGTTTGATAATATTCACCTGGTACCCTCGCGTTTTCAACAATTCACCTGGTACCCCTGAGGTTTGAAAAAAATACGAAAATACCCTTAATGACTAACGGCGTTACATTACCGTTAGCCATTAATCCCTTTCTTACCCTTCTGTAAGGTTTGACAATAGGAAACTTTAGAAAAAAAAAAGTTGGAAGTTTTCGAAAAAAAACGCATCACCTTCCACTCTTCTCTTCCTCTGTTCTTCCCTTTGAAGTTCTGAATTCTCAGACCCAAAATCACAAAGTGAAGTTTTCGAAAACAGCAAGGAAGATTGTCCTCAATTGGTTAGTGAAATTTCGCGTCTTTGAAGCAAACTTGGTAGCAAAATTGTGCGTCTTTGAGTAGCATTATAGCAGGGGTGCAATTAAGAGAAAAACACGAGTGTTCTAGTGTTACTGTAGCTTGATCATCAGGTATTGTTTTCTTACTTACTTTCATATTTTTTTTAGAATTATTTTGTCAGTTATGTGAAGTTATAAGTGTTAGGGTTAGCAAAATTCTGCAATTTTGTTCTTCTAACATTAATAGCTCTTGAATATCTGGGTTTACCTTTCCTGTTATTTATGCATACTTGTATGTCTGTTTGGGTTTAGGATGACGGATGGAATGTGGTTGTTATGTGACTACAACGGGGCACAATTTGATGTTAGGGTTAATGATGTTGATGAAACAAGTTTGATGGATTTACTGAATGATATTCATGATGAATTTGTAAAGCAAGGTGTGCACTTGCCAACAAATTTTAGACTTTATTATGAGAAGCCTAGGATAAAAGAAAGAGTAGAATTGTATGATGATATGCATTTGGTAAATATGTGGGGTGGTTTTAAGGATACGGATCTTTGTAGAGATATTCATAAAGGGATCCAATCAACCCCCTAGGTTTGTTTTCAAATTGGTGTTGGAACCGAGGGAGCGAGAGAAGGATTGCTTTCTGCTTGAAAATCTTAGAAAACTACATGAGCAAGCGAGAAAAGGAGAGGGAGGAAGAGAGAAGAAGACAAGAGGAAGAGAGGAAAAGGAAAGAGGCGAGAGGAGGAGTTAATAAGAGAGTTGGAGGAGCAACGGGCCTCTCCGTGGCAATTGAGATTCCACTGTATAGTGTAGATGATCTCACTGTCATGGAATGGTTTAGGGTTTATTCACAGGATGAACAAGTTTTGGGCGAGTCCCAACCCCAACCAGAGGCCACACAACCTGAACACCCTCAATCCCCTCCTCCTTCTTCCCCTGTCACACAACCAACTCACCCTCAATCCCCTCCTCCTTATTCCCCTGTCACACACCCACCTCAACATCCATCCCCTCCTTCTTCTCCCCCTATTACACACCATGAACACCCTCCATCCCCTCCTCCTTCCCCTGTGACACGACCCACCTCAACATCCATCCCCTCATCCTTCTCCCACTATCACACAACGCTGACCACCCAACACCTCCCCCTCCTCAACCTAAGAAGAAAGGGTTCAGAGTGCCAAAAACCAGTGCCAAAAGACAGGGTACTTATGTACCAAAGAAGAGGAGGGGTGAGAGGAGTACTAGGAAGAAGCCTAGGCAACCTGCTACAGAAGAGGCTGCAGGTTATGATGAAATGGAGACTGGTGAGGGTGATGGTGAACAAGATGAGCCCAAGGACTGTGAGAGCAGTGAAGATGAGGACTTTACTGCCTCCACATTCCATGACTTATTTTGGGTGGCTGTAAATGCTTACAACCCTTATGTTTTCAACAAATCTATGGAGAAGATCCATAAACTTGATCCTGCTGCCGTGGAATACCTTTCTAATGTGCCTGAACAGTGGAGTAGGCATACATTTGATCCACAAGTGTGTTGTGATCACAACACCACCAATTTTGTGGAATCATTCAATTCTTGTACTAAGCCCTTTAGGGATCTACCTGTGATGTCTTTGTTAGAAGGTACATCCCCCTATTTGTCTGCATTCATTTCTTGTATTCATATTTACCATACTAACTTATTTCTTCTATTAATTTCATGTTGACAGAGGCTAGGAGTTGGTGTATGAAGAAGGTTGGGATCAGATTTGACAAGGCACTTGAAATTGGTGCAGACCAACTCACACCATATGCTGCCAAGATCTTGGAAGAAAGAGGTCAGGACTCTAGGTTTTGTCAAGTGATTAATGCTGGGGGTGGAGAATTTGAAGTTAGAGATGGGAATGTGAAGTTCCCAATATGCCTTAGGACTAGGACTTGTGCATGTGGGAAGTGGCAGGGCTCTGGTATACCATGTAAGCATGCCCTAAGGGTTATTTATCACCAAAGGCTTGAGCCTCTTGATTTTGTCTCTTCCTACTTCAAAGGGCGAACCTATAAATTGACCTACTCGGACCATATTCACCCCATGCCGGACCCACCCAATGGCCTTCATTTGATCGCGCAAATATTTTGCCACCACCCATTAAAAGAGCTGCTGGCAGACCCCCCAAACTAAGGAGAAGAGGTAAAAATGATCCAAAGAAGGGGAAGAGAAGTAGCACTGTCAGGTGCAGCAAGTGCAAGGAGGTGGGTCACAATGCAAGGAGCTGTAGGGGTGGATCCACAGCAAAGCAAAAGAAGGCTTCCACTACTACTGCTGCAGATGCTGGAGCAGGTGATTCTGGTGCTGGAACCAGTGCTGGCCCAAGTGGAACAAAGAGGAAGAATGCATCAGGGGCAAGCTCATCCAAAGGGGCAAAGAAAGGGAAGAACAAGTGAAGCTACAATTATGACAGATTAATGCATGGTTCATAATATTTTGTGCAAATATGACTGATGTAGCTAGGTTTTTTTGGGTGTGAAAACAGTTCATCATTTTTTGTTAGCCACTTGGGGTAGTTTTTTGTAAAGCTACAATTATATGCCTACTTATGCTTTGTCTAGGAAAGCTAATATCTTGCATAGGTACTGAACTCAAATGTAATTGCTCAACTTTGATTACATTAATCACTTCATCATTACATATATAAGCAACAGAAACAAAGCTAAGCCTATTTTGGTGGTTACTTTCTTTTGCTGTTTCAGCTTCTTCTTCATATGTTGGATCTCCTCCTTAAAACTTCTATTCTCTCAGAAACCGGTCGACCCCCATGCTTCCCCCGGTCCTCGAGAGCCGCTGCCGGTTTGGTGTAGCCGCTCAATAGTTCCCTTGCACCACTTGAAATTATCACATTCATCACACTTGTAGTAGAGCCTTTGTGGATTTTGTGTGCTCTCTGAACTTCTTATTGCAAGCCTTCTTCCACACTTGCATGTTTTGTTTGGAACTCTTATGTATGAGGATTCATATGAAGAAGATGAATTGTGTGATTGTAAACTCATGGCCCAAAAAAAAGGGTAAAGAAGGTGTTAGATTGAGAAAACAAGAAGAGAGAGTGGAGGAAATTAGAGTACAAGTATCACTTATATAAGAAAATGAGGAGAGAAACAAACGGCTAGTTTTTTTTAAAAAGTGTGCAAAAATTTAAACCTCAGGGGTAAATGGTGAATTAAGTTTGTAACGGACACTTGACGCCAGGGTTACGTTCGTATTTTTTTCAAACCTCAGGGGTACCAGGTGAATTGTTGAAAACGCGAGGGTACCAGGTGAATATTGTCAAACCTCGGGGTACCTGGTGAAAAATCCGTTTTTTTAAACATATTTGGTTGATGGAACTTCGTCCAGTGCCCCGTTTGTGAATGAGAGTTGCCCAGTTGCCCTCTCCTTCTGTCGTGAATAAAAAAACATTATCACATTAAATTATAAAAAACAAATTCCTTATAATGTGCAAGAGAAATAAGAAAAACCTTGTCTATAGTTGGTTGACAGTTGTGATATTTGTTGATTGTAACTTGTAAGGGTTGCGGAGTGTTCGTGAAAAATATCCTGCATGAAATATACACTGAAAAAATGAAGATGGGTTTACTAAATTAAATTGTAAAAAAAGTTATGAACAAATCAATATTTTCTATCTCAATTTAATTACCTGATTTGGATATATTGCTTGTGTTTTTGTGAGTTGTAAAGAGGATGAATTGAAGTGGAGATAATGCGAAAGGAGGGAGAAGAAGACGAACTGAAGAAGTGATTTCAGATTATGTGGTTGCAGACTTGCAGTTAGAGTTTTCTCATACAATTAGGGATTGTGTTGAGCAGTTGCATTACATTGTACACGTTCTACTATTTTTTTTTTCTGAATTGTTTTTATTTGGTTTTTGAACATATTAGTTAGTTTCATTTTTTTTTTAAATTTTTGTGTTTTAGAGGATATATTGTAATTTGGAGAGATTAGTGAGGGTAAAATGGGTGTTTTGTAATTTTGGTGTCCTACCCCTCTTGCCATATAGATTAGAGATTAGGGTTCATGACAAATGGAGTTGACCATTGTTAGTCATTAAGGGCATTTTGATGTATTGCCATGAAATTCGGGGATACCTGGTGAATTTTGAAAAGTGCGAGGGTATCTGGTTAATTTTAAGAAAACTCGGGATTACTTGATGAAATAAACGTTCTTTTTTTAGTATGAAATCAATATTATAGCATGTTATTTTAGTTCTGGTGTTTGGACTTATTGCTGCATTTCTTGGTGAATGATGCTTTGTTGTGAGTATTATTATACTTGTTGCCATGCCTTGTTCTTGTATTGCGTTGCTGCACTGATTTCTCTTCAAACGTTATTCTTGATAGGTTGCTAGAATTATACTGTTGGGTGGTTCTTGTTTTGCTTTTGTAGCTAGCTTTGTTGAGACTATTAGACATGTAGATGAAGCATGGACTTGTGATGCTGCTTGTGAGTAAGATAGAATGTTTCAGTAACTTATATAGTGGTTTCATATATTATTCAATGATAGCATGTAGATGTTTCGTGATATTTGTTTTCACGAGATCTTCAAATTATCATTGGTATTGTTGGCTACCAGATGCATGATTTGTTTTTTTTTTTTCCTTTGTTTTGGTTTGGGCTAAAGTTTCTTGCATGGAGTCTATTTTCTATGCCATAATTATAACTAGTTTATGTGATTATGATCTGAGTGGTTTGATTATATTATGATTATGATGGTATTGTGTATGAAATTGGTTCATTGTTTGGATGAAATTAATTTATTTTGGGCTTTTGAAATTGTTTTCAAACTTTTATAAGTATTTCTATTATTTCTAGTTCTTGACAAGTTAAATTATATTTTTGGAGATAATATTATTAATATAATTGCTTTTGAAAAATTGTGAAGTTGTTTTGAATTGGGATTTATGGGTCGAGGCCCTAAATTCTTGTAGTTTGATGTAAATAGAATTGTGGGGTTGATGCCCTATATTCTTGCAGGTTGATGTAAATGGAAATGACGGGTTGTATGCCCTAATTTCTTGCAGTTTGATGTAAGACCTTGAATGGTATTATGCGGATGATGAAATTATATTATTTATTATTTGTTTTTGTTTGAGGAGGATGATTAGTGAGGTGACATAGTCTTCTAGGAATGAACAGTTTCTATTTACTAAGCAGGGTACATAGTTTATACTTACGTACTGAGCAGGGTATGTAGGTCCGTCTTGGTTATTAGTTATCCTTTGAGAGGCCGAGAAGTACTTAGCATGGTACAAAGTTTATACTTACGTACTAAGCAGGGTATGTAGGTTGGTTATTAGTTGTCGTCTGAGAGGTCGAGAAGTACTAAGCAGGGTACTATCTCGCAATAGGGTGTGATCATACTAGACATAGGCGAGGGTCTTAATACTATAACCAAAGAGGAACACTGGGTTGTGATCCACTTACGTTAAGTTCATCCTCAAACGTGTTAAGCATATTATTTTGAAAATGTTACTATTATATTAATTTATTTTTATCATTCACTGGTATCCTTTTTTATTTTATGTTGTGACTGTAGATTATTTTTGCTTATTTGCTTGTGTGAACTTGATTATTATTTATATCATAACTCATTTATGGATAATAATTGGGTTGGAAGAGTTGTTAGTTACTCCCCACCTCCTTCGATAAATTGGGCCATGTCTGTTACAGGAATATTTTTTTGGCCCCCAACCACCACACATTAATATTGTGCAAGGTATCATTAATTCTCAGTGGATAAAGAGGGGCTCAATCACAGTACAAAAAGTTAGGGTGTATTATATATTAACCTGTTCACAGAGAGAGGATCTTGAGGCCATGATCCAACAACATACTGTCATTATTGATGGTAGAATCTTCACTTTCCAAAGATGTCGCTGGTCAGTGGTTCCATTTAATATAAATTTCAATGTTGCTCGTATAAGGGTCAGAGTTGTGGGTGGTTAAAAAAATGAACATATAAGGTGGTTATTTTGAAAAACTTGATTTTATAAGGTGGTTAAAGTCAAAAAATCCTAATTAAAAATTGAAAATATTAGTCACAAGCCAAACATTGATTATGAAAGTCGCCAATTGACAACAATGATATTGAGACTCCTCACTTTTGTTTTCCTTAAATTTTCTGGGTGCGAATATGTGCTGGGTAACATTCCTTCAGGAGAGTCGAGGGGCTGGGGGTGGTAAGGTTCTACATAGGAACAATGTGGCTATACATGGTATAAGTCTAAACCAAACTATCAGTAGAAGAGTTACTTGTGTGATTATTTTTTGAGCTCAAAGTTTCTGTTGTTAGATGTCCCCTTAGCTTTTCTTCATAAACAAAGATGATTTGGTGATTTGGGCTCATCTTTTTTTTTTCATATGGGGGTTGGGGGTGTTAAGAGATTGAGATCATTTGTCTATTTTTTTTATTGGGTTTCATGCCTTATGATCTATGCAAGTTAGATTTAATTTTACAATCAATGATCATTGTTCACTCTTAGTCACAAAGACATTTTGTTTTATATTCAGTCATAATGTCCATGACTAGACTAAGTATGCTCTTATGTTGTTAACAGTATAACTGGCATGTGAGTTAGGAAATAGTTGTATTACATCGAAGAATTACAGATAAAATGATTAACATATAGATTGGTGGGTTATTCCACCTATCACCGATTGAGTTTAGGATGAAACGCTACCATCCTTGTACGTGGTCAAACTCTCCTCCGGCATGATCTGTTGGTTTTAGGATGAACTCTATAAACCTTGTATGTGGTCAAACTATCCTTCAGCGTAGGCTATCATATGTGAACATGCACACATTGGCTAGAATAATGCAACACATTGATTAAAATCAGAAACATAAAATTCAATAGATTTTCTTTAAAAACTTTAATTATAATCTACTAATGTTGGGAAATAATAATGCATGAGCTACAAACTCTTTAAGACTTGGACCATTGGACAATACCGGCTCCCAAACTAATACTTAACAAGGAATATCATATCATATCGCTTCCAAGTCAAAAATTAAGTATTATCCCATCTATAAATTAATACCTGCCATGCCATAACTTCTTATGGAGTAGACGAGTAGTATACTTGTGAAGTCTGAGTATACTACCTTAATAAAACACTAATAAATTGTTGAAAACGAAAGGAAAATAATCCAAAATAAGATTGACTTCTACCAAACAAGTTATGCACAAAATAAATATAAAGTATTACAGACCTACAGTTATAGAGTATTGAAGTGAACCAACAAAAGGCATGCCTAAATAATATTTTCACCCAAATAGGTTGCTATCGTTGGACTCCAAACATATCATAAATTCATATTCGTAATCATAAATAAACGAATCAATTTTCTTCTTACATTACTGTCATAAACTTTTGTTGTTGCTGCTTTCTTTCTTTCATTCTATCTCCCTTCCTTTGACTCAAAAGTCACCTCTGTTAAGTGTAAAAGACTAATACCACAAAGGAAGTGAAACACTGAAACCCTCCATATTGTCTCAGTCTTTTTACTTCCATTTGTTCTTCTTTGTAACAAAATTTTCGTCATTTTTCTTTTTGGAAGTCCATAATTTTTTTTACTGATATTATCTCTCTGTCAATGGACCCAAGAAAATAACCAAGTATATCTCTTTCTGATTACATTTCTAAATGTCAAATATTATGTTGATGCTATGTTTTCTTTTGCAAACAATGTTGATGCTGTTTTTTTCCTCAAAAGTTTAAACTTCAATGATGATATGATCATGATTTTCCTGTTAGTAACTTCCATCATATTCTTGTTATGTTCAAATTTCTTTTACATACGTAATAACCCATATTCTCTTATTTTTTTGGTGGTTCTATTTTTAAAGATAATTATCTTCACCCTTGTCACAAATTTTTGAATATTCCTTTTGTAATTATATTTTTTGTTGAACCCCACATATGTTGTGCACATGTGAGTTGTCCCACATTGGAGAAAGATGAGATAAAGTACCACAATATAAGTTAGAAGTGCTCGTCCTACTATTGCCAATTGGTTTTAGTATGGAACCTCCTTTGGGCTTGTATGTGGACCGAACTCTCCTCCTCCTTATTGGGTTGCCCAAACCCATTTTCAGTCAAATCAAATTTATCATTTTTTTATATATTTTGTGTGCATGTGAATCACTAGAATAGATTATGAAGAAGTTTTGAAGGCCGAAAATACATGGCTTAAAAAATTCTGGAAAAGCGTTTCAAACAAAGTTGTTCAAATTAAGGCTATCTCTTTTTTTTTTTGGTAAAATGTAAGATATATTACCAAAGCAATAAGGACCCAACCAATTACAACCTATAAACTGCAGAAGCCAAACACTCCAACAACAACAAACCCAACTACTTACATCTATTTACAAGAGTATTAATCCAATTTCTATCCTCTATTGTCCACTGTATATGTACAAAACTTTTGATTCTACCACATACATCTCTCTGAATATTTTTCACAACCCAATCTGGTTGCTTTACTGCATCATTCCACAAAGTATAATTTCGACTTTTCCATATGTGGTAAACAAGAGCTGCAAGCACAGCATAGCTCACCTTCTGAAGTTTCTTGCTCTTAAAACATCTCCCCCATTTCTTCCATGTAACAAAAAGATGCTCATGGCTAGAGAAATTAATACCAAGCCATAGCATAATCTGATGATAGATCAGAGAGCTGTATGGACATCTAAAGAAAAGGTGAATACAGGAGTCATCTCCCACTCCACATAAGAGACATAGTTTCTCTTGACATACCCCTGCTCTAAAAATCTGATCTTTTGTCTTCAATCTTCCAAGAGCTGCCAGCCATGCTATGAATGAGTGCTTAGGAATATTAAGGATGTTCCAAACCCAGTAATGCCAAGGTACATGCTCATGTTGCCCTTGAATCCAATCATAACCGGCTTTTATTGAATAAGCTTTATCACCATTAAGCCATCTGTTACCAGTATAAGCAGGTTTGAAATTTTTTTTAACCCTGCAAATAGCTTTCCATCCCCAGCTGGCATTGACAGGTGGTTCATAGTCCCACCATTCATTTTCCCTCAAATAAACACAATGTATCCATTTAATCCACAGAGCATCCTCCTTGTTTGCAATTTGCCAAACATATTTTCCCAAAGCTGTTGTGTTCCAAGCATGACATTTTTTAATTCCCAAACCACCATTCTTCTTGGGTTTACACACCCAGTCCCAAGAAACAGGAGGCACTTTTTGCAAGCTAGCTCTCCCTTCCCAAAGAAATGCTCTACAGATTTGTATAATTCTGTTAAGCACACTTTTAAGAAGAAGAAAAATTTGTGCCCAGTAAGTGTGGAGGCTTAGCAGAACTGAATTTACCAGAGTAGTTCTTGCAGCATAAGACAAATGTCTAGATGACCAGCACATTATTCTCTTCAATATTTTCTCAACTAAAACATCACAATCAGCCTTCTTTAACTTTTTAGTAGTAATGGGAACTCCTAGATATCTAAAAGGAAAATCTCCTTTTTTGTATCCAGAGATTCTTAATATACTCTCATGCACAGACTCTTTCACATTCCCAAAGTAGATTGCAGATTTTTCAGGACTAGCCTCCAACCCTGAAGTAGCTGCAAAAGCCTTGAGAGTTCTCACAATCAGAGCAACTGACTGAGGATCACCTTTGCAAAACATCATCAAATCATCTGCGAAGATGAGATGACTGAGTTTTAAATTTGCACATATGTGATGATAATGAAACTCAGTTCTGTGACTCATTTTCTTCATCAGTCTGATGAGATACTCCATTGCCAAGACAAAAATCAAAGGGGAGATGCCCCTTTTCCCTATGAAAAAACCACTAATGTCACCATTTACACTCAGGGAATAGGTGGGAGTAGTTATACAAGTCATCATCCAATCCACAAACCTCCTAGGGAAATTTAATCCACACAACAATTCTTCAATAAAACTCCAGCTTAATGAATCATAAGCTTTGCGCAGGTCTACTTTGATAGTACATCTAGCAGGAAACTCCTTTCTCTTGTACATTTTCATCATATCTTGGCAAATTAAAATGTTATGCATAATAATTCTATCTTCTACAAAAGCACTTTGTACAGGGTCAATAATCTGACCAAGCACTTGCTTTAATCTTTCACATAACATCTTAGATATAACTTTGTACAGGACATTACAGCATGCAATAGGCCTGAACTGAGTCACATCAGTAGGTTGTTCAATTTTAGGTATCAAGCACAGGGTTGTTGCATTAAGTTATTTAAGCAACTTACCAGTCTGAAAGAAATTCAGGACTGCTTCAGTGATATTAGTGCCAACACAACTCCAGGTTTTCTTGAAGAAATGGCTTGTATATCCATCAGGACCAGGCGCTTTGTTATCATAAATTGCAAACAAGGCTCTCCTGACATCCTCTGCTGTAAACTCACAACATAATTCCCTTTGCTGGTCACTTGAAATGACATTTCCCTCCTGGATGATGGTTTTGCTAACCTGAAGAGTAGGAATATTTTCAGTACCCAAAAGCTTTTTATAAAACTCCTGGAATGCTCCTTCAACATCACCACTCTCTTCCTTCCAAACCCCTGCCATGTCTTTTATTCTACTTACCTTGTTATGATATCTCCTCTGCTTCAGACAAGCATGGAAGTAAGCAGTATTTGAGTCCCCTTTTTTCAACCATTGTTGCTTCACTTTCTGGTGCAAAAAGCTTAAACGAGCCTTATGTAGAGTTAAGTACTCATTTCTAGCTTCATTTTATTGAATGTGCAGCAGAGCATTGCTAGGATCACTGTGCACTTGTTGCTGAATAGTAAGAAGCATTTTATAAGCCTCATCTGCAGCATTTTCAACATCTGCAAACTTCTCCTTATTTAACTCCTTCAACACTTTCTTCAAATTCTTTAATTTCTTGACAACTCTAAACATGGGAACTCCTTGAATTCTCTCCTGCCACCCTGCCTGCACCCTCACCATAAATGAATCAGCTTCAGTCCACATATTAAAAAATCTAAAGGGTTTAGGTTTACTAATAGAGACTCTATCTAATCTGATCAGACATGGGCAATGGTCAGAAATGCTCTCAGGGAAGAAAATAGTTTCAGTATTGGAAAAACACTCCATCCATATTTCATTCACAACAACTCTATCTATTCGAGAAAAAACTTTATCACACCCCTCTTGTTTGTTAGACCAGGTGTAAAAAGGCCCAACAGTGACTTGCTCCTGTAACTCACAATTTCTCAAACATTATCTAGAAGCCATGACTTCATCTAAAGTGATAGGGGATCCTATTCTTTCATTGAGATGAAGCACATTATTGAAATCCCCACCCACCATCCAAGCACCAGTGACAGTTTTACTCAGTCTGTACATATCCATCCAAAGAGGCAGCCTATCCTGAGCCTCATTAAAACCATACACCATTGTGACCCAATATTTCTTCCCCATTGCCAGAATTTCAACATTATAATGAATCAATTGAGCAGTACACTCAATTATGTTAACATCAAATTTACTTGGGATCTAGATTACCCAAATTCTTCCTCCAGAATGAGCATTATAATTTGTAACAACACTCCATTTGTTACCAAAACGAGCAAAATCTTTAGGGAAATTAAGGCTATCTTCATAGAGATGGATGAAACAGTACCAACACACAGACTATCATTTGGAAGTGGGATAATGTTGGTCAATGATGGAGGGAGGGTGTTGGTTGCTACCTGTAGGCATGTAAATGCCGACTACTTTAAGGACAACTAACTCGGTAAATTGATTGAGTTTGTCTTCGCCAATGGCTATACGGTAAATAAAGTTTTTCCATTGTCTACTGAGAATCACGCCAAGTGGGAAATTGGACTATTGTGTATGAATCACTAGAGGAAAAAAGCCCAAGGGCTGCGGTCAAAAGGGGCCCAAGGGCTGCGTTTTTTGACCGCAGCCATTGGACTAGCAGCCCTTGGCATTTAGGAAGGGCTGCGGTTTTGAACCGCAGCCCTTAGCGCGTTAAGGGCTGCGGTCAAGACAAAAACCGCAGCCCTTGGTGGGTTAAGGGTTGCGGTTAAGGGCCAAAACCGCAACCCTTGGTGAGTTAAGGGCTGCGGTTTTGGCCCTTAACCGCAGCCCCTTAACCCACCAAGGGTCGCGGTTTTTACCTTGCCCGCAGCCCTTGTGACCCAAAAAAAATAAAAATTTTTTTTTTTTTTTTTTGCACTTTTTAGTCCTAAATGTTCCCAAACAGTTATATATATATATATAAATATCATTTTTCATTGCAAATTATATTTTTTACACAAATATAGATTACATTACATGTGTAGAGAACATACTGTAAAAATAAATTACCCCTATTTTCATCCTCACTCCCTTCTTCAACAAACTCCGATCTTGCATGCCCGAAATTGTGGTTGTTCATCAAGACCGTTGTATATCATCCTCACTCCCTTCTTTAACAAACTCCGATCTTGCATGCCCGAAATTGTGGTTGTTCATCAAGACCATTGAAATACAACGTGGAAGTCATTGTGTTCCTTCTCCTCTTTACCTTGAGATGGATAGGCTGCACCAAGGGACATGTCGCACAGGATCTTCAAGTTCCAAATTGAACTCTCTCAAAGCACAACAATGCTAACATCTTAAAGCACCACAACAGTATCAATAACTTACGAACTTCATAGATGTAGCTCAGAATGTGCACATGATAGATGAGCACAATGCTCGGATGCAACTGCAACATATCTGAGATACAAAAAAGAGTTTGGGCTCTCCAAAACGTCAACATCAAATTCTATCCTTACTCTCCCTTTCTGGATTATGTATAATGCAGATACACACTCATGCTGCAGAAAAAAGTAAAAGAAAAGTAAATGAGGTTAGAAATATACCAAATTAGAGGGATATGACCTTCCAACAGTTGAAATACCTGTTCAACTATTGCCTGACCATCAGAAAATGAAATTGCTAACAAAGTATTTGCTATCTGACTAAACTGGAGAATTGTTAATCTTGAAAGAAGATCTACCGATCGTAGAAGTTTCAGGGATGATATGTTTGAAAACTCTGACATTATAATCCCTCGAAAATCTTCTCTTTTCAGGGTAAAAAACCATAAATTATACAAAGTAATAGACGGAAAACAATGAGAATAATTCCAGATTTCTGTGAAAAAAAGAAGATCCAACTTTTAACTGAGGAAATGAGGATAGGAAAGCAGATAAATAAGCCCACATGATGTCCAAGACTCATGAGGCTGCATAGTATTTGTAAAAGCAACATAAACTGGGCTAGTGTGTTACTACTATTTAAGTATTGATTGTTGTAGCGCAGCCCAATGACATCATTGATTGTGCCCATACTACCTTCACTAGTATAGACTTCGAGTCAGTCTACTCATCGTCCTACAATTGCACTCAAATCCTTTTCTAGTCATCGTCCTCCTCATCCTTCCAATCAACTCCAGCTTCTTCAACTTCTTCCCAAGCCTTCTACTCGAGCTACAATTGCTCAAGTATACCAATATAACAATAACTATAAATCTTGTCTAGGTAAAACTACGATAACAACAACCTACAACAAATCCAACTAAAGATAAGAACTTTCATCACATAAAAGTATGAAACACCCCCAACAATCACATAAAACTAGTGCCTTTCAAACTAAAAAAAGTAACTAAGATAAACAAGCCAGACGCTCCTAGTAATTAATCGAGTAATTGTTTTGTAAAACCGATTAAAATTAGGGCAAATTACATTAAAATTAAGAATAACCTGCAAAATGAGCCACAAGGACCAATAACAACTACTTGCAAAGAGGCATAGATTATAATTATATTGCATCAAAGTGACCAGATCCGTTACTGATTTAATGATTTTTTTGACCTATCAATTTTATAGAAGAAGTGCATTTAGACATACCCAATGAAGGTTGTGACGAAGATCAAAAGAAAGCTCCTAAATCCCATGCCAGCAGTATTAGATCGCCCCCTGCCAATAAAATACCATTAATGTCATTCTCAAACACGATATAATGATTACTCAATAAATGAAGAGACTATTGAATCATTTCAAACATTTTAAAGTACAAAAATAAGCATCACTGTATATAGATCTAAATTAAAGAGCAATATTTGTATGATGAACTCAAAATATAGAACTATCACACTCGTTGCAGCTTATATATGACAACAACTATAGGTGCACGTAGTTCTATGCATCATCGAGATGTATGATACAATATGCACGCCCACAAGATTAATATAATCCAAAACAACATATCTCTAATTCTCAATGCGGACTTCAAAACTACTAATGAACATGAATAGTACTACCTCCGTTTCATTTTAATCTACACACTTTCCTTTTTGGTCTGTTTCTTTTTAATCTACACACTGTTGCTTTTTCTATTTTTAGTAACATATCACATCTACTTTCTCCTCTTTTTCCACCCATGTCATCCACTTTTTAATGTTTTAACCCACTTTTTAGTTTCTCTCTCTCACTTTTCTGTTTCTCTCTCAACCTTTTTAGTTTATCTCTCATACTTTTGAACTTTCTCCTTGGTTCTTCCCCAAAGTGAAGTGTGTAGATTAATTTGAAACGGAGGTAGTATATGTTAATGTTTGGTATACTTACCTAGTTAAATAAGCAATCGGAGAAATGACCAAAGTAGCAATAGTTTATCTATAGAAAATGAACACCCTAGCTAGGACTCATGAATCATGTCTTTAACAAGGGCAGCCCTATTTAAGAGAGCCATAGCAGCATACAAAACCTGTATTAACACCATTGCCATGGCAGGGAAATGATGTTCCCATGCTCCCATTTTTTTTCTTGGGCTCTCCTTATTTTGCAAGGTTGGATAACTCTCTTAAGACCATGTACGATGTATATATACACCTATATTTTTGAGTTTTTGAGGCACTTTATTATATAATAGCCGTCATGGAAAGGTCTAGATGAGTTGTAATATACATTTTAGAAATAATATTAATCATAACATATAAACAAATTGATTGTAGCAAAAGTATATGCCGGAAGATCAGAACGAATATTTTAAAAATGGGATGTACTACGTTTGCATGTGGGCAAACTCAAGAAACAAGAATAATTGCCAAAACACAAGAAGACTCAACTAGTAGTGATATAAATTAGTAGTGATATAAATTAGTAGTGATATAAATTAGTAGTGATATAGCAAACAGAGAAGAAACACTCATGAACCAAACATTACCAAAACACAAATTTGCCAAATTACATCAGAAAATCAGTAGTATACCTTAAGAACATTTTCATAACTTGCCCTGCTGATCAAAGAAAAAGCTAAGACAAATACGTCTGCACCTCTATCACTCAATGGCCAGCAGTATCCTAGGATCCGAAGTTGACAATGATTCCATCTACATTAGCACTAAAATTATCAAATACAGAAGGTATGTAATCCTGCCGCAGCAAGAGGCAGGACAAAATTAATTAATTAGAGTAGCTTTTAAAGGTAACAAATATTAGTGATTATATAACTCAAATA
Organism: Beta corolliflora; assembly: GCA_947648045.1. Classification (NCBI taxonomy): domain Eukaryota; kingdom Viridiplantae; phylum Streptophyta; class Magnoliopsida; order Caryophyllales; family Amaranthaceae; genus Beta; species Beta corolliflora. The sequence continues at coordinate 476,370 of CANSZD010000190.1, read as the reverse complement.
TACCAAACAGTGTTTAGCTCATATATACAGGGAGCATGTATAAGAATTCAACTCTCATTTTTTGATATCAAGTTCACTTTCTTCCTTTGTGAAGAAGAGAGATTATTTTTCTAGCTAGATTAGATGTCAATTGCAAACAGATCACAACAGTTGCCACTAATAATATCATCTACAACAGAACAACAATAACAACCCAACAACAAAACAACAATAACATCATTATACCCAATTACCAAAATTTCACTCACCAATCAAACCATCACTAGTGGAAAAAAGCCTAAGGGCTGCGGTCAAAAGTGGCCTAAGGGTCGTTTTTGACCGCAAAGAATTAGAGTAGCGACCCTTAATATATAGGAAGGGCTGCGGTTATGAACCGTAGCCCTTGGAGAATTAAGGGCCGCGGGCGTAAGAAAACCGCAGCCCCTTGGACAAATAAGAGTTGCGGTTAATAGGGAAAACCGCACCCTTGGCCAAATAAGGGCTGCGGTTTTCCCGGTTAACCGCAGCCCTTATTTGGCCAAGGGCTGCGGTTTTCCCTATTAACCGCAGCCCTTTTGAAATTTTTTTTATTTTTTAAATTCAGCTATATAATATTATATATGCGCTCGTTCCCTGTGTCGCTGGTTCCTTACTGCTTTGCTTTGTACCATATTACAAACCTCATAATGCATATATATATAGAGTTCCCAATTATATATGTAATAATTATATATATATAATAATAATAATGTTAAAGAGTACATATTAAGGCAAAATTATATTAATTCTAATACAAAAAGCTACATTAACGCAACAACCGAATAGCTTGCCAACTTGTTTCGAACTTCTAGCTAGTTCTTGCAAAATCCTAACCAATGTATCGTCATAAACAATCTTCACAAATGTAGGTTGCCAACTTGTTTCGAACTTCATCCAATTCTTCAATTGTGAATTCATCCAACCTTGGTGCGTCGTTATCCATGTAAACCTTGCAATAATATGAATATAATAAATTAATAAGATCAAGTCAAACATTTACAATATATAATAACAACTAACTCTTGCAATTAGCTAATTAAACAACCAATTTTCGAGTTGATTTTGTCGATTTTTGTGAATTTGAGCTATTTTACATCCCAAAACTAACTACATGCATGTTATATATATATATATAGGAGCAAAACTAACACACACCACTTACTTTATGCATAATTGAAGTGTTAATGTCAAATTTAGGTGCACAAGATTAGAAGTTCAATTTTTAGGTTCGTTTCGGGGACGATTTTTGTGAATTTGAGCTATTTCACTTCCCAAAACTACCTACATGTTACATATAGGAGCAAAACTAACACACACCACTTACTTTATGCATAGTTGAAGTGTTAAAGTCATATTTAGGTGCAAAAGATTAGAAGTTCAATTTTTAGGTTCGTTTCGGGGTCGATTTTTGTGAATTTGAGCTATTTCACTTCCCAAAACTAGCAACATGTTACATATAAGAGCAAAACTAACACACACCACTTACTTTATGCATAGTTGAAGTGTTAATGTCATATTTAGGTGCAAAAGATTAGAAGTTCAATTTTTAGGTTCGTTTCGGGGTCGATTTTTGTGAATTTGAGCTATTTCACTTCCCAAAACTAGCTACATGTTACATATAGGAGCAAAACTAACACACACCACTTACTTTATGCATAGTTGAAATATTAATGTCATATTTAGGTGCAAAAGATTAGAAGTTCAATTTTTAGGTTCGTTTCGGGGTCGATTTTTGTGAATTTGAGCTATTTCACTTCCCAAAACTAGCTACATGTTACATATAGGAGTAAAACTAACACACACCACTTACTTTATGCATAGTTGAAGTGTTAATGTCATATTTAGGTGCAAAAGATTAGAAGTTCAATTTTTAGGTTCGTTTCGGGGTCGATTTTTTGTGAATTTGAGCTATTTCACTTCCCAAAACTACCTACATGTTACACATAGGAGCAAAACTAACACACACCACTTACTTTATGCATACTTGAAGTGTTAATGTCATATTTAGGTGCAAAAGATTAGAAGTTCAATTTTTAGGTTCGTTTCGGGGTCGATTTTTGTGAATTTGAGCAATTTCACTTCCCAAAACTAGCTACATGTTACATATAGGAGCAAAACTAACACACACCACTTACTTTATGCATACTTGAAGTGTTAATGTCATATTTATGTGCAAAAGATTAGAAGTTCAATTTTTAGGTTCGTTTCGGGGTCGATTTTTGTGAATTTGAGCTATTTCACTTCCCAAAACTAGCTACATGTTACATATAGGAGCAAAACTAGCACAGACCACTTACTTTATGCATAGTTGAAGTGTTAATGTCATATTTAGGTGCAAAAGATTAGAAGTTCCATTTTTAGGTTCGTTTCGGGGTCGATTTTTGTGAATTTGAGCTATTTCACTTCCCAAAACTACCTACATGTTACATATAGGAGAAAAACTAACACACACCACTTACTTTATGCATACTTGAAGTGTTAATGTGAAATGTAGGAGCAAAATATTAGTGTTCAAGTTTTGGGTTAGTTTCGGGGTCGATATGATTATAGTTAATTTATGCTACAATTTCCAAAATAAACTAATTCTTACCTATCAATTTAATCTAAATTAAATAAACTAATTAGTTACATACCTTTTGAAGATAATTGATGTCAATACAACGGTTGACTATATCAAACATGTACAGCAGTACGTAATAGCCACAATCAACACCATTCTTTTGTTGCGGACACTGAAATTCACCAAATTTAAACATCCAAAAACATTCATGTTAAATTTAGAGTATATGAAAATAAATGGTTCGACATAAGATTCACCAAAGTAGTTACCTCAACTGATATCCAAAGAGGAGCTTTTCCTAATCGAAGTCCAAGTCCATAATGGTGCTTCATCACACTACATCAATACATTATAAGATGTTTATTATATATATATATATATATATATATATATATATATATATATATATATATATATATATATATATATATATATATATATATATATAAAGTAATATTAGGTACACATATTGTTCTAGTTAAGTTACCTATTCAATAGAGGCTTGACTAGTAAGCTCTGTGGTGGTTGTTGACGAAGAGAATCAAAGTGGTAAACGTGCTTATTTGACAAACATATCACAATGAGCGTCCAATGGAGACTATATAAGGAAGTAATATAAAGTTACTTATTCAACAATTCGGTGAATTTTGTTATCGATATATGGAACAAGAAGGCAAGTTATCTAAACAAGGAAATAAAGTTATAGAAAATAAAGTAAAGCATCAAGTTTGGTGTAACAAGCTTACGCTTCAATATATGGAACAAGGATGAACTTCTCTTCTAACCGATGTGATTGTTTGAAACTAGTATCGAGATATTCTTTCACATCGGTTTTGTTTTTTAAACAATTGTCATCTCGCATCATACTTGGACATAACCAACCAATCTTTGTCTCACTCATTTTTTCATTCAATTCAGTACACAATAACCTGAGAAAGCATATAATAAAAAGTAAACATACTTATCATGGAAGTTGAAAACTATTATAAACTTGTAAAGTAAGATATGTATGTATCACCTCATGAAAGCTTGTATCATTGTTCCACTCAACATTTCTCCACGTAAGAATTCTTTAACATCGTCTTTGGAAATCCATGTAGATGACTCATCGGCGTAGTTGAATTGTTCCTTCCCCAAAGGAACATGTATCGCAAGATATCATCGGGCAAATCGCTAACACACTCATGCAACCAATAACATGCCTTAGTAAGGCCTTGCACCACCAACGGCTCGAGAAGTGGATTGTTTGACATACTAACTTGGTCATCGAACACATTTGGTTCAATTTCAGCACGTCCAATTGCCTCCTTAGCCATCTTGTTTGGTGAACCGACCTTTTTAGCCTTCTTGTCATGTGAACCAACCCTTCCTTGAAACCTAGTAAAAAGTAATAATAAGAATATTACTAATTATTATATATATGACATAGAAAAGTAATATAATCGGAGTTGATTATTACATATATAAACTAACGCATATATATATGTATGTTTATCGGTGTACCTCATCTGAAAATCGCACCCATGCACGCGGCCACAGAACATAACTACCATGGGCGTCACTCAGTGTATGTAGACTAACCTCCGGTTTTGGCATCGGAAGACCTAAGTCTTCAAAACCAGGCTCAATGTAGTCGATGCTCACCACATAGTGATCATTGTTCACTATCTGGTGATGCACTCGTACTCGATCAGCAGGAGGTTGTGCATGGCCACTAGCTACCACAATCTGACTATCAGAATCATTTTCTTGAACTAATAGTCGGTATGGGGTCTCCTCCTTTGAATCAGAACAAGTCATTAATAGTTAAGCGATGAAACAACATATTTAGAATTGCATGCACTTAGGGACAATAAATAGTTAATTAATAAAGCACAGTGATTAAGCGTGATAAATTAAACCAAATACAGTGATTACCTTCAACTCGGGTATTGGTGGATCAGGTGCAGGTATCGTTTGATTATCCGATGTTTGTGGAACACCGATCGGCTGGCTAGATGGAACATCACTACCTTTCTTTAATGGGAAGGTCGTTAAACCCATTTGCTCCATCATAGCATTGAAGTTATGTGTCATCTCCTCTCTAAGCTCCTCCCGAATTGCAGATTTGATAGCCTCCACATCTACCGACGCCGAATTCACACTACTTGCACTTGATTTTGACGTTGTAGTGTATTGTTCACCATATACCTTTCGCACGCCGAGGCGGACACCTCCCACGCCCCTCACACGACCACTATGGTCCTTTCCTAGAGTTTCGTGCAAAGCATCCATGTGTGCGGTAGGAGTGAAATCACCCGTGCCTCCTTTTCCTTTAATCCGATCTAGAAATAAAACAACAACAAGACAAATTGGACGTTAAAATTTTTCAAAAAACAAAACGTACTACCGAATAAGTTGCTTGGCGAGAAGTCGCCAAGAGCCGGCCAAACGATGGCGGCCCGGCCCGATTTTACACTGCTTGGCAATGGGCCCCGCAAGCGGGGGCAGCTGGGGACTGTAGGGGGGGCTGTGGGGGGAAGGGGGGAAAGTGCGGGTGTGGGGTGTGGGGGGTGGGGTTACTTGAATAATGATATTTACGTTCCCGAAATCCGACCAACAATAATGTAGAACCTATAAATCTACTTAATAGCAACATTTTAGGTTATATTATCATGTTTCACAAGAAATTGGAGCCCAAAGGACTCAAACTATTCGAAAATGACATGAAATGGCGAAATAGGCCTAAAATGATATTTACGTTCCCGAAATCCGACCAATAACAAAGTAGAACCTATAAATCTACTTAATAGCAATATTTTAGGTTATATTATCATGTTTCACAAGAAATTGGAGCCCAAGTGACTCAAACTATTCGAAAATGACATGAAATGGCCGAAATAGGCCTAAAATGATATTTACCTTCCCGAAATCCGACCAATAACAAAGTAGAACCTATAAATCTACTTAATAGCAATATTTTAGGTTATATTATCATGTTTCACAAGAAATTGGAGCCCAGTGACTCAAACTATTCGAAAATGACATGAAATGGCCGAAATAGGCCTAAAATGATATTTACGTTCCCGAAATCCGACCAATAACAAAGTAGAACCTATAAATCTACTTAATAGCAATATTTTAGGTTATATTATCATGTTTCACAAGAAATTGGAGCCCAGTGACTCAAACTATTCGAAAACGACATGAAATGGCCGAAATAGGCCTAAAATGATATTTACATTCCCGAAATCCGACCAATAACAAAGTAGAACCTATAAATCTACTTAATAGCAATATTTTAGGTTATATTATCATGTTTCACAAGAAATTGGAGCCCAAAGGACTCAAACTATTCGAAAATGACATGAAATGGCCAAAATAGGCCTAAAATGATATGTACTTACAATGGCATTGGCTATCTTTTCTGTAACGGGATTAGGTAACACTCTGTTTCCCTTTGCATCAACCCCATGCATCGAACACCACCAATCAAGGACCCTGTCTGGTTGATGAGCCGGTGTAACTAATGTGGTTGTAGAGGTAGTTGTCTTTGTCGAATCCTGTGTGGGGTAATGGGCAAACATCCACTTTTTTCTCGCCTCATCGTAGGAATGGGCACCCAAATGATGATAATATTTCCTTGCTTTTGCACTCGCCCTTTTTTTCTCACGTCTTGCCTGAAAAAACACATAATTACAAACAAAAGATTAGGTGTTATATACAATCATACTCGAGCTAAGTGTGGTAAATATAATTAAAATCCTTTGCTTACAACAGCTTCCGGGGTAGTATTTTTGGCAACAAATGCTTCCCACTCTTCAGGTTTGATATTTCTCCATATTTGATATGGTAATGTGGTGGGTTCCTCTCGAATTTTCCAATGCAGCCTCGGCTTCGATTTGCTTTTCTCCCCATAAATTTTCTTCTTCTTTGTACCCGTTCTTTTCCTCCGCTTAGTAATCCAACCGGACACTAACTTAGCCTTGAAATCTCGAAATCTCTGAGCAAGCGCGGATAAAAATAGATTCTTCTTGGCTTCATCATCTTCGATATTGAAGATATTCTACAAAAAGAATGAACAAAAATATTAGTTTCCACATTTGTTGTAATAGATTAAATTCTATCATTAGTACTACATACACATACATTTATTAAAATAAGAAACTAAATGGTAGTATGAAACTTACCATAGTGTCATTCCATAGTAATTTCTTCATCCCCTCGGGCACCTCTTGCCATGAATGCAAAATGGAGAGCCTCCGGACGCAAAGGCCAATATGTTTGCCATACTTAGAATGCCACACACCACAAGGTTGACCCAAGTTATCGTACTCTAAAGTCATATGCAAGTGAGTAGCACTTATTGACTTTGTAGGTCCTCTTCCCTTTCTCTTTTTCATCACTTTCGATTTTCTTTGTTGTTGATTTGTTTGTAACTCCCGTTGTTGACCTTCTTTCCTACAAACTTGTTGTGCTTTCACAATTGTACCACTTTTTGGATGAAGTTCTTAAAGATCTCGATCTTCGAGATCACCTTTATCTGGGTCCTTCCTCACATCATAAGATTCATCCTCGGTTGTGTGTTCACTAGTCGTCATCTCATCCATATGTAGTAATTATCCCTGCAATTATAAACACATAGAAATTAATATATATGTACAAGTTAAAAAAAATAACAATTTGAATAAGGACCAACAATAATGGAACATCGGAAGTCGTGGGCCACTTAGCGGCGGAAGCCGCGCACTGGCTGCTTGCCTTTGGGCACTTCTTTGCCCTTGGCAGGCAACGACTTGCTATCTTTTGCCGCCGGGGGCTGTGCAAGGGGGGGGGAAGTAGCTAGGGGGAAGTAACTAGTCGTCATCTCATCACATTCAACAAGAAATTGGAGTCACATGACTCGAAATACACGAAAATGACATGAAACGGACGAAATAGGCCTAAAATGACCCTTACTTTCCCGAAATCCAACCAGCAACAAAGTAGCACCTATAAACCTACTTAGTAGTCGTATTTTATGCAATATTATTACATTCAACAAGAAATTGGAGTCACATGACTCGAAATACACGAAAATGACATGAAACGGACGAAATAGGCCTAAAATGACCCTTACTTTCCCGAAATCCAACCAACAACAAAGGAGCACCTATAAACCTACTTAGTAGTCGTATTTTATGCAATATTATTACATTCAACAAGAAATTGGAGTCACATGACTCGAAATACACGAAAATGACATGAAACGGCCGAAATAGGCTTAAAATGACGTTTACTTTCCCGAAATCCAACCATGAACAAAGTAGCACCTATAAATCTACTTAGTAGTCGTATTTTATGCAATATTATCACATTCAACAAGAAATTTGAGTCACATGACTCGAAATACACGAAAATGACATAAAACGGACGAAATAGGCCTAAAATGACCCTTACTTTCCCGAAATCCAACCAACAACAAAGGAGCACCTATAAACCTACTTAGTAGTCGTATTTTATGCAATATTATTACATTCAACAAGAAATTGGAGTCACATGACTCGAAATACACGAAAATGACATGAAACGGCCGAAATAACCTTAAAATGATGTTTACTTTCCCGAAATCCAACCAACAACAAAGTAGCACCTATAAATCTACGTAATAGTCGTATTTTTGGCTATACTATCATATTCAACAAGAAAATTGAGTCACATGACTCGAAATATATGAAAATGACATGAAATGGACGAAATAGAGATAAACCTGAGTATATGTCTCATGATTTGTTGACCTTCCGCCGTTTCTTAGGAGTTTCAACATGTATCCCTTCCGTGTGATCAACACGCATATAGTTCTCAGACATATTTACATCATCTTCCACGCTATTTTCAGGATAGGTAAAAGTTGGGATGTCCTCAAATGCATCATACTCTTCCTCATCCTCAACATCACCGATGCCCAGAATACTCCTTTTGCCGTGTACAAAGAATTGACCACTTATTATCAGCAGGATCAGTTACATAGAATACTTGTTTAGCTTGTGATGCAAGTACAAATGACTCTTCAGTTTCACGTAGACGACCCATGTCCACAAGAGTGAATCCGTAAGGATCATCTTTTTTTACACAACGTCGATTATCATCAACCCAATTGCAACAAAAGAGACAAATATGAAAAGCTGAGTAGTCAAGCTCCCATATTTCTTGAATTCGCCCATAATAGTTGGTGGCAGCAAGAACGGGAGACTTATCTTTCGAGCTTGCGTATTGTGTAGATGACGCCACAAGTGAAACACCACTATTCTCGTCGCGATGTCGACTTAAGATCTTGACGTTCAGTCCAAAACGTATACCCGTTAATATCATAACCCTCATAAGAGTGTACAGATTCACGGGGACCAAATGCTAACCACTTGACTGTTTCAGAAACATTTTCATCTAAATCATCCACTACTCGATGATGAAACCAATCAATGAACGTCTTATTATGCATTTGCGTCAATGCCCTTATTCCTTTTCCAGGGTTGCTAACACGTAATTCCTCCATATGCTCATTTAAATAAGGATGGACAGCTGCCACGTGATGCAACACAAATAAGTGAGCTTGTGTACGCTTGTCGACAGAAGGTGAGATCAATTTTGAGCCAATCGTACCCTTGCCCTCGAGTCCGCCCTCGTGTCGAGATATCGGAACGCCAATAGGATCAACACCAAGAACATACTCGCCACAAAATTACCGACCTCTTGACCACAATCCCTTGAATAATGCTACCTTCCGGTTGTGCAAGATTTCAAACTTTATCCTTCAAAGTACCCATATATCTCTCAAAAGGATAGCACCACCTCAAAAACACCTGGACCACACAACTTAATTTCTCGAACTAGGTGGACAATGAGATGCACCATAATGTCAAAGAATGCGGGGGAACATCATCTCAAATTTGCATAAAGTTTCAACTATTCTAGCTCCGCAAGTCATCGAGTGTCGACGGTTGTAGCACTTTCTTTGCATATTGTATGAAAAAATGAACAAAGTTCCGTAATGGTGTGCCTCACATGCTTTGGAAGTATCCCACGAATTGCAATCGGTAAGAATACTTGCATCATGACATGACAATCGTGAGATTTCATACTCGATAACTTCAACTCACCATTTAAGGTAACAAATCGCTTCATATTCGATGAGTACCCAGTTGGAACCTTAATGCCATACAATGACTCGCAAAAAAATCCGTTTCTCGGCTTTCGACGGCGTGTAGCAAGTCTGGTGGCAAATAATTCTTCTCCGAATCATCCACCTTTTTTCTTTTCCCGGTTTCCTCATCAACCCCTTCCTCCACTACTTTCTTTTTCCTTCCGGCCTTTTTTGAGCCCACAACTCCTGGCCGAAGCTTATTTTTTTCCAAGTGAAGACGTGACGCTTTAACATCCTTTGTCTTACCCTAATATTCATAAGTGTCGCAAGAATAGCATCACAAACATTCTTCTCAATGTGCATGACATCCAAACAATGTCTGACTTTTAAATCTTTCCAATATGGGAGTTTCCAAAAAATAGACTCCTTTTTCCATAATCCTGTAGTTCCATCAACGTCATTCGCAGTTTACCATAGATCGTTTCAATGCCCTTAACTCCGATTATAAACTTCGATACCGGGCTTAATGGTCTACGAGCAACTTCCTCTTCAACCGTCCCATCGAAGGCCTTTTTCTTAAACCGATAGGGATGGTCGCGTCTAAGGAGCCTTCGTGTGCGCATATAGACATGTTTGCAGCCCTTAATGTGTGTAGACTTCATGTCATCTATACAAATCGGGCACGGTTTTTTTTCCTTTGGTCTTATACCCAGATAAGTTCCCATAAGCTGGAAAGTCGTTCATTGTACAGAAAAGCATGGCACGCAGAGTGAACATCTCATTAGCATACGCATCAAATACCGACACTCCTTCGTTCCACATCTTCTGTAAATCTTCAATAAGTGGTTGAAGGTATACATCTATGTCATTTCCAGGTTGTTTCGGCCCCGATATGAGAAGCGACAACATGATGTACTTGCGTTTCATGCACAACCAAGGAGGCAAGTTATAAATCACTAAAACTACTGGCCATGTACTATGCTGAGAACTAAGATTGCCAAAGGGATTCATGCCATCCGTACATAATCCAAGCCTCAAATTCCTATCCTCGTTACCAAACGGCTTATGCATCCTATTGATACTTTTCCACTCAGGGGAATCAGCCGGATGCTTCAACAAACCGTCTTTCTTCCTACGATCTGCATGCCACCGCATATTCTTCGCATCTTTTTTTACTGAGAACATGCGCTTAAATCTAGGTATTATGGTAAGATACCACAACACCTTAGCTGGTGGTCCTTCACTACCCCCAGCCCCTTCACGCCGGTACCTTGATAATCCACAACGTGGACACTCATCTAAATGCTCATACTCATTACGATAAAGCACACAATCGTTTGGACAAGCATGTATCCTCTGGTACTCTAAACCGAAAGGACACATGAGTTTCTTAGCATAATAGTTCGACTTTGGCAGATCATTTTCATCAAGGAGCATATCAGCTAAAACTTCCAACAACGACGTGAAACTGCAATCCGTCCAACCTGCTTTCGACTTAATATTGAAGAGTGTTATCACAGCGGAAAGTTTGGTGTACTTCGTATAACCTGGATACAATGGCCTTTCAGCAGCCTCAGACATAGACTCAAACATACGAGGTCGTTTGCAAGACTGATCTTCAACCTCTTGTATCATCTCGTCTACCCGATCTTTATCATCATCCCAATATTCATCATCCCCATACTCACCATCCTCGAAATCATCACCTAATTTATCCTTCTCCTCTTCACATACATCGTTCATTATCCTACAGATTCTTGCATATCTCCCCTCCTCACCATGCCAAACCCATACGTGGTATTGAGGCCTAAACCCACGACGAAAGACATGCTCCCTAAGCAAATGAATACTACTAACCTTGCTCACATTTCCACAATCTAAACAAGGACAATAAAAGTCGATCGCTCCGAGAAGATGCTTGGTATTCTAATGCGGATTTACAAAATTCTGAGACCCCATTCACAAACTCAATCGATTCACGGCTAACATACATCCAAGTACGATCCATCTCATTCATGAAAACCTCTAATTAAACACAACCAATTATAAGTATCAATCATTTAAGCACATTCACATGCAAGACAATCACATATTGAAAACACGCACATACAAATGGAGGCTAAGAGAGTCACATGTGCAAATGTATGCATGCATCCGAAGGTCCTTATCACTCCAACCTAACCCATCCTTGGACGTTAATCTCACTAGTGAATATATGCCAACTCTTCAATTCTAAGGAAAATCCGACAACGATTTCCCTACGAGTTCTCCAAGTACACAATGTAGATAATTGATTATCTACATATGTACCACAGAGAACAATGTAGAGAAACGACAAGCCAAGACTTTCCTTAGAATTGAAAAGAAGACATACATTCACCACCTAAGTGAGATCAAACGTCCAAGGGCGATCCCAAACAGGGGACTATTCAAGACTTACTCCTAATGAGTAAGTCTTGAACGGGTATCTAGGCATATGATTGATGATATGATGATTCATATAACTTATACATTTCATAGCTTAATTAAGTTGTTTTCATCCAATCTCATATCAAGAAATATACATACACATAGATTGAATCTACATATACACAATAAATGAAGATATATAATGAATTGTCTTTATCATAAATACATACCAATAACAACTAATATGGAGATCGATCTCTATATATACTCTGCACTATCTCCTAGTTGATTTACCGCTTCCAATATGCTAATATCTAAGACACATAAAACCGAAAAAATTGTTAGCATATAGTAAATGCAAATTGCATATTATTATAAGAAATACATTCATATATATAAATTATCATATCTTACCCACATTGAAACACATTACAACTAACTTTTCTCATTTAAACTATTAACAAATTATAAATGAAATTTGTTTGCATTAAACTAAGTTAATAGCTAATGTAGCTAATCAAATAATTCAATTAACATATTTTCGGGTTCGAAGCACGACCCTTTTGTATAACTTTTCTGCAATTTCAGTCCCACTCAAATGCTCAACACATTCTCTTCTCCCAAACGAATATAAACATATTAGAAAATAAAAATCAAAATAATTAAAAAGGGAACCTTTAATTTCTTGACCAACTGCGTGAGAGAGGGTGGGTGGCGCGCACGTGAGTGGCGCACCGTGTGGGCGCTCAGGTGGTTGGTGCGCAACGGTGGCAGGCGCTCAGGTGGTTGGTGTTGCGTGGGTCCCGCGTGGTACGCTGGGGATGGCGCGTAGGAGGCTGCGTGGCGCGCACAGGAGGGTGGACCGGAGCTCAGGGGGGTGGTTCAATTCGAAAGCTAGGGCTCGGGGGTGGTTCAATTCGCAAGGGTAGGGCTCGGGGTGGGGTTTCTGCTTTGCGTGGAGAGGATTTTCGTGAATGAAAAATTGGGTGGAGGGAAGAATTAATGAGAGCGCGATTAGTTTGGGGGGAAAAAATAAAACAAAGGGCTGCGGTTGTGTAGAAAACCGCAGCCCTTCCATTACGAGGCTGCGGTCGGGCCCAAAACCACAGCCCTTTATTGCACGAAGGGCTGCGGTTTTGGGCCTGACCGCAGCCATTAATGGAAGGGCTGCGGTTTTCTACACAACTGCAACCCTTTTACAATAGCAAATGGCTTTTTTTCCTCTAGTGCATGAACAATCTGTTCGACGAAATACCCCAATGAACGAAAGAAAACAAAATCAGATACCATCCTAGCCCAGCAACAATAATTCATCGTGAAAGAAAAAGAGAATAGTGTATACCTCCACAAAAGCGGCGGTTTGAGCGAGAAGAAGAGGGTTTCAATGGCGTCGTAGACATGCTCACAGCTCGATTATTTCAAGGTTTTAAAACAAAGTAAAACACTTGTGCCCTGTATAAATTTGTCCGCAAAAATTCAAAAAAAAAAAAAAGAACTTAGATTTTTCTCCTAAAACAAGTTTTAGCGATAAAAGAAGAACAAGAGGGTGTATCAGATCTAAAAAAAAAGCATAAAGAACTCACCTCATTTGATTAGTAATTGCCACTATTCCCAATTACTTAAGAGCAAACACAAAGCAGATAATTTAAGCACTACAGCAGCGCCGGTCTGAGCGCCGGCAAGTGGTGGTGAGGCAGCGCACACCGGCTGGGTAAAGGAGAGAGAGAGAAAGGGTGAGAGGTGGTTTCGGGGTTTGGTGAGGTGAGAGGTGATTTCGGGTTTTGGTGAGGTGAGAGAAAATCAGGGACTGGGGAGAGAGTAAAGAGTTAGGGTTTTGTTTTGGCGTGTGGTATGCGCGCAAATTCTTATAAAAAAAAATTAAAAAAAAGTGAAAGGGCTGCGGTTCCTCTTAAAAATCGCTGCCCTTTTGTTAAGGGCTGCGGTTAGCCCAAAAACCGCAACCCTTTGTGTTCGAAGGGCTGCGGTTTTCGGAGTAACCGCATCCCTTCACATTAAGGGTTGCGGTTCATAATAAACCGCAACCCTTGCATCGCAGCCCTTGCCTTTTTTTCCACTAGTGAATGATTGTGATTTGAGATATTTCTCAGTAGCAAAAATTGCTGATGAACCCACCCGGGTATGAAGATGTACATCGCATCTTATCCCGATGGCCCAGTGACTACTTTATATTCATCGGGTCATCTCGGGTGAGTGCATGTACGTGGTCTTTAATGGCAAGTTGATGGGCTTGAGTTCGAGGATCTTACTTCAGGGCCACCTTTTGTGCTTGGAAGGTTTGTCGGGAGGCGGAGTTCATCGTCATGTTCGAGAATGTGCTTGGCATTTTGATCGGAGCCAACAAGACACCCAATGTAGATATGATGTATGGTGTTATGATGAAATATAGGTTGCCTATAATCAAATTTCTGGAAGTTATCGAAAATTTGAGTGATAAGGAGGGGATTCTGCAATTGAGTAGGTGGGAGGAGAGATGCAAGGTGTACATGAGAAACTTCTTTGATAATAACATTGACAAAGAAGCTGCAATTAAAGGAGAGAAGTTTGCTGCCTCAAGCACATCAGGACTACAGTTGGATCCCATATCAAGTGTAAATCACACCATTTTTTATTATGAGTTTGATGACACCATGGAAAAGGCTATTGAAACAATTATGTACAAACTTCAAGACTGACTTTAACTTAATATGTTTTATAACTAGAAGATGTTAATTATAATATGTTTGTTTTGGGATTTTCTTCTTAACTATAATATAATTTAGAAGTAGAAGATGTTACTTTCTATTTTCAAACCACTATATGAGGATGAAAAGTCAACAATTACTACATCTTTTATGCGCATGGGTTATAAAATACTTTTCCGAAACCAATTAATAGTTGGACCACATGGAAATAAGGGTATCATTTTCAAAATTTTGCCTAGACAAGATATGCCTTACTTACAAGATGAAAGACCCGTTGTCATGATCTTTAACCCATTAGGAGTACCTTCACAAATCATACATGAAACAAATGATACATATGCAAACATACATCTCAAAATTAATAATAAAACTAGTTATATTTATTAAACCAAGGTGCGCTTAAAGAATGTATCATAATACCCCCCCTTTCACAACAACCCACGTGCCACTCCCCAGAAGGATTCTTCCACGAGGAATTCACTACCAGTTGTGCTCCTATTTACATTGAGATCCAGCAGAAATATTAAATATAACATCATTATAAAAAGAACTACTTGAATCGAAAGTCTTCAACAGATAACCCACGAGTGCTGGATGTGGGACTTATCATGATATTACAGAAACACTTAAGAGTGCAAAGTTAATAGATAAATTGGTTGGTATATCAACAAATGGTACCATAGAATGACTAGAATGAGGAAATGGATAATAAAAGATCATCTGGAAGGCTATTGTCTCTGAAAGCCTGAGATGTCTATGAACTCTAGAACAGCATAAAGATGAATGATGATGAAAAACATATCCTTCTTAGAGGATCAAATAAAAAAAAATTAATAAATAAAGTAAACTAGAAACAAAGAATATGTAGTACTTTAGTGTAGTATAAGAAGTTAGAAACTAATTACTAGAAAATATTCACACCATTAAATCAGAGAAGACTAATTAGTTTGTTTTCCATCAAGCAAGGCTGGACCATGGCGGGCAGGACCTTAGCTCAGTCGGTAGAGCGGAGGACTGTAGTTGGTAAAATCATCAGACATCCTTAGGTCACTGGTTCGATTTCGGTAGGTCGGATTTTCTTTTAATTTTCATTCATTGATAACTTTTGTCCCCTAAACTTTTTTCTCTGTTGCATCACTTCAAAATTCACTATTTCACTTCCCACTTTTTCAGCATTAACAAGTTCTAGATCTTAAGTTCAACCACCACAAGAGCTTGTTTTTTTGAGAAATTTTCTTGTCAACAGACTTGGGTTTTGTGTGTACAGTTTTTCAAGGATGTCTTCTGCTGTGGAAAAAGTATGCATGATTTGTTCTATGTTCAATTATATATTTGAAGAATTAGTTCTCAGTTTGTGAATATCTTTTACATTGTATCTCGAAATTTTGATGGTGGTGGAAAGCTACCATATACTCCAATTGGTCAACATTCATGAAAGTTATGAGTATTGTTATTAGTTTTATATGGAAAGATCCAAATTTTATATTGTAAAGCTTTATGTGGTTGTTTTTTGGGGTTTGTATGGTTATGCTGCCCTTATCGAAAATTTTCTTAGTTTTTTGGGGCTTATTTTTAAGCTGTTATCATAAAATAGGTTCTTGTTGGTTTAGATATTTGATTTCCTTTTCCTTTAGTTGCTTTAGCTGAGATTTCTAAATGTTGGATGAAATGTAAGTGTAAAATTGAGAAGAAAAAAAATTCCACCCCCCTGCACAACCGCAGGTACGTCATTCGCCCCCCAACCCGGTGCACTCCGCACTGCCTCGCCATCTGCTCCCTGTAGTGTATCCCCGCACAAGACCCCCGCCATCCGGCCCCCGCACGGAACCCCCCCCCCCCTTCCACGGCTACCCCCGCCGAGTTATCTCCTCCTACACTGAATCCCCCTCACAGGCCCCCGCCCCCCCTTCACAGCACCCTGCCCGGCCCGGTCCTTCCACGGCACCCAGGCCCCCACCCCCCCTTCACACAGCTACCCCCTGCCCGGCCATCTCCTCCTGCACGAGAATCCCGCTCCTAGGCCCCCGGCTCCCCCTTCACCGCACCCTGCCCGGCCCGGCCAGTCGGCCCTTCCACGGCACCAGGCCCCAACCCCCCTTCACGGCTACCACCGCCATCCAGCCCCTCTCGCGCACGGTATCCCCCTCCCAGGCCCCGCCCCCCCCTTCACACGGTACCCCTGCCCGGCCCGAACTAGCCCTTCACAGCACCCCCCCGGGCGCATGTTAAGCTAAGCTAAAAAAGACTAAGTCTCATAATTCACCTTTTTTTCTTTTTTTCTCTGATTCACCCTTTGTCTCTCTGTTGTCGTCCCATATTTTCTTACACAACTGTAAATCATGAAAGTAAGGTTAACATTCTTCCCACAAGACAACCTACTGCAGTTCTAAAGTTTTAAATTAACTTCTAAGGAAATAAAAAAAGACAACTAGAAGTTCTAACATATCTAAGCAACAAACATTCTTACCCTTAAAGCAAAATCGAAAGTTATAGTTAAATCTTACCAGATGAAAGTGTTAAAACCTTGCTAAATCATCACCACAACAATAAACGTTAATACTCAAGTATTCCGCATAAACAAATCATACAAAATATAAATACCTTTATATAGTAATAGAATCGCAAGTAATAAAGACATAATCTAAATCCTTGAAAGAGCAGTAAAAGTATTTATTGTTTTCCTTCCACTAAAAGTACGCATGAAATTTAATGACGTTTATAACCATTCTAGCCAGGTTAATACACTAAGCCAAGTCAATTCAAGGGTTCCATCCAATCCCAATCTGTCTCATCTACATCAGAATTGTTTTCGTGGCTCTCAATGCATGGTTCATTATTGAAGGTTTTCTGATGAACTTCAACTCGGTCAGATGCATCACCTCTACACCAAGTTATATCATCATCATCAACTGTAGCAAGATTTAAATCCTCAAGAGGTTCCCGAACTTTACTCAAATATGTATCTTCACATTGCCCCTCAACATTAAAGAAGTCTCTAGGCAACTTTCGGTTCACATAGTGCCAATCTTCCTCAATACCATCTTCTATATAGAAAACTTGTTGAACCTGTGATGCCAAGATAAAAGGATCATCCATTGAACACAATCTCTTGAAGTTTACACGAATCATGCCATAGTTGTCTGTTTCCACATGAAACCAATCACATCTGAACAAGACGACGCTAAATGATTTCTTTTATTTTCCCATAATAGGTGACATTACCAAGAATGGGATTGCGATCCTTGCTACTAGCAAAGCTTGGAGTTAAAGCTGTCAACGAGACCCCACTATTTTGGGTTTTACACTTCTCATCATGCTCTCTAGTGTAAAACTTATAGCCATTGCAAAAATATCCGGTGTATCTCCTTGTAATAGTTGAAGGACCCAAGGACAACCACTTAATATGATCAGTGACTTCATCCAACTCAACCCTATCTCTGAACCAATCCATGAACTCATTACTATGTTGTTGAGCCTCCCTCCACCTTCTTTTCCTCTTCTCTCTAGAATTGTTTTTCACAAACTCTTCATGTTCCCTGTATTAATGGATACAATAAAAATACATTAGACAACCAATATAACATAGAATTAAAACATAAAAGACAAGATTTTAAAATCAACTCACTTGATATATTTCTCAACTTTCTTATCTTCACAATTGAACAATGCATATCGATGTGCTAGTATTCTTGTATTTGAATCCAAATTATATGCAATCCCTTTCTTCTTATCTTTTTTCTTCCTCCCAAGTGGATAGCCTATCTTAGGGAACAAAGGAGAGTCCTCATCAACTTTACCACCTTCCTCATGAATTCGGTTGATTACTTTACGCCGCTTCTTTGCACCATCATGCAAATATCTAGAGCATAATATCAAACACTCTTCAGCCAGATAACCTTCCGCTATAGAAGCCTCTGGGCGACTTCTATTTTTAACGTAAGATTTCAGCTTCCCCAAGTACCTTTCTATAGGATACATCCACCAACCACACACTGGGTTACCAAGCTTTATTTCATCGACCAAATGAATCGGCAAATGGACCATTATGTTAAAAAATGACGGTGGAAATATTCTCTCAAGTTCACAAAGAGTCTCATTAATCTCAGTCTGAAGGTGACCTAAATCTTTTGGATCGATGGTCGTACTACATATGGTTCTAAAAAATGAACTCAATCTAATTAGAGGTAAAGCCACATGCTTTGGCAAAACTTTTCTAATCGCAACTCTTATACCCTAACAGTTTTCCCTCCTTTACTTGCACACACCGTGCAATATTTGATGCACACCCTTGACGTAGCTTTGCCTTCTTTAGAACACTATAAAATATGCTTTTCTCCTCCTTCGTCATTGAAAATGATGCTTTCGGCAGCAAAATGTACCGCTCATCATCTGATTTCTTGGGATGCAATTCTTGTCTAACCCCCATTTCTTCCAGATCTAATCGAGCCTTATGATGATCTTTGGACTTTCCAGGTACGTCAAACAAAGTTGAAAGGACATTGTCACAAATGTTCTTTTCTATGTGCATGACATCCAAATGATGGGGACAACCATTATCTCTCCAATATGGCAAAGTATGAAAGATTGAGGACTTCCTCCAAGGACAATCTTTATAATTCTTCTTTGGTTGTAACTTTCTGAAACTATTCTCCCAAATTTCCAGCAAACTTTGAATTTCGGCCCCACTCAAACGATCTGGATATATTCTCTCTTCCTTTTCCCCATCAAAAGACTTCGCATCATACCGCCAAGGATGATTAAGGTTTAAACCACGACGATGAGCCAAATAGCATGATTTGTTACTATTGTTCAAATGTCGATGATCGGTTTCATAATGGCAATAGGGGCATGCAAACTTCCCTTTGGTGCTCCAACCAGACAACATAGCGTATCCAGGAAAGTCACTTGTGGTAGATTGTAAAGCTGCATGCATTTTAAATGTTTGGTGCTTTGACGCGTCATACGTGTCCAACCCATACTCCCATAGTTCTTTAAGCTCTTCTATTAAAGGTTGGAGGTACACATCAATGTCTTTTCCAGGAGAGCTGGGGCCCGGAATAAGCAAAGATAATATCAGGAACTCTGACTTCATGCACAACCACGGTGGTAAATTATAATTAATTAAAACAACAAGCCATGTGATGTGTTGGGTGCTCATTGTCCGAAATGGATTGAATCCATCACTCGCAAGACCCAAACGAACATTACGTGACTCACTAGCAAAGCTCAAGTATTGTCGATCAAACTCCTTCCAAGCCTCTCCATCGGCCACGATGCCTTAATAACCCATCTTTTTCCCTCCTTTCCTCATGCCACCTCATCAACTCTGTTTGTTTTCGAGCACATGTAAAGCCTTTGTAGTCTTGGTTTAAGAGGAAAATGCCAAACAACTTTTGCTGGTACTTTATGAAGGCTCTTAGTTGATTCACTACTAGTGTCCCCTTGATTCTCATTTTCTTTCCACCTTGAAGCTTGACACACATGGCAAGATGTAGCAGCTTCATGCTCCTTCCAATAAAGCATACAATCATTACGACATGCATGAATTTTGTCATAATGAAGACCCAAATCTTTTACCAACTTTTTAGCCTCATTGAAATATTTAGGTAATTTGGCTTCCGGTAATAATTCTAGTAGCAAGTCCAAGATATCTGAAAAGGCAGAATTAGTCATCCCATGAACACACTTCAAAAGGTACAAGCGAATAAGGAATGACAGTTTTGAGAATGTTTTACACCCGGGAAATAGCTCTTATTTTCCATCTTCAACCAAACTATAAAATTTTGTTAGCCTCTGCATCAACCTCACCTTCAACCTCTTCAACGTTGTGTGAGAACCTTTCCGCCATATCTCTATGTGTATCATATATCAGACCATCCATATCATCGTGGGTGTCGTTGTCTACCCTTAACCTCTTCATATTTGACATTGAGGACATACCCTTCTCTGGAAAATTCCATCCTTCAGTGCCCGGTTGAATCCCATTCGCAATTAAATGATTATACACTTTCTCTCTATGGTGCCAAAAACGGTTATAACACACCTTACATGGGCAAGTGATATGATCTCCGATTGCTTGGGTAGCAAATGATTTATCTAGATAATCCTCAACTCCTTTCTCGTACTCATTGCTAGATTGTACGAAATTGGTCCAACTACTCATTCTGTCACCTTTACGATACGCAAAGTCAAACATAAATTCATATAGAAATTCAAAACAATAATGTACATATAACCCTTCCATGGCTTACAGGAATAAAAATAGACACACAAAAAACCAATATATGAAGAGATAAAATAATAACAAAGAAGATAATTATTTTTCATTTTCAATGTGGTGGGGTTTATTTGGAATTTCTAAATCAAACGAATGAAAATATATCACTTCCTAGCTAGTAGGCAGTAGCATAATGTTATAATTATCTAAGCAACAAGAAGCATAAAGACCAAATAGTCACAAGAAGCATAAAGACCAAATAGTCATGGACTCATGGTAATGAATTAGTCATGGCACCAGATTATTTTAGCATTGGTTCAAAAGTAACAGCTTTGTTTCCAAAAGGAAAAACATTAACACCGGCACTCGTGCAAATTTCCTTTCTAATTTATGGAATTGCAATCATTAGGATTTCCTATTTCAATAAATGACCAATTACAAAATCTTAGTAAAACCCAACAACTTGAAATTACTAACCACTGAATTTCTTTTTTCCTAATTAGTATACTACGTAGCTTATATTAGAACTAAGAGCAACGTACACAATACAACATGGAGCATTAAATTTTCGAACAAATCAATATATTTTTTAATGAATCAAATAAATCAATGAATCAAATCAAACAAATTGAGAACCCATTACCAAAATTATAAATTGAACATGATCAATTATCAAAGAAACTGATATTTTCGAATAATTAGAATAAAAACTAACCAATTAAATTCTCTAAACGGTGAGCGGTGTTGAGCGAATTAAGGAGTGGGGTGATCGAATCTGACTGGAACGAATTAAGGAGAGAGGAAATCAATGAATCAAATCAAATAAATTGAGAAACGATTACCAGAATTATAAATTGAACATGATCAATTATCAAAGAGAACTAGTATTTTCGGACAATTAGAATCAAAGACTAACCGATTAAATTCTCTGACCGCCTGGAAGAATGACAAGATTGAACGCTGGTGAGCGGTGGTGAGCGAATTCAGGTGTGGTTGTGAGCGAATTCAGGCGTGGTGGTGAGCGAGTCTAAGTAAGGAGAGCGGTGCGTGCAGTGGTGAACTGCAACCTAAGCAGCAGTAATTAAAATCAAGAGTTTAATCTCTTTGGCGGCTGATTAAGCGCCAAAGATTTTTGGGATCGGATGAGTATCATTACTAATTAAAGTTGACTTTGTTTTTTTGTTTATGTTTTTTTTGTGTTATATTTGTTTTTATTTTTTGAAAAGATGGAAGATTAGTTTAATTTGTTGAAAATATTGCTTCTATAAGAAATAATACAAAGTATATAAGAAATCATAATATTATATTAAAAATTACACTTAAATTATACTCTAAAAAATTACTTATCTTAAAGTATTACTTAAAGAAAAAAAGTGTTACTGTTAAATGTTACCAATATGTAAGTGTTACCTAAAGGTGTTACCTATTTAAAAGTGTTACATCAAAATGTTACTCAATTAAAAAAGTGTTACTTCAAAATGTTACTTATTGAAAATGTGTTACATTAAGTATTACGAATTGATTAAGTGTTACCAAGGTGTTACATATATATTCGACAAACTTAAATTTTGAAAAGTGTTACCTCATACATGTTACCTTAGGCCAACTTTGTACTAGTGAATAGAGGCATGATCACTTCCATAAGTTCTACGCCTTCACATTAGAGGCACGATCACTTCCACAGGGTCTACTTCGAACCCCACACCTAAAAGAAAACTCAAAAGGTGCAACCTATATTTCTATTGGGAATTCCAACAGAACAATGAATATTTGACATTTTGTATTTGATCCTAAGAATGCACTGCTAAACATGATCGATGACAATATACTACTAATACTTGCTACAATGAGAATCAGCATCACCAAGCAACCCTTTTGCGAAGTGTATTAACAATTCAAAGGTTTAGTCTTTTATTTCTGGGTTCGTAGGATGAGCTAGAGAGTCCTTACCCTAAGCCATTTATGTCCTTTTCCATCGAGTCTATGTCACTATAGGACTTCATCTATTTTAGCCTTTCCATTTTCACTTCATTTTATTTTCTTTTTATTTTCATTGGCCTTCCATCATTTTATTTATGCTTCTAATTCAATGATGAAACTTAAATCACCTAATGACTTTGACTAATAAAAAATATATGAAAATAAAAATAAAAAAATTAAAAAAAAATAAAAAAAGACATACTTTAGATTATAAGTTATTCCCCTCTTTCCTCCATCATCCATAAACCATCATCTCCATTAGTCAAATAACATTTCAAAATCACAGCTCCACAAATAACCTTTTAAAATCACAGCTCCACAAATAACCTTCAAGCCTCCAATACCCTAAACCAAAAACTTGTGTGCAAGCCTCAGTAAATAATAAAAAATTATTGCCAGGTAAAAATAAAAAAGGTGAAAAAAATCAAAGTGCGAAATAAGCAAAAGAAAACGCACATGACAAAAGGAAAAAATGAAAAAAAAAAAGCCAAAGGCAAAGAAATAAAAAGTCTAGCTAGGGGGCTTGCACACAAGTTTCACCCCTCATTCAAATCCATCAACCCATCAAAACCTTAGCCTATATAATCCAAATCCATGATCCTATGTTCGCCAAACCAATTGAACTTTCATCAAATCCTCAAGCCTTAAACCTTTCAACCTTTCATCAAACCTAACTCCTTCTCCAAGGTATGTCCAAGCCCGCTAGGTTGAAAACCCGAAAGGACGACCTAGGCAAAAGTTAGGGCTAAAAAAAATCAGATCAGAACTACGAATGGTCTGATTCCGCAAGGATACGTAGGAATCCTTCCCTCGAGGTCCGACCGCTTCAATAAAATAAATTAGTCATGGTCTGATGATTTGACTTTCTAGAATTCAGGAGCATACCTCTTTCTAGATCCCGACATAGACTCGAGTCTGAACCTAGCCTCGTTAAATCCTTTCCCTACCTACATTTATTTAAGTCACAAATTCAAACTTTTTATTTTTCAGTCCAAGCTCTCATTTTCCCCGAAGGTCTCTCCGACAATTCCATGGTCTCTGGCGACACTTGACTTTGCCTAAATCACTTCCCAAATGATAACTTTCAACGCTCAAGACAGATCAGCTACATTTCAATCAAGGCTCAAGGTGCCTAATTCAAGTCAAGCTCACCCAAAGTGGGGGCTTCCTATATGTGGTGGTGCCTCCAAATCAAGTCAAACTCCTGAAAAGTTGTAATCTGCATACCTCATTTATGGACCCCGATTATTTAATAAAAATAGTTTTCGAAAGTCATTCTATCCATTTATGATCATTCTATCATTCTACATATCCAGATCTCCTAGCTTTGCAAAACCCTGACCTTGCACTGCATTGCATAGTCTAGTATAACCCTGACCTTGCATGACGTGTCATCTTACTTAGCTTTGCATAACCTTAATCCTTGCATAGCGTCTCATGTATCCTTAGTGAGTCTAAGTTTGTATTATTCCATCATTATGTGCTTATCTGAGTTGTTTGCACCTATCTGCTAACATCTTCTTCTACAAAGTAATCAGTTGCTTGTAGTTATTGTCACATACTAACTTTGTTTTGCGAGACCGGCGTACATAGATCAGTTCTAAACTGCAGAGCGTTTAGAATCGTTCACCGTCCCGACACCGTATACTTTGACTTTCGGTTTCCTGAATCTCAGTCAAAGTTGGGGATTCTGTATACACATAATCGTGTCTCCCCATTTAAGGATTTGATGATGAAACATACCGTGGTCTTAATTGGTCCGACCCAAGGGGAGAGCAGCCCGAAGAGCCATCCCAAAACTATTTTGAAAAGTGTTGAAGTCCTATTTTAAAACCCACTTAATTATTCATGATAATTAATTATATTTTGAGCCCAATTCTTTGAAAAGCCCAATTAATTGTTTAATAATTATTAATTATTTTATTTAAATATTTTAAAAGCTATTTTCATAATCGGATTTTATCCCGTAAAATCAGATTTTCGTAGTTAAAAGATAAAAGAAAATCGTCAAAACGCGTTTTTATCAAAAAATAATCAAAACGTGTCAAAAGCAAGGCGGTGCGCTGAGCGCGGCAACATGCGCCGAGCGCACAGCCTGCGCCAAGCGCACAATTTTACCACATACTTTTCCACGTAAGCGTGCGCCTAGCACACAGGCTGCCCAAACGCACAAGACTGCCACGTAGACTTTTGTGTCATATAGAGTCTTGTGCCAAGCGCACTTCTCTATGCGAGACGCAACTTTTTCATTCTTATCTTTTTCAAAGCGCGTACCACGTGTACGCTTTCTACTAGGCATGCCGCGTTAGGCACGCCAATCTGCGCCTGACACGTGGATTTGCACGTCACACTTCAGACTGTGCCTGGTGCAGCTGGCGCGTGAAGCGCATTTCCGTTTTTCCTATTAATACACCTGATTTCCGTACAAATTTCAGAACGGATTTTCACACAACAACTCGACTTTTATATTACGAATACCTTACGAACCTCTCTACAAAATACATATTCTCTCTACAAAACACATACATATACATTCAAATCTTTCATACATTCATACTTTTAGGCTTCACGATTGCTCGCCCCGAAAGTTGTCAATCTCGCAGACCCAAGCCACGCTATAATCCTGAGGGTCCTTGAATAAATTCCTATTTTTATATTGAAGTTACTAACCATTTATTTCATGATGTAGATCTTTGATATAAAATCGTTCTACTGTATATATTCTAATCCTTCCTTCTTTTTATTTTTCGTACATTATTATTTGGGAAATTCTACATGGTGGCCTCCTACTTTGCGTTTTTCTACTTGGTGGCAGGCCAAAAAATATATTATACCAAGTGACCTCCAACTTTGGCTAATTATACTTAGTGGCCTTAATTCACTTAAAACCTAGCTAACCCATCATTTAAAGTAAATTTACTAACCTACCCCCTAGTTAATCACCCTAAAACAAAAAAAAGCACCTCCCCTATTGATTAAAAATGGGAAATTCTACGTGGTAGCCTCCTATTTTGGATTATTCTACTTGGTGGCAGGCCAAAAAAAAATATTATACCAAGTGACCTCCTACTTTGGCTAATTATAGTTAGTGGCCTTAATTCACTTAAAACCTCGCTAACCCATCATTTAAAGTAAATTTACTAACCTGCCCCCTAATAAATTACCCTAAAAAAAGCCCCTCCCCTTTGAGCACCACTTTCCTAAAACTTTCTACACCCATACCTTAAGCCTTCATTATAACCCCCTATGAAATCCTCATGATTCTTTGCATGTAACGTAGTCCCGTAGCGGTGGAAAGTGAGAAGATATGCAAGCTTATGCCAGGATATAGTCAATGGAATGGAGCCTTGAGCGATCATTTGACCCTTTTTATACACATGAGAGCTATTGTGCACGACTAAAGTGAGAGCTACTATATTCATGATTGAGTCAAGCTATTGTGCACGCCCAAGTAGGATTTCGCTTGCCCGTGCACCATGGTGCACGCCCGTGCACCTTGTGCAAGCTGCTTTCAGGATTATATTCGTGACTTTAATTATTTCCTTTTCTAGTTTTTGTAAACGATATTAGGTTTTATTAAACTTACTTTGGGGCAATTTGGGTATTACTTTTTAGAGAGCTTTTTTAGAGCAAACTCCAATATTGAACCTTGAGATCTACAATTTGGTTACCTTCGATCGATTTTATTCAAGTAAAAAGACTAAGTTTTTCTAATTCTTTCTCTCTACATATTTGATGTCTTTTAATTTATTTCTCAATTGCTTTGTTATTTCAATTATGAGTGAGTAGTTTTATAATCTAGGGTTAAGTTGAACCCTAGCAATGATTGATGCATGAATTCCCTCTAATCCCAATTTAATGTGGTTAATTGTCCTTGCTTGATTGAATTGTGCTTATTTTCATTATCATACAAGAAATAGGTGATTTTGAATTGATTCTTATGTCGTGTTTTCAATGGAAATTGAATCTAGATGGATTTGTTGATTCAATCAAGAGTATGAATATCTCTATGGGAATAAGTAGATAGGATTACTAGGAATTTGTTTGTGATGCCATGTTTAATGTCTCTTTCATGCATGATTCCATGGGAATAGGTATGACTGCTTGTTTAAAGTAGCCATAGGTACTCAGGAGAGGTCTTTGGTACTTTTAGGGTGCTTTACTCCTTTTGGACTATTGATTATGTTTATTGGGATGGGAATAATTCATGTATTATTCGTGCTAGTGGGGATACTTAATTCTAGGTGCTTTTATTGATTGATTTTTCCTCGTGTGTTATTACTAGTTGTTATAGTTTAGCGTTAGTATTAGTTTAACATCTCTTCCACCGTTGTTTGTCACTTGTTTATGTTATTTGAGTCAAGATATCTAATGTTTGATACCGTTTGTCTATGTGGATTCGACCTTGACTTTCCCTGCTACGTAGTTAGGAGGTTTAGTTAGGAATTATCTTTGTTAGGTGCGCGACACGCCTATCACATGTCATCACTACACTTTTTTAATGTAATATCATTTGTCTTCTATTTGTTTTGTGGTGTTGGAATGTTGGTAAAACATTTTTATTGTTGTCGATGGTACAAATAGAGTAATAATGAATTGATGGTGGTGTTAGTTTGTTTGATAATTTAACACCTTAATAGTTTGAAACAATTTGAAGATCCCATTCTAACTTTAAGGTATCAAAAAAATTGGTAATCCAGGCTATAGTGGTTCTATTTGTTTAAGTACATGATTTATGGTTCTATTCTTGATCATACAGTTTCATCTGATTAGTAGAATGGCATGAAATATTTATCGTCCGATTTCATCGGATGAACAAAGAAATATATTTATGTGATAAAAAATCAATACTTCTATTCATCTTTGATTCAAACATACAATTATGTTGCACTCTATGTCCCTTATGCCTCTATTTCTTCTATTGCGCCTTCATTTGTTGCATTGGACATAGAATTATGTTCCCATACAAACGAGCATATGTTGCCCCTACTGATGCAATCTCTGGATTTACTTGATATGGTAACATTCCCATGTCTTCAAGTTGTTTCTTCTTGTGATGTGGTAGGTTATAGAATACACCCCCCTTGTCTTTTATGATTTCAGCCATAATATATTGATATAACATCCATAAATTGCTAAGTGTCTTTGGATCGAGTTCTTGAAATGATTTCTCAACCTCCTCAATCATTTTGTTTATGTCCTTCGAAAATTCCTTCTCATATAGTGATTGTATGATATTGAAATATCCCAAATATAATACAATATTTTAACATCTGGACTGTTGTGAGGTTGTGGTGCCCATATGAATGTGAAACCATCATCACAATTTAAGGCAATAAAATCATTTTAATACGCCCCCATGTGGTTTAGCATTATCCACTTGAATGTAGACCCTTGTAGGATGACCAGTTTTTGGAAATTTCTCCCTTATGGCAGGGAACAATTGTTCCACAAGCATTTTCCTAAATACTTCCTTGTTGACACTCTCTATGCATTTTGTTTTTAATGTTCCTCTTTCTCTTCTGTAGGACCATCTTTGTGCTGGAACTAGCTTCACAAATGGCCAAATGACAAGTTTTCCATTAAAAAGACACTCCCTATTACTATCCCACCTTGGCCTAGCTACAACAGCTAAGAACATGACCTTAGGTATAAATTTTTTTGACCTTATTGCCCTCCTTGGTTTCGGTTCTATGGGTGATGGATAATATTTTTGACTTTTCTTGGTTTAGTAAAACCATTTCTCGTCTATTTGAACTACATTTTCTAACTCATAAAATGTTGGGCATGTTTGTGTTGTGTGTGGCAAAATATGAGATAGGTAGTAAGTTAACCTTTGGCGCTTGTTGCTATCTGTTAGTGCTGGTTTGAGTGCATTTAAATGTGGTTTTTATCTCTCCTTTCTTCATGTGCTTGTGCACTGTACCATGTGCAATGTTTAGTGATGCACCTAAACTTCTTATTGTTGTCCTTTGTCTCAAAGGTATAGTTTGGATCCTTTCTTCTGTGATTGGTGTTGCTTTCATTCCACATCTGCCAACATATAATGGAGCATAATTTATTGGAACTCCTGATTCAATTTGATTTTTTGCTCTCTTCCAAACCTCTTCAACACATTTGGGTGAGAACCCAAAATGATGAGCTGCTGCTCTAATTGATCCCCATGGAAGTTCTCCATCTCTCTTTCTGTCTTGGAGAAATTGGACCATCATCTGCCATTCTTAGCTTCCTTATTGATTATGTGCTTGAGGGTGTCATGGGAGTGCACTGGTGGTGGTGGTGGTGGTGGAGTGGTTATCAAACCTGTTGTACTTTCATCTTCAACATGTAATGCCATTAAACTTTACAAATTATTGTAATAATTTTAAATTAAAAAATTTTATAAGGCATTTTAGAAAGAGGGTTGTTATGAAAAGAGAGAAAGAAAGTGGGTTTTCATTTTGCTGGAAGTACTAGCTGTAACACCCCGTAATTTTCACTCTTTATTTTTGGTGTTTGTTTACATTAAAATGGTATTTTTTCGTAAAAATAAATAATTTATTATTTAGATTATTTTGGAACGTGTTGTGAAAATGTGTATATATATTTATATGTTGTGATATATTTATATATATATTTATTTTAAGTTGTTAGTTATTTATTTTAAAGGTTATATTAATTTCGTTATTTGTTTAGGCGTTTAGGATCTTTGTTTTGTCGCGTAAGCATTTTGTAACGTTGTTGGACCAACTTGGGTGATGAAATGTTGCATCGCATGTGGCGTGCTAATGTGTTTATTAAATTTATATTTATAATATAATTTATTATAATTATTTTCATTATTAAGTATTTTCAAGGTTTAGGCGCGATTTAGGAATTAACCGTTTTATCGCGTATCGGGCTTTCGGAGCATGGATCGTTGTTGAATTTGGGCCGAAAGTTTTGTGTGGCTTTTGGGCTTGGGGCAGCCGGCCAAGTGAAGTAATAGGAGAGCCTTCTCCTTTTCTTTTCTCTTTTGTTTTCCTTAAGACTCTTTGATGCCTTATAACCCCCATAACCCCCCCCCCTTAATGATTTCTTTAATTAAACCTCATTAAACCTCTTAATTCACTTCAAATTCTGATTAGAAAATCAGAATCCTTTGGCTGCCATCCTCCAATATTTTCGTCCATCATCATCATCATCATCATCACCGTTTTCATTCTCTCAAATTTTCTTCATTTCTTCTCTTTGATAATTGTTCGTGAATTGTTTTTGTGGCTTTTTCCTTATACTTGGTGCTTGGAATTTGAAGAAGAAGAGGGTCACACGCCTATTGTGGGGATTTCCAGAAGTTTTCAGCTCGCCTCCGACGATCCAGGTAACTAGTTGTTATCCTAGAATCATAGTGATTAGAGTAGTATTCGGTATTAGATTAATACGTTAGGAATTATCTAAAATACTTTTTGAATGATATTTTTGACGAAATTTTACATGAACATACGTGACACATGCTATGTGAATACTGTGTAGAGAAAAATAATTTTTGCATGATTTTTAATATTTATTTGATTTAATTAGTGTACGTTTTTGGCTAAATTTCATAATAATTATTGAACGACTGTTAAAATTGATGAAATCATTTTTCTTAGATCATGTTACATTCGTATAATGTATTCCATGCCTTAGAATAATTTTTACCTACTGTTTACGTTTTAATTAATTGATATATCTGTTTTTGTAATTTCTGTTCTGTCAGTATATAATTCATGAAAATTATTTGTATAGGTATAAAAATTAATTTATTTGGATAATATGTATTGTCGTGAGTTTTTACATGTTCGGTGAATTTTTGATAATTTTTGGGCGTCTGTTTATATTTTTAATTATTATAATGGCTTATTTGAGGAATCTGTATATTAACTGTTAAAAATACTTTTTGAGTCCGAAAATTATAAAGAAAAATTGTGCCATGTCAGTAGAGCAATTAGGGTTATATGATAATTTTTGTGTGATTTTACTGCTCGAATTTGTAGGTTTCATAATTAATATGGTGTTTTTGTGATGAAATTGAGGACACACTATTAAATTGTTTGAGGGCTTGTAAATCAGATATAATTTATAATTTAATATATTCTGGGTTGCTGATTTTCAGTAGTATACAGTATGCATCATTTGGGTAACCACATGTTTAGGTTTGATTTATGGAATAAAATGATTTAATTGTTATTACTCTTTTAATGAATATGATTTAGAGTTAATTGGTGATGTACTTGTGATTGAGTGTGGTTGCTGTAAAAATCAGTATATTGTCATTGTTGATGTTTGGGAATGTTCAAGTGTTATTGTGAGAGTTATTTGTTGAATATATTATAAGTGATTTATTTTGAGGAATTATGAAGAACTGTTTGATGAACTGTGGGTATAAGGCCGGGTGGCATCCCCTTTTTGACGAATATTTTTGATGAATGATACTTAGTTTGTATGCATGATTGTATTTTGAGATAAGAATATCCGGTGGGATAGATGTAGTCCCCGGTTAAGAACATGCCAACCACCTGGTTTTGCGAACTAGGGGTACACCTCGGGTTAATTGTTGTCGTCCGAGAGGTCGGGGAGTTCTGCGTGTTCTACCCGCATCGGGAGTTTGGCCATTCTTAGACACAGCGGTGGGGAACGTAAGCCCATAGACTGACCTGGAGATTGCGATCTGACAAACCTTAGGAAGTGATTTGCGAATCACTGGCGTTCGGTTTCTGACTCAATAACTTGTTGTATTTTGATTTATTATTATTATTTCTTTATATTGGAATTATGTCACTCACTATATTTACTTATTGTTGATGATCTCTTGATTTATCTATGAGCCTTAAGATTTCTATGTGCATGATATGATGTAATGATTGCATGTTATTCCTTTCTTAGTAATCTACCTCCGAATGGTGCTTTGATTGCTATTGTTCCTGGGAGAACCACTAGTTACTCCCCACCGACCGTGGAAATATGTAATATAATCTTGCGGATGGAAATGAATGCTAGGCTTTTGACCGCTTGGGCTAGCGGTGTGAGAGTTGGTTGTGAGAAGAAGCTTCAAGATCGTGTTTTTGGTAGATGAACTCTATATAGACCATAGGGAGACTTATTTTTGGATTGCTTTCAAGGATATTAGTTTTATTTAAGTTTATTTTGGGAGACTTGCATGTCTCATGGTATTTTGGATTTGATAGTATGATACAATTTGGGATACTTCTTTTATGTTAGAACTATGATGTTTACTCGGAGATTTATTCCTTTTTAAGCTATGAATTTTGAGTCATTATCTTTATTTATTGTTTTAGAGTAGCATAACCGTCCCGACGTTATTTCCACTAACGTCATTTTTAGTATTTCTTAATTAGACTTTGTTAGTATCTTAGTAGTAGAAGGACGGGGTGTTACACTAGCTCTGTAAATTTGAATGTTGGGACTATATGTATTTGAACTATAAATTCTGACTGCAAAGTTGAAATGCCTTTTGAAATTTGAGAGGGAAACCAAAAGTGAGTTGGGGGAAAAAAATCTGGCCTGCCAACTTCTAATTTTGGGTGACCAAGATTTTATTCCTTAATCCCACTTTATCTCTCCTTTATGGTCCTACTTTATTCCACTTTACCCACCCCATACCCCACATAAATTGATCCTCCTTGGCATCTAAAGGAACAGTAACAAGGAAGATCTTTTGGAAACGGAGGGAGTATGTTTTAGAAGTAGAAGAGATTAATCATTATATGTTTGTTTTGGGATTTTCTTCTTAACTATAATATGTTTT
Source organism: Beta corolliflora (assembly GCA_947648045.1). Taxonomy (NCBI): domain Eukaryota; kingdom Viridiplantae; phylum Streptophyta; class Magnoliopsida; order Caryophyllales; family Amaranthaceae; genus Beta; species Beta corolliflora. Next base: position 443,619 of record CANSZD010000190.1, on the reverse strand, counting down.
AGAAATAGAAGATATTAACAATTACTACATCTTTTATGCGCATCTGTTATAAAATATTTTTTCAAAACCAATTAATAGCTGGACGACATGGAAATAAGGGTATCATTTTCAAAATTTTACCTAGACAAGATATGCCTTATTTGCAAGATGGCAGACCCGTTGATATGATCTTTAACCCATTAGGAGTACCTTCACAAATCATACATGAAACAAATGATACATATGCAAACATACATCTCAAAATTAATAAGAAAACTAGTTATATTTATTAAACCAAGGTGCGCTTAAAGAATGTATCATAATACTCCCATATTCCCTCCATCCCTTTAAATTTGCAATAATGTCCTCTTTAATTATTACGTACCAAAAAGTTAACAACATATCATATATAACTATATGGGACAACTTTACTATCCAAACCCCCTCAAATCCTCAACAAGTCAATAAAATTAAAAGGTACTTTTTTCTCTCTGTTGCAATTTATTGGGGACAAAAGGAGTACATGCCATTTCATATAATTACACCATCACAAATACACAATAATGTGTTGCGAGACTTGTGACAAGGCCATAAAAGAATTGACCACAATTCAAAGTACAAAAACATACAATCAAGTCAACTAGGCTAAGTATGCTCTAATGTTGCTAAGAGTATAACCGACATGTGAGTTAGAAAATAGTTGTCTAACTTCGAAGAATTACAGAGAGAATGACTAACATATAATTGGTCGGTTACTCATCCATCTATCACCAATTGAATTTAGGATGGAACCCTACCAACCTTATATGTGGTCAAACTCTCCTCCGGCATAAGCAGTTGGTTTTAGGATGGAATTGTACGAACCTTGTATGTGGTCAAACTCTCCTCCGGCGTAGCCTATCATATGTAAACATGCACACATTGGTTAGAATAATGCAACACATTGATTAAAATGAGAAACATAAAATTCAATAGATTTCCTTAACAAACTTTAATTTAATTTACTAACGTTCGGAAATGACAATGCATGAGTTACAAAGTCTTTAAGACTTGGACCATTGGACAATACCAGCTCCCAAACTAATACTTAACAAGAAAATTCATATCATATCGCTTCCAAGTCCAAAATTAAGTATAATCCCATCTATAAATTAATACATGCCATGCCATAACTTCTTATGGAGTAGACGAGTAGTATACTTGTGAAGTATGAGTATACTACTTCAATAAAACACTAATAAATTGTTGAATTCGAAAGGAAAATAAGCCAAAATAGGATGGACTTCTACCAAACAAGCTAAGCACAAAAGAAGTATAAAGTATTACAGACTTACAATTACAGAGTATTGAAGTGAACCTATAGAAGGCATGTCTAAATAACATGTTCACCCTAGTAGGTTGCTATCGTTGGACTCCAAACATATCATAAATTCATATTCGTAATCATAAATAAATGAATCAATTTTCTTATTACATTACTGTGACACACTTTTGTTAGTGCTACTCTATTCCTTTCATTCTTTCTCCCTTTCTTTGACCCACCAGTCACCCCTGTTAAGTGTAAAAGACTAATACCACAAAGGGAGTGAAACACTAAAACCCTCCATATTCTCTCACTCTTTTTACTTCCATTTGTTCTTCTTCGTAAGGAAATATCTTATTTTTGTGATTTTTCTTTTTGGAAGTCCAAAATTTCTTTTCCTTATATTATCTCTCTGTCAATGGACCCAAGAAAACAACCAGGTATATCTCTTTCTAATTATATTTCTAAATGTCAAATTTTTATGTTGATGCTCTGTTTTCTTTTGCAAACAATGTTAATGCTATTTTTTTCCTCAAAAGTTTAAATTTCAATGATGATACTTATTATGATTTTCCTGTTAGTAACTTCCACACTACTACAAAACAGCATAAAGATACCCCCTAAAAATCCCCTTAGAGACCACCCAAGAGGTGGCCTCTAGCTCAGCGATCACTTTGTATAAGAGATCACTTTTTAGAAGTTAACTTTGACAAAACCTTTTGTTTTTGGAATTCGACTTTCGAAGTTTGTCAAAAGTGGACATATACCGTGGACAATTTTGATACCAAATTATGGTGAACTTTTGTTGTATGAACTTTGACAAAGACTTGCATTGTTAATCTCGATTGAACATGAACATTAATTGTTTAATGTGGAACATGTGTTTTAATGACAGTGGGTTAGTTTGTCAAATGTAATTGACGTTGGAATGGAAGGACAACTTTTTATTCCAAAGTTTGGTTTCTTTGTTATTACAACATATTGTTTCAAGTAGGAAACGGTTGAGGAAATTTCATAAGGAAATTTTGTTTTGTCAAAGGTTGTCAATTAATGGCAACATCTTCTTATTGTTCTTGTCAAGAAATGTTAGTAATTACATTTTATATTTCATGATTTCCATGTTTGTTTGGAAGAAGAATTTTTTCTTGAACCATGATGAAAAGGGTAGATGATTTTTATTGATATTGATATATCATGTTATATTAAACTCATTCAAAATCTGAAATTTATTATTTTGTTAATACTAAAATGGGGAAGAATAATATTAATTTATTTGTTTAGTTTTAGTATTAACATGTTATTTTTCATGATTTTGGTTTGAGTATTAATATGATTATCATTAAGTTTATTTATTGATCATGTTATAGTTAGTGGGTTACTATCACTAATTATGTTTTTGATTATACACTCATGGACAAGTTATAATGTTTATTATTATTAAAGTAAATGTGTTTATTATAATTTATTGAGTATGTAATTGTTGACATGAACATGAACTTGTGGAAATTATAAATATGTTATTTTTTAGTAGGCCATCCTTGTATGGGCAATGTGTTTAATTTTATTTTAACCATGTGTTGTCTATGATTATAAATGTGATTTTATGTTATTTACAATATTTATATTTTAGACATGGGGTTAAAATGATTATTAAATGTACTTCTCAATTTTATATAAGTTGGGTGATGTTTATAATTTACGAGTTGCAAAAAAATCAAAATATTGATTTATTTCAATGATTTTGTGGTAATTACTAGTATAAGTGTTTATATGTTTTGTTAATACTAAAATGGGGAAGATATTAATTTATTATTTATTTTAGTATTAACATGTTATAAATTTATTCTATAAATTGATTATGATTTATGGAATGCTATTATTTCATAGTTTTTTCACTTTTTAAAGTTACATGTGTTATACTTGCATAAAGTATAATGAAAGACATGGTAATTAATTATTTCAATTTATGAGATCATTAAGTTCATGATTTTGAGAAATCAGTTGTATAAACTGGTTATGTATTAAATTTGGGGGCAATGAAATTTTGTCTAAATTTGGTGTTGTATACATATGATTTTTACCGATTTTGTTTTAATTGAAATTATTAAATGTCTTGAAAGATAATGGTTTATTGTCTTTGATCTAATCTATTAAATAGACGGAGTTATGTGAAAATAAATACGTTCTTCGGTTTGAGATGAATAATTTGGCGTGAGTTAAGTCTTGGTTTAGGGATTTGTTTCTTACAAGAAGATGACATTTTTCTTGGAGGAGGTACTTCATGGAGGAGGTTAATTCCTTGTGATCCAAGAAGTGTACTTATGTGGTTGTTTCATATACAAGTCTTGGTTTAAATAGATAAGGTGTTTATTTTGTTAATACTAAAATGGGGAAGAATATTAATTTATTTGGTTGTTTTAGTATTAACATGTTATTTGTTCATAATTGATATTTGAAGTGTTTCATGGCTTGGACCGTGCAACATATCACTAGTTATTGTGATATACTTCAATGAGTATCAATGACATATGATTAATGATATTATGTTTATAATGGCAAATCACAACATTAGATTGCGACATTGTGGTGTTTGTGATTTTATAAACATGGAGTCGTGTTATTAACTTTTATATATTTTATGTTAACTTGATGAATTTGGCCAAAGTTGTTGTCAAGTTATGTTATATAAAAGTAGGGATGTGTTTCAAGCCTTAATTAAGTAAATTGCAAATGAAGGAAACTCAATTCACGTCTTGTACAACGCAAGATCTTGAATTCAATGAGGATCCCACTTTATTTGTAATTTGGAGCACTATAATATTTTAATTACATCCCAAGGTTAGTGCTTGTTTTATGCAATATTGAAGGTTGATTAATTTCTTAATAAACCTTTGGTTAGTTGCTCGGTTGTGAGAATGTGTTATAGAAGGTTTACCTATATGAGTAAGCTAAGAATTTTGGCCGCTTCACCTAGCTTGAGGCTTAACTAGGAACACTCTTGAATGTGGATATGGACTTAAGGCCTTTAATGGAGTCGAAGGTTACAATGTTGTTCGTGTAAGCTTGTGTGTATAGCGTCTTCGAATTTTCATATGGTTGAGTGATTCAATGCTTAGTCAATCATTTCAATCGAAAATTTGTAAAGTATGTTATACTAAGTGGAAATTCAATCTTTAAGACATTTTCATTTATGCACAAGTTTAGTTGATTTTGTGTAGTTTGCAAGTGTACGGATTTTAAAGCATTTATACTATAAATGGAGGAGGATTGTTGGAACATTTATAGTTTAAATGTGTATGTTGATGTTATGTGATGATATTACGTTTCGGTATTGTGGCGTTTGACAAAACGTGATGAGAAAGAAGGAAAAACGAAAAGGCAAGTCAGTAGAGCGCTCGCTCTCCTGAAGAGCGCACGCTCAAAGTTGGCAGGGATTTGGAATTAGAACCAAATCCTTGATAGGGCTGTGGAGCACCGGCTCCATGAAGGAGCTCTCGCTCCACAGGGGAGCGCCAGCTCCAAGTTCGTCAGTTTTTCTCACGATGCATTTCTTTCGTGTAATGGTGCATGTCTTTTCGTGTGAATGGTTGCGTCATTTAAGTCTTTTGTTCTGTAAATCTTCCCTAGTATATATAGGAAGATATCACATGTGGAATGGGGTTAGAGAGATGATTCATGCTTGCTTAAAGTGTGAAATCATTCCATGGTACTTGCTTAGAGAATGAAATGCTCTTGTATTTTCTCTAAACAAAATCAATCTACAAACTCTTGTTTGGATTGTTTCTTGTTAACAACCAAGATTCAATAATGTTTCTTCCTCGTATCTCATAAGTATTACCGTGATACTCTGTTGTTCTTAGTTGTCGGTAAATAACTTATAGGAAATCGTATTAGTACGTGCTTGGAAGATCGAATATCATGTTGCTCACTGTTATATCCACACACACATTTCTAACATCATGCAAACAAAAGAACATTTAGTTTAATAATAGGATGTCTAATTAAAAATCAAACAAACAAAAGAACATTTAGTTTAATCATAAGAATAATAGATCAAATCAAAAATTTGTATTTTTTTAAAACGATACTCAACTCTAACCCGTACTAACATAAATGTAGATATATATTTGAACAATCATCTAATCACCCAAAAAATAACTTAATACTCTGGCAACCAACACTACCAATATGCATATTCATTTACCTAAAATCTCATTGTAGAAGGTCATAATCTACTAGTCATCAATGCTGTAAAAGGGTTATGGAGTCTTCCGTGTCAAATCATCAATATTATTAAAGATATATGTACAGTGCTGCAGTCTTTTACAATTAGAGCATCAACCACGCACATTAATAGGAAATTTTGCTTTACATTCCATACTTGTAAAAGATATATTTGGTTTTCTCCTCATAATAAAGGTCTCATAATGTTTCTTTCCCTACCTTTCAAAAAAATATGCATTTGAAGTACGTAGTTTATTGTATGCTTTGATTAGTTTATATTTGTTGTACATATCCTATAAGCTTTATTTAGCACTACAATGTTTGACCTTGCCTAACAATACAAAAAAAACTTCAATTAAGGGTATAAAGTTTAAGCATAGCCTTATCATGAAAATATAAGCTATATACGCATGGCAATTTAAACATTTTCTCCCTTTTTAATAATCACTACATATATTTTGGACAAACATATAACATAATGGAAAAACTAGAGATATAAAGAAGACAAGCGATTTCCAATATACGATGTAAAAAATTAAATATGTGAAAGGAAAAACTTACTAAAAATAAATATATTATAATTGATAATAAACTTACGTAAAAGAAAGATATAACTAGTTATTAGGCTGCAATTCCCTGTAAGGAAAAATTTTCATTTATTAATATTATACATTTATACTTTAAGATAATAACACTCAATATTACTTGGTCTAGTGGTTAAGACTTTAGTATATATTCTTGAGGTCGCGGGATCAAACCCTATACTATGCAATTTCTAATTTTTTTTTATTGTATGTGGATTACATGGAGTAAAACACCCTTAGAGAGAGCGCCACGTGGCACCGTTCCTTGTTTAGGAACGCCTTTTAATATATTAGTATAGATGTATAACACCCCTAGCTAAGTGTTCAGGAGAACGCTAATAGATATTGTTCTCTATGGACCCTAACCCCCAAGGTTTTGCTTTGGTGCAGGACCGTAGTCTTACCGAAAAGGCCTCTACTAGGCTGAGCCGCTGAGGTGTCCACCCCTATATAAAGAAGGTTTCGTTCTCCTCAACTTCCAATGTGGGATAGCCAAGGTTATAGTTATGCATTGACAAACGTGAAATCTCAAAAGTTGCAAGTAAAAGAAAACGGGGAAGTATAATTTTTTTTATTTCAATTTGCTTACAACATTTGTATATTTACGTCTTCCAATGCACAACTTTTAACCAATAATATATTATGTTACATATAAGTAAAAATTATAAAAAGACGATATTTTGAAAGTACACTTCGTAATGAATATAACAAGATCCTACATGCTATGTACATTTAACCTTATATACTTCTTACGTTTTTAACTTGCACCATATTTCATTTTGGAAAATTGCATATTACTTGCACCATATATATCCATTTTTGGCAATATATCATCTCTTTCTCTCTCCTTGCACATGGAGTCCTTTTTTTGTAAACTATGTATCTCCTCTTGTAATTTCTTGTGCAAACATCCTATGGTGCAAGTAAACAAAAATGGAGGAAGTATTACTTATACTAGACAGTTTGAGCATGTATGAGTGTCTACTAATAAGGGTATTTTGGTCATTTTGCATATTGGAGAGCTAAGTTGGTATCAAATCAGTACCAAGTTAGTACCAAGTTAGTTTGACACCAAATTGACTAGTATCGGGTAGCAAATTAATTTCTAACGTGGTACCAATGTGGACTATTTGGTACCAGCTTGATTCTCAATTAGTTTCTAACGTGGTACCAAAGCTTTCTTCAACAGTCCTCCATTTCTGCTTATCTAGTTGGGTTATAAATAATATTCTTATATTAATGAACTAGTTTTTAACCCGTGCAAAAATTCACGGGAGGCCATATTTGTATGTGATATTATAAATCATTTATCAGACAAAAAGAGAAATGTTATTAATGTCAGCAACATTTTTTGTTTAATGAGATTGATTGAAATCAAATTGAATTGACAACACATTATGATAAAAAAAACAAACAATTACACTATCTAAATTGATACATAAAAATTAGGGTCAATTACAACTCAATACACGATTTAAACATTTTGAGAAACTTCCTTATAAACCACATTGGTTGCAACAGATGAGTTGCCACGATCTTTATCACATATTAAGATTTTCATACCCTTTTTGCTTGTAACTCTTGAAAAAGTAACATATAGTTGTCCGTGGCTGAATACATAACCCAGCTTAAAAAAATGGGTAACTTTATGCCCTAAATGGGTCAATTTATTTATACAAAGCTGACTTGTTTAACATTAAAAGTGACCCATTTTGAATTAAAAGTAACTCATTTGGACTTGAAAGTGACTTGTTTTGACCAAAAGTGAAATAGTCTGACATTAACTTATTGTACTCCCAGTGCACATGATAGTAATTGAATATAAAACCTACTAACCCTAACCTAACACTCTAATCATCCACCACTTCGTTATACACCCAGGTTCCTCGTTCCTCTTCCTCTTCCTCTTCCCTCATTCTCTATCTTTCCCTTCAAAATTGCCAGAACTCAATTTTTTTCGTACCGAAATTGTCAAAAATTACAACCTTAAATTTGTTGATCTATTTTATGACAAATGATATTTAGGTTTTCTGCTCCGGTTAGTTTGATATTTGAGATTCGAATATTATTTATATCATTTACATATATGTTATGATGGTTACTTGTGTTCAATCAGATCGAAAAGTTGATTAATATTTCACCTCAAATTTTAGTTTTTAAATATTTTACAATATGTTCCTTGAAATCTTGTGTAAATAATTAAATATTGAGTAAGATACTGATGACTTAAAAGTAGTGACATTATAATATATCCTATGTACTAAATATAAATTAATAAAAAATAAAGTGAAAAGACATTTTCCAATTCAATTTATTAAAATTAAGTTTGACTTATTACATGCATAGACAATATATTTCATTATTTATATCTCACATTGACTGCTCCTTACAAAATTGAGATCAAGATTTTGAGCACCAACTCAGTGACTTTCATAATTGTAAAACATGTAGTTTGCTCAAGGAAACATAAACTTCATAATTTATATTAAATAAATGAATAGAGCAACATGAGTAACGTAGAAGTTATAGGTTTTTCTTATTATGTTCCAATGAACTTGTTCTCATGAATTTTCTAAGTTGTAGTACCTATGTTCGATTTTGATATATTAAGTTAGTGTTAAACTACTAATTAAAATTGCAAAAAAAAGACCTCGTTGTGGAAAGTCTATGGATATTATGCCAAAGGTGCATGTTGTGATAATATAACTCATGTGTATATGTTATCCAGTTAGAAAGTGTACTTTCCTGGAGAAAAATTGATTGAGTATTTATTGCTGCACCCACATTACGATCGGCCCCGGTAATGCCAGAAACCACACCCATGGTTCTACAGATTAGAAGTGATGATTTAGAAGATAAAAATAGAAAGATAAATTCATATTAGTTTACAAAGATAACTCCAAAATGTTATCTATCTATAAGTACGGCTAAAAGTACTTCACAAAATCAGAATTTTACATTATCAACTTTGAAATATAAATTTTTGTTCATTTAATTAAAGGAATGTAAAAATCCTCTGAATCTATTAACATTGATCTAATAAGCTCCTTTTCTTTTAGTTTGAAATTGAATTATGGATTATGATAACATCAGTTAGGTTTCAACTTTCCGTGTTTATTTACTTTAATGAACTTGTAATGAGCCTTTAATTTTATACTACACTCATGACAATAATCAAAATAGACAACAAATTTAATTATATTATGCCTTAAAAAATTCACTCAACTTAAATGACTAAAATAACAAATCTAAAATATTACTTCTATGCCATTATTGAAAGGGTAAACATATAATCTTATGTATAAAGTTTGATGGAAATTAAAAAAAATTATCTCAAGGCTATATGTATTCCATCATCTCACTCAATAAAATTCTATGTAAAAGCCTTGTTTGTCTACCATTAAATAAGGCTAAAAGCCTGGGTAAAATACAACTTATTAATACCCATAATTTATGGTATCTATATATATATATAAGGCCATAAATTCAGCGAAAAGTATAAGGATATTTAAAAATTGATTTTGATTTTTAATTAAAAGAATGCACTTTTTTCAGAATCCAAAAATCAATTATTTGCCACGCATAAAAAATTTTCATTACATATTAGAGAATTAATGCTATTATAACACAATATTTTATTTGCTTATGCTCCTTCTGATTTTTGTTAGTTTACCCACTTTTCTTCTTGGGTTGTCATTTATTAGTTTACCCTTTTTTCTGTTTTTGAATGGATTCAACTAATTTTATATTATCATCTTTACCTTATTCTCACTCTGCTTATCTTGGCATGCAAATACTAATTTTAATACAATATGCAATAAACTAATACTTTCTATTCCATTATATGACTCATAAACATATTTCTCCTAAAACTCTGTGCCCAAAGAAGTGGGTAAACTAATAAAAACCGAAGTTAGTATAATAAGGGGTTTTCTTAACCTATGCACCAAGTGCATAGGTTTAGTTGTTTGTTTTTACCTTTACTCAACAAAATTGATATATATGGTATATATATGATACGGGGAGCAAGATGGAATTATCATATATGAAATTAGGTATCAAATATTACATAATGTCCTTAATTAATTATGTCATATATATCAATTTTGTTGAGCAAAGAAAAAACAAATTAAATAGCTAATTCCACAGGTTAAAGAAACCCATAATACATTTATCGACAAATTATAACCTCAATGACATCTTAAGTTATTTGTTGACAAATTGTAACCTCAATGACACCTTAATTCACACATAACTTCATATCTAATTTGAGTTTATGATATTAGATTTATACAGAAAAGTACAGTTTAATTTAAATTAGTATAGTTCATTCGAAAATCTAATATAGTTAAAAATAATTAGTTAAATGATAATCTTTTTGCAAGCTATGGATTTTCAGATTTGCTAATTATTTTTGCAAGAATAATTAGTTAAAAAACAAAGCATATACTTGTAGAAGCGTAATATGTTATTAAGTTGTTTAATCTTCAATTATATGAAGAATGTTGTCTAAGGTTATACTTCCTTCGTCCCGCAATATAGTGTTTGTTTCGTTTTTGGGATCAAACTTTAAAAAAATTTAACCAAATATTCTCAATACTATATATACAAAAAAAATATACTCATGTGGGATTTTGTTAGACTCGCTTTAATGTGTAATTTTATTATATTAACATTTTATATTTTTTATAAAAATAAAATTGAAAATATTGAAGATCAAATATTCGTATTAGAGACTCTGTAAAAAGAATCAAACACTATAGTGTAGGATGCAGGTAGTTACTTATATGCGTTGGTCAAAGAAAAAAAAATGAAGATTTCACCTAATAAAAAAGAAAATTAAAAAGAAAGGAGAAAACACTTTGTTTAGTACAGAATGGGGGCAGGAACATTATCACCTAATTTCTTATTGTTTTATTCAATTATTTGTAGTAAGGCAGTAACACCACTATATACGGAAAAAAAAAAGGTGGAAAAAGCTAGTCTTGTACTGTTGTACATCGTCTTCATCTTCGCTCTTTTTTTTGTCGGCCATGGCATTGTTCAAAGCACATAGTGGTCTGTAGAAGCAAATTATATTCTTCCAACTTGTACAGTAACATATTCAAGATTTATTTTGGTTCGGTTGTTTCTCTCTGATCTTCGTCTGCCCTGTTCTTGTAATCTTGTCGACTGTTCTTCTGGATCCCTCACCGGTGTTGGATAATTAGGAAGTAATTCAAAGTTAGTTGTTTGACCTCCCACTAGGGAAAAAAAGGAAGGGCTGCGATGGAAGGGCTGCGTTTTTTGGAAAACGCAGCCTTTCGTGTATGAAGGGCTGCGGTTTTCAAGGAACCACTTTAGCCTTTAGTGAAGAAAGCGGTTAACCGAAAAACGCACCCTTCATACGTATGAAGGGCGATGGTTTTAAGGCTAACCGCAGCCCTTTATTAATGAAGGGCGGCGGTTGGCCTGAAAACCGCCGCCCTTCATACAAGGGCTGCGTTTACGGGCTAACCGCAGGCCCTTCACATCCCCCGGCCTTTTAGTTTTGCGCGCAACACACAAGTACACATGTATCCCAAATTTCCCTCGCACCCTTAGAAAAATTTGACGAGCGAAAGTGCTAGGAACCCTCTCCCTCACACTCACTCGCACGGCCCTAACGCCCATCACCGGAGCTCGGCCGGAGCACGGAGCCCATCGTCGGAAGCACCGCCCATCGCCGAGCACCGACATTGACGCACCGCGCCGGAACCGTCGCCCGAGCAACGCACCATCGCTCGAGCCCCTTCTTCTTCTCTTCTCTCGGCGCACCTTAACGCCACCACCACCATTCTTGCATTGTCGGTAATTCCCCTCTCACTCTCTCTCCTCTTTTTCATTTCTCTAATTAATTTTTTTAATTTCATTTCTCTTCTATTTTGTGTTGTAAAATGTGATTGTAGGGGGGGGGGGAGGGCTAGGGAGGGCCGGGCGGGGGGTGGGGGAGGGGGCGGCGGGGGTGGGGGAGGGGCGGGGGTAGGGGGAGGCTGGGGAGGGCTCGCGGGGGTGGGCACATTATCAATTTTGTGTAGTGTATGTATATTTCTTGATATGAGATTGTATGAAAACGCAATGTAATTTAGCTATGAAATCTACAAGTTGTTTGAATCATCAGCATATGCCTAGATACCCGTTCAAGACTTACTCATTAGGAGTAAGTCTTGAATAGTCCCCGATTTGGGACTGTTCCTGGACGTTTCATCTCACTTAGGTGGTGAATGTGTGTCTTCTTTTCAATTCTGAGGAAATTCTTGGCTTATCGTTTCTCTACATTGTTCTCTGGGTACATATGTAGATAAGCAATTATCTACATTGTGTACTTGGAGAACTGTAGGGAAATGCTGCCGGATTTTCCATAGAATTGAAAAGTTGGCATATATTCACTAGTGAGATTTGACGTCCAATGATGGGTTAGGTTGGAGTGATAAGGACCTTCGACTGCATGCATACATATGAACATGTCACTATCTTAGCTTGCTCTATACGTGTGTGATTTGAATATGTGAGTGTATGTACTTAAATAATGATTGATGCATTATAATTATTGGTTGTGTTTAATTATTAGAGGTCTTCTTGAATGAGATGGATCGTACTTGGATGTATGGTAGTCGTGAATCGATTGAGTTTGTGAATGGGGTCTCGGAATTCTGTACATATCCGCATTACAATATCAAGCATCCTCTGGAGCAGTCGACTTTTATTGTCCTTGTGTCGATTGTAGAAATGTGAACAAGATTAGTAGTATACATTTGGTTAGGGAGCATGTCTTTCGCCGTGGGTTTAGGTCTTAATACCACGTATGGGTTTGGCATGGTGAGCAGGGGAAGTATATAGGAAGCTCTAGGGTAATGAACGATGTATGTGAAGAAAAGAAGGATGATGAGTTCGGGGATGAGAATTGGGATGATGAGTTTGCAGATGATGATTGAGATCGGGTAGACGAGATGATATACGAGGTTGAAGATCAGTCGTGTAAACGACCTCGTATTTCTGAGTCTATGTCTGAGGCTGCTGAAAAGCCGTTGTATCCAGGTTGTACAAAGTACACCAAACTTTCCGCCGTGATAACACTGTTCAACATTAAGTCGAAAGCTGGTTGGACGGACTCTAGTTTCACATCGTTGTTAGAAGTTTTAGCTGATATGCTCCCTGATGGAAATGAACTGCCAAAGTCGTACTATTATGCGAAGAAACTGATGTGTCCTTTCGGTTTAGAGTACGAGTGAAAACATGCTTGTCCTAATGATTGTGTGCTTTATCGTAATGAGTATGAGCATTTACATGAGTGTCCACGTTGTGCATTATCGAGGTACAAGCATGAATGAGCTGGAGGTAGTGAAGGACCACCAGCTAAGGTGTTGTGGTATCTACCCATAATACCTAGATTTAAGCGCATGTTCTCAATTAAAGGAGATGCGAAGAATTTGAGGTGGCATGCAAATCGTAGGAAGAAAGACGGTCTGCTCAAGCATCCGGCTGATTTGCCTGAGTGGAAAAGTATCAACAGGGTGCATAAGGCATTTGGTAATGAGGATAGGAATCTGAGGCTTGGATTATGTACGGATAGCATGAACCCTTTTGGCAATCTTAGTTCGCAGCATAGTACATGGCCAGTAGTTTTAGTGGTTTATAACTTGCCTCCATGGTTGTGCATTAAACGCAAGTACATCATGCTGTCGCTTCTTATATCGGGGCCCACACAACCTAGAAATGACATAGATGTATACCTCCAACCGCTTGTTGAAGATTTACAGAAGATGTGGAACGAAGGAGTGTTAGTAATTGATGCTTATGTTAATGAGATGTTCACTCTGCGTGCCATGCTTTTTTATACTATGAACGATTATCCAGCTTATGGAAACTTATCTGGGTATAAGACTAGAGGAAAATAACCCTGCCCGATTTGTGTAGATGACATGAAGTCTACACACCTTAAGGGCTGCAAACATGTCTATATGCGCACACAAAGGCTCCTCAGATGCGACCATCCCTATCGGTTTAAGAAGAAGGCATTCGATGGGACGGTTGAAGAAGAAGTTGCTCGTAGACCATTAACTGGTACTGAAGTTTATAATCAGGTGAAGGGCATTGAAACAATCTTTGGTAAACCTGCTAGTGAGGTTGATCGACCTACAGGATTATGGAGAAAGGAGTCCATTTTTTGGAAACTCCCATATTGGAAAGATCTAAAGGTCAGACATTGTTTGGATGTCATGCACATAGAGAAGAATGTTTGTGAAGCTATTCTTGCGACACTTATGAATATTCCGGGCAAGACAAAAGATGTTAAGGTGCACGACTTTACTTGGAAAAACAGGGGCTTCGACTAGAGTTGTCGGCTCAGAAAAGGGACGGAAGGAAGAAGAAAGTAGTGGAGGAAAGGGTTGATGATGAAACTCAGAAAAGTAAAAAGAAGGTGGAGGATTCGGAGAAGAATTATTTGCCACCAGCTTGCTACACGATGTCGCGTGCAGAGAAACGGATTTTTTGCGAGTCATTGTATGGCATTAAGGTTCCAACTGGCTACTCGTCGAATATGAAGCGATTTGTTACCTTAAATGGTGAGTTGAAGTTATCGAGTATGAAATCACACGATTGTCATGTCATGATGCAAGTATTCTTACCGATTGCAATTCGTGGGATACTTCCAAAGCATGTGAGGCACACCATTGCAGAACTTTGTTCATTTTTCCATACAATATGCCGCAAAGTTCTAGAACCGTCGACCCTCGATTCTTTGCAGGCCAGAGTAGTTGAAACTCTATGCAAATTTGAGATGTTTCTTCCCCCCCCGCATTTTTTGACATTATGGTCCATCTCATTGTCCATCTAGTTCGAGAAATTAAGCTGTGTGGTCCAGTGTTTTTGAGGTGGTGCTATCCTTTTGAGAGATATATGGGTACTTTGAAGGATAAAGTTCGAATCTCGCACAACCGGAAAGGTAGTATAATTCAAGGGATTGTGGGTGAAGAGATCGGTAATTTTGGTGGGTGAGTATTTTCCTAGTGTTGATCTCGTTGGACTTCCGACATCCCAACACGAGGGCAGACTTGAGGGCAAGGGTACAATTGGTTCAAAATTGATCACACCTTCCGTAGAAAAGCGTACACAAGCTCACTTATTTGTATTGCATCACGTAGGAGCTGTCCATCCTTATTTAAATGAAATATGGAGGAATTACGTGTTAGCAATCCTGGAAAAGGAGTAAGGGCATTGACGCAAATGCATAACAAGACTTTCATTGATTGGTTTCATAAACGAGTAGTGAATGATTTGGATGAAAGTGTTCCCGAAACAATCAAGTGGTTAGCATTTGGTCCTCGTGAAGCTGTACGCTCTTATGAGGGTTATGATATTAATGGGTATACGTTTTGGACTGAACGTCAAGATCTGAAGTCAACATCGCAACAAAATAGTGGTGTTTCACTTGTGGCGTCATCTACATAACGCGCAAGCTCGAATGATAAGTCGCCTGTACTTGCTGACAACAATTATTATGGGCGAATACAAGAAATATGGGAGGTACTACTGTACTTTTAATATTTGCCTCTTGTGTTGCAAGTGGGTTGACGATAATCGACGTTGCGTAAGAAAAGATGATCCTTGCGGATTCACTCTTGTTGACCTTAGTCGTCTACGTGAAACTCAGGAGCCATTTGTAATTGCATCACAAGTTAAGCAAGTATTTTTTGTAGTGATCCTGCTGATAATAAGTGGTCAATTGTTGTACCTGGTAAAAAGAGTATCCTCGGTATTGGTGATGTTAATAATGAGGAAGAATATGATGGATTTGAGGACATCCCAACTTTTACCTATCCTTAAAATAGTGTGGAAGATCATGTGAATATGTCGGAGAACTGTATGCGTGTAGATCACACGGAAGGGATACATGTACTTGAAGATCCTAAGAAACGGCGGAAGGTCAATAAATCATGAGACATATACTCAGGTCTGTGTAATTTCTCCAATTCGTAACTATTGTGTAGATTTTTAGGCTTATTTTTGTTGTTGGTTGAATTTGGGGAACGAAAAGGTCATTTTAGGCCTACATGGCAATGATGGAGTGCAGTGGGGGGTAGGGCTGGCAATGAGTTGAGACAGCTCGCGAGCTACTCGAACTCGACTCGGTCAAAGCTCGGTCAAAGCTCGACTCGAATGAGCTCGACTCGAGCTCGAACTCGACTCGACATGTTAACGAGTCGAGTCGAGCAACTCAATACTCGACTCGAAAAGCTCATGAGATACTCGAAAAAAAGTATATATATATACTTTTTATTTTTTTTAAGAAAGTTTAACCTTTTTTTTTCTAAAAAAATACTTGAACTTTTCTTAAAAAAGAAAAACATGAAAAAATAGTATATTAAATGACCAAAAGGCAAAGTGGCCAAAATAGCCACTGCTTATATATTTATCAGATGGTATAAATAAAGGAACCCTAAGATGCACTTCATCCGCCTCTTTTTTTTTAACTCCTCTCAACACACTCTCTCCTCTCCTCTCAGTGATCTAGGTCTGGATTCTTCTACTCTCCTTGTAAATTTTGTTAGTATTTCTCGATGTTCAGCTTCATAATCCACCATCTTCCATAGTTCAAGTCTTCAACTTTTCAAGTTCAAGATATTAAATCAAGCAAAAGTCATGAAGTTCTCCAACACACAACTTGCTTGGTTTAAGTGAGTAAAGCACACCACATCAATTCTAAGTTAGCACGGATGCTCAAGGGACGACTACTTCATTTACATTTTATGGAAGCAAATTGAAGTTATTTTTTAGGATTTTGGATTTCGAATTTTGCATTGTAAATTTAAGTTTTTTCCCCCTAAAATTCGATTTAGGAATAGATCTACTGTTATAGCTTTGAATTTTTAGTTTGATTATGAGTTTATTGCCCTTGTGAAAATTGGATCTCGATGCTAAATTTATTTTGAGTTTTAGAATATTTGTTTTAATGGATTTGATATTTCGAACCACAAAAAAATTGTGAAAAATGCCGAAATTTTAATTTTGTTGCGGATCCGGAGTTGGGTTAGGAGGTCCGATAATCCAAGTGGATCGAACTCGGATGTGAATGATACAGACTCAGAGACGGAGTCGAAGGTGAATTGGAGGTCCGTTTGTTAAACGGGTCGAATTCGGATCTTGTATGGTCCGATCCGAGTCCGACCCATTGTTATTCCTAAGTTCGAGCTTTAACCGAGTTCGAGTTCGAATCGAGTTCGAGTTCGAACCGAGTCCGAGTTCGAACCGAGTTCGAGTTCGAAACGAGTTCGAGTTCGAGTTCGAGCTCGAGTTTAGGTTCCGAGTTCGAGTTCGAGCTTGAAAATTTGAAGCTCGCGAGTTTTCGAGTCGAGTCGAGTTTGGGTATGAGTTTTCGAGTTCGAGTCGAGTTTAGTCAAACTCGAGCTCGACTCGCATCATTGCCAGCCCTAGTGGGGGGACAGTAGTGGGGGTGGTGGTGGGACTTTGTTACAAATGTGGAGAGTGAGGTCACATGGCAATGGAATGCTCTCCACATTTGTAACAATTCCCACCATCTCCGCCGCTACCAGCTGATGGGCATTCCATTGCCATGTGACCTGATTCTCGGGTCATTTTAGGCCTATTTTGGTCGATTCACGTCCGATTCGTACTTATCGAGTCATTTCACCCCAAATTCTTTTTGAACATGATTATATGAGGTATAATGTAACTATTGTGTAGATTTTTAGGCTTGTTTTTATTGTTGGTTGAATTTGGGGAACGAAAAGGTCATTTTAGGCCTACATAGGCAATGACGGAGCGCGGTGGGGGGCGTAGTGGGGGTGGTGGTGGGACTTTGTTACAAATGTGGAGAGTGAGGTCACATGGCAATGGAATGCTCTCCACATTTGTAACAATTCCCACCATCTCCGCCGCTACCGGTGATGGGCATTCCATTGCCATGTGACACGATTCTCGGGTCATTTTAGGCCTATTTTGGTCGATTCACGTCCGATTCGTACTTATCGAGTCATTTCACCCCAAATTCTTTTTGAACATGATTATATGAGGTATAATGTAACTATTGTGTAGATTTTTAGGCTTGTTTTTATTGTTGGTTGAATTTGGGGAACGAAAAGGTCATTTTAGGCCTACATGGCAATGACGGAGTGCAGTGGGGGGGGGGCAGTAGTGGGGGTGGTGGTGGGACTTTGTTACAAATGTGGAGAGTGAGGTCACATGGAAATGGAATTCTCTACACATTTGTAACAATTCGCACCATCTCCGCCGCTACCAGCTAATGGGCAATCCATTGCCATGTGACCTGATTCTCGGGTTATTTTAGGCCTATTTCGGTCGATTCGCGTCCGATTCGTACTTATCGAGTCATTTCACCCCAAATTCTTTTTGAACATGATTATATGAGGTATAATGTAACTATTGTGCAGATTTTTAGGCTTATTTTTGTTGTTGGTCGAATTTGGGGAATGAAAAGGTCATTTTAGGCCTACATGGCAATGATGGAGTGCAGTGGGGGGCAGTAGTGGGGGTGGTGGTGGGACTTTGTTACAAATGTGGAGAGTAAGGTCACATGGCAATGGAATGCTCTCCACATTTGTAACAATTCCCACCATCTCTGCCGCTACCAACTGATGGGCATTCCATTGCCATGTGACCTGATTCTCGGGTCCTTTTAGGCCTATTTTGGTCGATTCGCGTCCGATTCGTACTTATCGAGTCATTTCACCCCCAAATTCTTTTTGAACTTGATTATATGAGGTATAATGTAACAATTGTGTAGATTTTTAGGCTTATTTTAGTTGTTGGTTGAATTTGGGGAACGAAAAGGACATTTTAGGCCTACATGGCAATGATGGAGTGCAGTGGGGGGCAGTAGTGGGGGTGGTGGCGGGACTTTGTTACAAATGTTGAGAGTGAGGTCACATGGCAATGGAATTCTCTCCACATTTGAAACAATTCCCACCATCTCCGGCGCTACCAGCTGATGGGCATTCCATTGCCATGTGACCTGATTCTCGGGTCATTTTAGGCCTATTTTGGTCGATTCGCGTCTGATTGGTACTTATCGAGTCATTTGACCCTAAATTCTTTTTGAACTTGATTATATGAGGTATAATGTAACTATTGTGTAGAGTTTTAGGCTTGCATTTGTTGTTGGTTGCATTTCGGGAACTAGGAGGTCATTTTAGGCTTATTTTTGCCTTTTCGCGTCCCTTTCGTACTTATCGAGTCATTTAACCCCAAATTCTTTTTGAACATGATTATATGAGGTATAATGTAACTATTGTGCAGATTTTTAGGCTTGCATTTGTTGTTGGTTGCATTTCGGGAACGAAAAGGTCATTTTAGGTCTATTTTTGCCTTTTCGCGTTCCTTTCGTTCTTATCGAGTCATTTGACCCCAAATTCTTTTTGAACATGATTATATGAGGTATAATGTAATTATTGTGTAGAGTTTTAGGCATGCATTTGTTGTTGGTTGCATTTTGGGAACGAAAAGGTCATTTTAGGCCTATTTTTGCCGATTCGCCTCATTTTTTTTATTTTTGTTGATCTAACTCCAAACTTTTGTTGCATATGCCAATATGAGGTCAAACGAAACTACATATAAGGTTTTTGTGCATAAATTTTCATGTAAATGAAATTGGGAAACAAAAAGGCTTAAAGAAAAGGGGGAAGTTGTGCGGAGGGGGCGTAGTGGGGGGGGGGGAGGGAGGGTTCCGTGCGGGGGAGGGGGGGTGTTTGTACAGGGAGGGGAGGGGCTGGGCGGGGTGTGGGGAGGGGGGGTCTCGTGTGCATGGGGGAGGGTCGGCGGCGGGGGAGGGGAGGGCTCTGTGCAGGGTGTTGGGCATATGGGATCATATGGGGCTCAATGTGTGTGTATGGTGTGGAGATCAGGTTGCGTGAAGCCAGTTCGTCGGCAAACAGCTGATTTTTAGGCCCGCCCGATCGAGTCGGGCAGCGCCGCCCGATCTGGCGGGGTCGATCGTGTTGGTAGAGGCGTGGAAGCAAGGGCACCCGATGAAATCGGGCAGTCTCGCCCGATCGGGTGAAGTACCGATCTTCCGGGCGAGCGACCGGGCGAAGGTCGCCCGATCGAGCCCGAGAGCAGAACTTGTTTGGCAATATTGGCCGCCACATCGGGCTGATGTCACTCGACCCGATCGGGCGGAGGTTAATTTCACGTGGAGGGGCGATTTTCCGAGTTAAGTTATAATTAGGTTTAACCTAATGCGATAATTAGACTATTATTCATCATTATTCACAGTTTCAAGAGAGGAAAAGCTAGAGAGAGATCTTGGAGAGCTTTTGTAACCTTCTTTTGAACATTCATCGATTCCAAGTGCATATTCGTGGTTTTTCTCCCAGTTCTTGGGTTTTCACGTTAAAAGTTCTCTTGTGTCTTTTATTATTTTCGTTCTTTCGTTGTTCTAGTATTGTTTGCTATTACTTGCTAGATTGCTTTTTAATAGGACCTACAAGTGGTATCAAGAGCCAGGTCGGATTATTGTCTAGATCTAGATGTGATTAACAATGGAGGATGCGAAGATCAGAATTGAGAAGTTTGATGGCACAGATTTTGGATATTGGAAGATGCAAATTGAAGACTTCCTATATCAGAAGAATCTGTATCAACCCTTGTCTGAGACGAAGCCTGCAAACATTGATGAGGCAAAGTGGAAGGTACTCGATAGGCAAGCACTAGCGGTGGTGCGTTTGACATTGGCTCAGACTGTGGCCTTCAATGTCAAGGATATCAAAACAACGGCGGGATTGATCAAAGCTCTGTCAGATGTGTATGAAAAGCTCTCGGCTATGAATAAGGTATATCTGATGCGCCGTTTATTTGATTTAGAGATGAATAATGGTAGTTCTGCTGCTGAACATATTAATGAATTTAATTCGATAATAAGTCAATTATCTTCGGTAAATATTGTCTTTGATGATGAAGTGAAAACCTTAATTTTGTTGTCCTCCTTACACTTGCTTGGGAAGCCGTAGTAATGCTTCTTTGTTAGTAATTCTTCCGGTAAAGAAAAATTGGTTTATGATGTTGTCCGTGATCGATTTTGAGTGAGAGCATTCGAAGGAAGGAGAGTGGAGAATCATCTGGAGCTTACGATCTTGAGGGTAGAGGGAGGGGAAAACAAAAGGGAAAAGGAAAGAACTTTCAGGGTAGATCAAAGTCTAGGGGCCGGAGTAAGTCAAAAGGCAGGACTAGTATTACCTGTTGGAATTGTGGTGAGAAGGGTCATCCAAAGAGGGAGTGTCCACATCCCAAGAAGAAGGGTGGAAAGTCGGCCATAATGATAAACGGGGAGGATAGTGATAACTCATCGATTTATTACGCATCGAATGAGATTGAGGATGCTTTGGTCCAAAGTGTTGATAGTCCCACGTAGTCGTGGATCCTAGATTCGGGGGCATCATTTCACTCTTCACCTATGAGGGAGCTGTTTCATGACTTCAAAAGGTCTATCTTGCTGATGACAAGACCTTGGATATCATGGGGAAGGGAGATGTGATTGTCAGGAATGCGAACGGGGGAACTTTAAAACTACATGATGTTAGGTACATTCTAGGCCTAGCAAAGAATCTGATTTCTGTGAGTCAACTGGACTCATGTGGCTACAAGACTGTGTTCTGTGAGGGGAAGTGGAAATTTTCCAAAGGTTCCATGATCTTGGCTAGAGGTACTAAGATGGGAACACTATACACTATTGCAGGGTGTACAGACATGGTTGTTGTAGCTACAGTGTATGAGACTAAGTTATGGCATACTAGACTTGGTCACATGAGTGAGAAAGGGATGAAGATTTTAGCTTCAAGTGGCAAATTGTCAGGGTTGAAATCAGTTGACATGGAATTTTGTGAGAGTTGTGTCTATGGCAAGCAGAAAAAGGTGACTTTCACAAAAGCCAAGAAAGAGTTGAAAACTGAGAAGCTAGAGTTGGTGCATACTGATTTGTGGGGCCTTCCCAATCGGATCCCTTGGAGGCTCACGTTACTTTGTTACTTTCATTGATGACTACAAAGAGAAGGTATGGGTCTATTTCATGAAGAGGAAATGCGAGCTTCATGAGACCTTCAAGAAGTGGAAGGTGGGGTAGAGAATCGGGCGAAAAGAAAATTAAGTGCATTAAGTCCGATAATGGAGGTGAGTATGAATTGGCGAGTACGCAAACCTCCGTGAGGAGAATGGCATCATTCCAAGGGAGGACTGTCCAGGAAACCTCGACGAGAATGGAGTCGCAGAGAGGATGAACGAGACACCGATCGAGAGGGCTAGAAGTATGAGGTTGCATGCAGGGCTACCTAAAACATTCTAGGCATATTCAGTTAGTAAAGCAGCTTACTTGATCAACAGGGGACCATCAGTTCCATTGGAGTTCAAGCTACCAGAGGAGGTTTGGAGTGGGAAGGAGGTAAATCTTTCTTTTCTGAAATTATTTGGTTGTGTTGCTTATGTTCAATCTGAGAAACGTGACAAGTTAGACCCAAAGGCCGTTAAATGTTATTTTATTGGGTATGGTTCTGAGAAGTATGGGTATCGGTGTTGGGAACCTAAAAGTAGGAAGATTTTGAGACACTATGATGTCACGTTTGATGAGACTAAGGTGTACAAGGATGTTTATGGTGATAAATCTGAGATTACTGAGCCAGTGGGAGTTCAGGAGGAGGAGTTTGTGGAGACTAAAGGCATTGATGGAAAATATGTCATTGTTCCCGAACGGGTTGAGCAACATAGAGATGAGGCTCATACTCTGCGAGGTTCCGATTCGAGATGAGTCGAGATAACTCACGGCAAGGTAATTCGGATGGTGCTCGTTGTCACACCACCTGGAGGCTCCGGTTCTAGTACGGGGAGAATAGTCTCTCAAGTTGACTTGAGAAAATCCACAAGGGTGTCCAAAACACCTAATCGATATTCTCCTTCTATTTTTTATTTTCTACTAACTGATGCAGGTGAACCGAGAATCATATAAAGAAGCAATAAATTCGGCGACTCATCTAAGTGGGAGCTAGCCATGAAAGATGAGATGCGAGTCCCCGGAAAAGAATCGAGACATGGGAGTTGTCTACATTGCTCGCGGTATGAGAGCACTTAGCAACAAGTGGATCTTGATTGAAGAAAGAGCCCGATGGAAGTGTCGGGTATAAGGCGAGATTAGTAGTAAAGGAGTTCCAACAACAGGAGGGCATTGACTACAACGAGCTATTTGCTCCTGTTGTGAAGTTGACTACTATAGGTATCTTGTTGGCTATTGTTGCTGCTGAAAATCTGTTCTTAGAAACAGATGGATGTTAAGACCGCGTTTCTACATGGTGATCCGGATGGGGAGATCTACATGAAGCAACCTGGATGGCTTTAAAGTTCGGGAAAGGAGAATTTGGTGTGCGAAGCTCAAGAGGAGCTTATATGGATTGAAGCGAGGCTCGAGACAGGTGGTACATAAAGTTTGACACTTTCATGTGTAGCGACGGGTTGAAGAGGGCGATAGCGATCATTGTTGCTATTTTCGAGGTATGTAAATGACTATGTTTACTTACTTCAGTATGTTGATGATATGCTGATTGCTGGTACAAGCATGGAGGTGATAAATAGTGTGAAGGGAAAACTGTCACAGAAATTTGAGATGGAGGATTTGGGTGAATCTACACAAATCTTAGGTATAAGGATTTTCAAGGAAAAGTCTACTGGCATGTTGAAGTTGTCTCAGGAAGATTACATTCTAAAGGTACTTAAGAGGTTTAATGTGGGAGATGCAAAACCCAGAAATTCGCCGCTTCCTAGCGACCTCAAATTGACAAGGGAGCACTCACCAACTACAGAAGAAGAAAAGGAGCGGATGACCACTGTTCCCTATGCTTCGGCGGTTGGTAGCTTGATGTATGCCATGGTTTGCACACGGCCAGACATTGCTTTTGCAGTGGGAGTTATGAGTAGATTTGTTTCTAATTCGGGTGAGAAACATTGGGATGCTGTGAAGTGGTTACTAAGGTACTTGAAGGGCACTTCAAGTATGGGGCTTTGCTTTTGGAAGAAAGGAGTGAAGCTTGAGGGTTATGTTGATGCTGATCTCAGTGGAGATATCGATACTAGCAAAAGCACGTCAGGATATGTCTCTACTGTTGGTGGTACTGCAGTGAGCTGGATGTCCAAGTTACAGAAGTGTATCTCTCTGTCTACTACAGAGTCTAAGTATGTGGCTATGTTTGAGGTAGGTAAGGAGATGGAATGGCTTATTGGTTTTCTTGAAGAGATGGGCATTAAACAGGAGAAAGTGGTACTTTACAGTGACAGTCAAAGTGCAATGCATTTGGCTAAGAATCCTATGTATCATTGTAGGACTAAGCACATTCGTCGGCGCTTTCACTACATCAGAAGTTTAGTGGAAGAGAATGTGTTGTGTCTGGAGAAAGTGTTGGGTGCTAAGAACCCAACGGATATGCTCACTAAGAGTGTGAGTTGTGACAAACTAAGGTTGTACCGAACCTTAGTTGGCCTTCGGTAATTGTTGATGAAGGTGGTGCTTTAGGAATTGAGATGAATGAAAGGATGATGATGGTATAAATTATTCTTCACTTACACCTATCTTCAAGTGGGAGATTGTTGGGCATATGGGGCTCAATGTGTGTGTATGGTGTGGAGATGAGGTTACTTGAAGCCAGTTCGTCGTCAAAGAGCTGATTTGTAGGCCCGCCTGATAGAGTCGGGCAGTGCCGCCCGATCGGGCGGGGTCGATCGTGTTGGCAGAGGCGTGAAAGCAAGGGCGCCCGATGGAATCGGGCAGTCTCGCCCGATGGGGCGAAGTACCGATCTTCCGGGCGAGCGACCGGGCGAAGGTCGCCCGATCGGGCCCGAGAGCAGAACTTTTATGGCAATATTGGCCTCCCGATCGGGCGAATGTCGCCCGACCCGATCGGGCGGAGGTTAATTTCATGCGGAGGGGCGATTTTCCGAGTTAAGTTATAATTAGGTTTAACTTAATGCGATAATTAGACTATTATTCATCATTATTCACAGATTCAAGAGAGGAAAAGCTAGAGAAAGATCTTGGAGAGGTTTTGTAACCTTCTTTTGAACATTCATCGATTCCTAGTGCATATTCGTGGTTTTTCTCCTAGTTCTTGGGTTTCCACGTTAAAAGTTTTCTTGTGTCTTTTATTATTTTCGTTCTATCGTTGTTCTAGTATTGTTTGCTATTACTTGCTAGATTGCTATTCAATAGGACCTACACAGGGAGGGGGGTGTTTGTGCGGGGAGGGGAGGGGGTTGGGTAGGGTGTGGGGAGGGGGGTCTGTGTGCAAGGGGAGGGCGGGCGGCGGTGGGGGAAGGGGGGCTCCGTGCGGGGAGGGGGTGTTTGTGCGGGGGAGGGGGGGGGGCGGGGGTGTGGGGAGGGGGGTATGTGTGCGGGGGGGGGCGCCGGTGGGGGAGGCGTGCGGGCGGGGTAGGGGAGGGGTGTGCAGGGGAGGGGAGGGGGCTGTGCTGGTAGGGGGGCCTATGCATAACTATTGTTGCTGATTCTATCTAGTTAGGCGTGTAATACATATCTAGTAGGATTAGGATTAAGTTTGCTGATTTTTATCTTTCCTAGTTCTAGTTGCATTAGGTTTTCTTTTAAGTACTATATATTGTATGCGTGGAATTCATTAATAATATAGAAGTTTTTTATTAAAGTATAAACGTAAGTTTGTGTTGATTTTGGACGTATTTTCCAGAATTATTATTGTTTTTAGGGAGTGAACCTAAATACAAGATCCTTGATTTAAACGAGTGAAGTTTAGATTAAGCTTAGATGAATTGTTTAGTGAGTGAAGCTAAATTAAATCATCTAAAAACCTTCCTAACTTGAATCTTTGGTGAGTGAAGCTATAGTATTAGAGTTAGAACCCTTAGTGAACCTTGGTCGAGTGAAGATCTAGGGAAGCTAAGCAGATTCCGTTCCCGGAATCATATCAAGTCGTATCAGAGCAGCAAGATTGTGGAGGCGCGTGAGGGCGTGTGAGAAGGCAGATTTCTGTGAAATGTTGTGTGGTGAAATTAGACACCCTGAAGTTTGTTGTGTCAAAATTTCATCTTAATCCGATGAACGAACTCGCGGAAGAAGCGAAACTTTCGATGAAAGATTCCTGGCAATTTTAGTTAACATGGGAGAATCCGAGGTACTTAAGGCTTGGATGACAACTATGATGGATAAGATGACTGCACAAGTGGCCGATCTTCTTGATGGACGACTAGAGGAATATAAGAAAAAGGCTAATGATAATTCCGAACTCCTAGCTCAACTCACAAGCGAAAGGAGAGGAGAGAAGAACAATAAGGAGTCCGAATTGAAACTTGGAGATCTTTCGAAATTCAATGGATTGAAGGATCCTTAATCTTACTTGAATTGGGAGAGTAGGGTTAAAAGAATGTTTGATCAGAAAGGTACGGATGAGACTCAACGTTTTAATCATGCTGTACTTAAATTTAATGATTATTGTATGGAAAAATGAACAAAGTTCTGTAATGGTGTGCCGCACATGCTTTGGAAGTATCCAACGAATTGCAATCGGTAAGAATACTTGCATCATGACATGACAATCGTGAGATTTCATACTCGATAACTTTAACTCACCATTTAAGGTAACAAATCGCTTCATATTCGATGAGTAGCCAGTTGGAACCTTAATGCCATACAATGACTCGCAAAAAATCTGTTTCTCTGCACGCGACATCGTGTAGCAAGCTGGTGGCAAATAATTCTTCTCCGAATCCTCATCCTTCTTTTTACTTTTCTGAGTTTCATCATCAACCCTTTCCTCCACTACTTTCTTCTTCCTTCCGTCCCTTTTATGAGCCCACAACTCTGGTCGAAGCCCCTGTTTTTCCAAGTAAAGTCGTGACGCCTTAACATCTTTTGTCTTGCCCGGAATATTCATAAGTGTCGCAAGAATAGCTTCACAAACATTCTTCTCTATGTGCATGACATCCAAACAATGTCTGACCTTTAGATCTTTCCAATATGGGAGTTTCCAAAAATGGACTCCTTTTTCCATAATCTGTAGGTCGATCAGCCTCACTAGCAGGGTTTTCAAAGATTGTTTCAATGCCCTTCACTTGATTATAAACTTCGATACCGGTTAATGGTCTACGAGCAACTTCTTCTTCAACCGTCCCATCGAATGCCTTCGTCTTAAGCCGTCGGGATGGTCGCGTCGAGAGCCTTCGTGTGCGCATATAGACATGTTTGCGGCCCTTAAGGTGTGTAGACTTCATGTCATCTACACTAATCGGGCAGGGTTGTTTTCCTCTAGTCTTATACCCAGATAAGTTTCCATAACCTGGATAATCGTTCATAGTACAAAAAAGCATGGCACGCAGAGTGAACATCTCATTAGCATACGGATCAAATACTAATACTCCTTCGTTCCACATCTTCGTAAATTTTTAACAAGGGTTGGAGGTATACATCTATGTCATTTCCGGGTTGTTTGGGCCCAGATATAAGAAGCAACAACATGATGTACTTGCGTTTCATGCCTGACCAAGGAGGCAAGTTATAAACCACTAAAACTACTGGCCATGTACTATGCTGCGAACTAAGATTGCCAAAGGGTTCATGCCATCCGTACATAATCCATGCCTCGATTCCTATCCTCATTACCAAATGCCTTATGCACCACGTTGATACTTTTCCACTCGGGCGAATCGGTAGGATGCTTGAGCGAGGCCGTCTTTCTTCCTACGATGCATGCCACCTCAAATTCTTCGCATCTCCTTTAATTGAGAACATGCGCATAAATCTAGGTATTATGGGTAGATACCACAACACCTTAGGCGGTGGTCCTTCACTACCTCCGGCTCCTTCACGCTTGTACCTCGACAATCCTGAACGTGAACACTCATGTAAATGCTCATACTCATTACGATAAAGCACACAATCGTAAGGACAAGCATGTATCCGCTCGTACTCTAAACCGAAAGGACACATCGGTTTCTTCGCATAATAGTACGACTTTGGCGGTTCATTTCCAAATGCGTTTTACAGGCTAGCACGGCCCTTCACATCCCGCCCCAGTCTTTAGTTTTGCGCGCAACACACACGATACACATGTATTCCAAATTTCCCTCGGCTCCCTTAGAAAAATTTAACGAGCGAAAGTGTTAGGGGGGGCGGGATGTGAAGGGCCGCAAGCTCCATAAAACGACTTTGGAAATGAACCGCTAAAGTCGTACTATTTTGCGAAGAACTCGATGTGTCCTTTCGGTCTAGAAGTACGAGCTGATACATGCTTGTCTCAAACGATTATGTGCTTTATCGTAATGAGTATGAGCATTTACATGAGTGTCCACGTTGTGGATTGTCGAGGTACAAGCGTGAAGGAGCCGGAGGTAGTGATGGACCACCAGCTAAGGTGTTGTGGTATCTACCCATAATACCAAGATTTAAGCGCATGTTCTCAATAAAGGAGATGCGAAGAATTTGAGGTGGCATGCATCGTAGGAAAAAAGACTCGGCTCGCTCAAGCATCCTGGCTACCCGCCCGAGTGGAAAAGTATCACCATGGTGCATAAGGCATTTGGTAATGAGGATAGGAATCCGAGGCTTGGATTATTTACGGATGGCATGAACCCTTTTGGCAATCTTAGTTCGCAAAGATAGTACATGGCCGCAGTTTTAATGGTTTATAACTTGCCTCCATGGTAGGCATGAAATGCAAGTACATCATGCTGTTGCTTCTTATCTGGCCCAAACAACCTTGGGAAATGACATAGATGTATACCTCCAACCGCTTGTTGAAGATTTATAGAAGATGTGGAACGAAGGAGTGTTAGTATTTGATGCGTATGCTAATGAGATGTTCACTCAGCGTGCCATGCTTTTTGTACTATGAACGATTATCCAACCTTATGGAAACTTATCACGGGTATAAGACTAGAGGAAAACAACCCCGCCCGATTTGTGTAGATGACATGAAGTCTACACACCTTAAGGGCCGCAAACATGTCTATATGCGCACACGAAGGCTCCTCGATGCGACCATCCCTATCGGTTTAAGAAGAAGGCATTCGATGGGACTATTGGAAGAAGAAGAAGTTGCCTCAAGACCATTAACCGGTACCGAAGTTTAAAATCGGTGAAGGGCATTGAAACAATCTTTGGTAAACCTCGCTAGTGAGGTTGATCGACCTACAGGATTATGGAAAAAGGAGTCCATTTTTTGGAAACTCCCATATTGGAAATATCTAAAGGTCAGATATTGTTTGGATGTCATGCACATAGAGAAGAATGTTTCTGAAGCTATTCGTGCGACACTTATGAATATTCCGGGCAAGACAAAAGATGTTAATGCGTCACGACTTTACACTAGTGGAAAAAACTGGCATCTTCTTTGTCGAAGCTCTCCCCGGTTGACTTATCAACCCAAGACTTGTGAAAATTTTAATATAAAATTTTGCGAAGTCTTCCGATTGATATCAACCGGAAGATTGACGCCGTCAGCTTCCGATGGACTAATCAACCAGAAAGACTTGTGAATAAGTGCTCCGGTTAACCAACCCGAGCACTTAATTGGACTATCTAATTTTCCCTCTCAATAATAATTAATTCAACCCCCTCTAAGCTCCCAATATACACGTAATGAAACTCACTTTTCGCTCCCTCCCAATTTAATTCCCTCAATTGGACTTTCTTTCACTTGTCACTTGTGAAGTGTGAACCCTTACTTGTACTGTGAACCCTCTCTCGCAGCGTCCCTCCGCCGACCCCTTCGCTTCCGTCGTCCCTCCGCCGACCCCTTCGCTCCCTTAGTCTCCCTCTCAATTGGTTCACTCACTCGTCGAACTCGCTGCATGAAAGTACTCCTCCGTCGCCCCTTCATCCACGGACCCTCCCTCCGTCTCCCTCAGGTATTTCTTCCTTTTTTTTCTCTCTCATCTATGTCAAGAGTTGAAGTTTTGGGTAATTTTTACATGAAATGTAACTGTTTATTGTGGATTTTGGTTGTGTTTGTAATTGGCAAATGGAATGTGCACAGTTCTGAAATTGAAGTTTAATTTTAAGTGAGAAACTCGTAATCTGTTTATTAGGGTGATTTTACTAGGGTTCCGTTGTGATTTGGATCTGGAGTGTTGTGATCTTTGCTTTTGTTTTCAAAACTGTTCTAGGGTTTGTTGATGTTTTCGTCATTTTTTAGATCTGATGTTTCGGTGTTTCCCTAGTAAAAGGGCCTAGATCCCCAAGTTCGATCAATTCGGAGTTCAATAAACGGGGCTCCAATATTGGATTTGCTATCCATCATACTTCAACAGTTCAACTTCTTGGTCTTCTCTCACCTTCCTTTCTCTCACTCTAGTGTAATAAACTGCTTCCTCGCTCAATTCACATTTTTCTGCTACTTTGCTTTTGTTGTTCTCCACTTCTCCTGCTCAGATTTCTTCTTTTAGTAAAACTTTATTTCCTGAGTTTTTTTTCCTCAAATTCCATTCTTTCAAGAATTTGTGTAAAGGTAAGTCAACTAACATTGATTCCAACTTCATTTTTATGTTCAAAGTTTCTACCTTGTGCTTTAAATTTGTAGTGGGTGAACTAAAATTTCTCAGATCCTAAATTTTTTTGGGATATTTCTTGGTTTTTGAAGGGTTGATTTAAAAAATGGAGGCTAAAAATGGAGAAGTGAAGTGTAAGATGGATGATTATGAAGTGATTGAGCAAATTGGAAGAAGGTCATTTGGGTCTGCTTATCTTGTCGTCCACAAAACTATTCTCTCATATATATTCTTCTCTGAAATCCAATTTGATGCTACTTCTATAGCTGGATTACCAAGTGTTAGGTACAGTTCTACAATAATTTACTTCACTGATAATCTCTCAGATTTACCCCTTCCAATTCCAATTTTCTATCCCTTCTTTCAAATATTATTCTTCTCATTTGCCCTGTTTGATTTGTTCTGGTTCTTTGTAATTCAACTGAATTTTGATCTGGGCAATTTTTTTTTATTGAGGTAAGTACTCATCTTGACTGAATTTATACCATATGTTTCTATATTTCACTTCCAGTTTTATGATCATTTAGTTTGGACCCAGTTTAGGTGATTGAAGCTGAGGGAATATAATGATGTTTTTGGGATGAAATTTGATATGTGAAATTTATATATCACTAGTTTGTCTTGAATGAATTACATTAGGTGATCACTATTGGAACTTAGGGAGGTTGCATTTTAATCAAGTGGGTATAGTAATCAAGCTATAGTTTGACTTTATGCTATTATTGTTCTTCTTTCTTGCAACTGTGAGGAGGACATGAAGTCATTGAGGGGAAGTCACGAGTGAGTTCTAAAAACTGTATATAATTTCAGTGAGTGAGGGTTCCATGATCCAAATACAACCATGTGATGTTATTGAGACTTGTCATTATTTGGACTAAAATTCTAGTTGCTTCTCAATATTGTCATCTACGTAATATAACCTTACAACGAATTCATCTGTCTTAGAAGCTTGTTGCCTTACCCGTGCCTCCATGAAAGTTCTTTCTGTGATTATTGATATTCTTTATTGTTGCTACATATAATTTATTTGAAGGAGTACAGTGGACACCCCCTCCTCTATTATCCTTGCTATTATTTGATTGTGACCTGAGTCTAGCCTTTCAAATTCAGATGTGGTATGGATCCCATCTATATGTATTTCATAACTTCTTTATTTTTTTTAAAAATAGGTGAACATTTTAAAAATAGGTGAACATAAACTTCTTTATTTTATTTAAAAATAGGTATGGATCCATCTCAAATCCAACCAAATGTTAAGCTATTTTTAAATAAAATAAATGGGATTCATAACTTCTTTATTTTATTTAAAAATAGTCCATAACAATAGATGGGATCCATAACTTCTTTATTTTATTTAAAAATAGGTGAACATAACAATGAACATTTTAAAGGCTTTTCCATTTCCTAACATACGTGCTTCTAGTTTGTGCTGCCAGGTGTTGTTCCATTCCTCCAACGACTTATTGCGACTGAAAGAGCTTGGTGTTCATGGCGTGATTACTTTAAAAGAGCCTTATGATGTATAAAGTACCTTCTTTGTAAATCTCTCCTCCTGAGAGTCTCCTAGCCAATGCATAATTTCATGTAAGTTGTTCCCTTCTTTTTCTGTATCGGATTTAAAATAAAGCACTGCCCAAATAAAATTGTTCATGTTGAATATCACGAGTCTGTTAAGAAAGGAACAGAGTTTGTCAAGAATAATTGTAACTTGTAAGTACTTGTTAGAGAGATTATGTCAAGAAGAGTTATAAATATTTGTGTAATTTCTTCCATCTTCAAGTGCAT
Source organism: Beta corolliflora (assembly GCA_947648045.1). Classification (NCBI taxonomy): domain Eukaryota; kingdom Viridiplantae; phylum Streptophyta; class Magnoliopsida; order Caryophyllales; family Amaranthaceae; genus Beta; species Beta corolliflora. The sequence continues at coordinate 411,204 of CANSZD010000190.1, read as the reverse complement.
TTTCATTGTTATATTCCTGGATCCAGCTTATGCAGACCAAGCATCATTATCTTATATAGGAAGATGTATGCCTATCATTTATACGTGAAACAATGTAAACGAACTGTGGCAAAATGTGGCACTTTGGTGCTGGGAGAAAATGGAGGTAATATGTGAGGTCTGTTATACAAAAAAAATGTACCTGGTCAGTGTAAGCTTTGCAGACAATTGCTACCGCTATTTCTTTGCTAAATATGCCACGTGAGCTTTTTGTTCATTAATTCTGAATAAGAAATTAAATCAGTAGAGTCATGTGTGATTATTTGTTAATTTGATTCTTGAATCTTTTTAGTTCTTGCTGATGATGGATATTGTTAAAGAACATGAATTTGCTGAACACTGCATAATTGTAGTAGGAGCAAGATGATGATGCCATGCAATTAGGAGCTCAATTTTGCACAGACTCCTTTTCCTTTGTTTCTCTGGATGGTGCAAATGAAGGGGTATCCTTGTCATTATACGCTAGGAAAAGGAACATTCTTGGCTTTTGTAGTTGAAATATTTTCTTGTAATGGGTATGTCATCATTTCTTCTCCTGATGTCTTTCGGCAAAATGTGGCTTTGGTTGGCATTAAGTTCTTCACTAAGATTATCATTCTCTATTTAGGATTGAATCCATAGGGCCTCTGGAATTTATGGAGAAGTTTGGTGGTGCACAGGTACGTCCTTTCTTCTTTTAAACCATATTAAGTGGCACCAGTCCAGACACAAGCAGTCATATTTCACTGCACTCGGGTATGTGTAGGATTGACGCCTAATCGATTACGAGGATCCAAGCTTGGAACAACTTCCTCACTCTACCATAGTCGTTTCTTTCTCCTCTGTTCAAATCGTGAGTGAGAAAAGCTTTAAACAATGGCGACAATAGTTCCAACAACTGAAGAAAATTCCACTCTCTCTCCTGTTTGTTTTGTTTACGGGCTTGCTTTGGGCGACGCCATGCCGAGGTAAATATTCGGTTGCTATAATTTTGTACGGTTTATTTTGGGTTTTTAATTAAGATTTATGCATCTGATTGACGAGATTTGATTAATTTATTTAAATTTGGGGAAATAATTGAAATTTAGGGTTTATAAATTTGGGGAAAATATGGATATAAACACAGGAGGGGGAGAGGGGATGGCAATGTGCTCAAAACATATAGATAAAGAGTTCAGATTACCTTTTTGAAAATGTGTAAAATAGGAAAAATGATAAGTTATGTGATGTAACATTGTGAAGTTAGGAAAAATGCATGTTGCTTGGAAGAGGTTGCTTTGCGCCTCGGTGCGCCTTGCGCCTTTTAAAACTAAGATCACCCCCCTTTTTTTCCATTCTCGCCAAGTGAACTCTCATCATACTACTACAATTTTCGCTTATTAGATAAAGTTTGAGGCTAAGTGGCTAACATGTTAGCCATCTTAGATCTCTTTGCAGCCTCCACCACAATCTTTGCTTACTGATTTTAATGTATGATAAACAGTAGCAATATGTTTAGTGTTAGGCATTTATAGTAATTCAGTAGATAAACTTTGGCTTTGGTCTCTTTTTTTTTATGGCTTATCAATATTTACAGATGTTAAAAGCGGTTGTGCCCATTCATGATCTTGAATCATTTCTATCTTTGCAGGTTTATGTTTGACATCAAACATCAGAACTAATACAATTTCCTCCATCGATGTTCATCATTTTGGTTTGGCTCCTTTCTAGCTGTATATTTAATTCAAAAATGTCAAAAGTTAGTCTATAGTTTCAGTGAGCATACGCTCTTAAAAAAGATATTTGCAATCTATCCTCTGATAAATTTGTTTATCTGTCAGCTGATTTATACAATAAAAAGCATCCGCTTATTCTATGTACTGATGATTTTGGGGAGTTCTCTACTAGTTCAAATCTTTACTGGTTATAAATGTGATTGTCATCTGGCAGGATAAGCTAGATTAAATTATGTTTTCTCAAGTTGAGCTAAATGTGGACTGAAAAAGGAAGTGACATCGTCCTTGATAACACATGCACACTTCTAACTCCTCTCCTCTTCCTCTTCACTCTCTTTCCATGTCTCTCTACTATTAGTTGTTTAAATACATCGTTGTAGCTTAGGTTCATTGCTTATTGCTTGCTTGGGTTTAGTTTGAACTGAATGGTTGTAACTTTTATCTAGCTATATAATGACAATCTATTACTTTAGGCCTTGGGTTTCGGGGAACATAGTTATGGACTGAATTTGTTGTTGATAGAAGTGGTATTTGAAACACCTCTACAATGGAGCAAGTGTTCAGTTTCTATGCAACATAAAATCAAGTTTGAATGTATATTATGGTGGTAAATGGGAGGGGTACGGGGAGGTGTGTGTGTGGTGGTTGAAGGGATGGACATGAGGAAGTGTGGTGGTGAAAAGTGAGGGGAATGAGGAAAGCATGCTCTAGGCTGATGTGCTGCATAGAATCTGAAATCATGCAGGTGTGGTTGGTGTGCCACTGCTATGAGGTGGGTTGCTGTATATTTATTTTTTAATAAAAACGTCAAGTGCTCCGGTTGTTAGGAAAAACCGGAGCACTTGATTCACAAGTGCTCCGGTTTTCACATACCAACCGGAGCACTTACGTATTTTGAACACATAAAATTCACAAGTGCTCCGGTTTTTAAGACAACCGGAGCACTTGTAAATCTAAGTGCTCCGGTTAAAAACCGGAGCACTTGATAAAAACTCAAGTGCTCGTATGACGTCTGCTACGGGTCAAATACGGAGCACTTGTACGATTTTTAACCGGAGCACTTGATTTTGTTCCACTAGTGTTACTTGGAAAAACAGGGGCTTCGACTAGAGTTGTGGGCTCAGAAAAGGGACGGAAGGAAGAAGAAAGTAGTGGAGGAAAGGGTTGATGATGAAACTCAGAAAAGTTAAAAGAAGGTGGAGATTCGGAGAAGAATTATTTGCCACCAGCTTGTTACACGATGTCGCGTGCAGAGAAACGGATTTTTTGCGAGTCATTGTATGGCATTAAGGTTCCAACTGGCTACTCATCGAATATGATGCGATTTGTTACCTTAAATGGTGAGTTGAAGTTATCAAGTATGAAATCACACGATTGTCATGTCATGATGCAAGTATTCTTACCGATTGCAATTCGTGGGATAATTCTAAAGCATGTGAGGCACCCCATTACAGAACTTTGTTCATTTTTCCATACAATATGCAAAGAAAGTCCTAGAGCGAGTCGACCCTCGATTCCTTGCGGAGCGAGAGTAGTTGAAACTCTATGCAAATTTGAGATGTTTCCTCCCCCCCGCATTCTTTGACATTATGGTTCATCTCATTGTCCATCTAGTTCGAGAAATTAAGCTGTGTGGTCCAGTGTTTTTGAGGTGGTGCTATGCTTTTGAGAGATATATGGGTACTTTGAAGGATAAAGTTCGGAATCCTGCACAACCAGAAGGTAGTATAATTCAAGGGATTGTGGGTGAAGAGATCAGTTATTTTACGGCTGAGTATTTTGCTAGTGTTGATCCTGTTGGACTTCCGACATCCCGACACGAGGGCAGACTTGAGGGCAAGGGTACAATTGGTTCAAAATTAATCACACCTTCCGTAGAAAAGCGTACACAAGCTCGATCACTTATTTGTATTGCATCACGTAGCAGTTGTCCATCCTTATTTAAATGAAAATATGGAGGAATTACGTGTTAGCAATCCTGGAAAAGGAGTAATGGCATTGACGCAAATGCATAACAAGACTTTCATTGATTGGCTTCATAAACGAGTAGTGAATGATTTGGATGAAAGTGTTCCCGAAAACGATCAAGTGGTTAGCATTTGGTCCTCGTGAAGCTGTACGCTCTTATGAGGGTTATGATATTAATGGGTATACGTTTTGGACTGAACGTCAAGATCTGAAGTCAACATAACAACAAAATAGTGGTGTTTCACTTGTGGCGTCATCTACACAATACGCAAGCTCGAAGGATAAGTCGCATGTACTTGCTGACAACAATTATTATGGGCGAATACAAGAAATATGGGAGCTTTTGGACTCTTTGTACTTTTAATATTTGCCTCTTGTGTTGCAAGTGGGTTGACGATAATCGACGTTACGTAAGAAAAGATGATCCTTGCGGATTCACTCTTGTTGACCTTAGTCGTCTACGTGAAACTCAGGAGCCATTTGTAATTGCATCACAAGTTAAGCAAGTATTTTTTGTAACTGATCCTGCTGATAATACGTGGTCAATTGTTGTACCTGGTAAAAGGAGTATCCTCGGTATTGGTGATGTTGATAATGAGGAAGAATATGATACATTTGAGGACATCCCGACTTTTACCTATCCTGAAAATAGTGTGGAAGATGATGTGAATATGTCGGAGAACTATATGCGTGCAGATCACGCGTAAGGGATACATGTACTTGAAGATCCTAATCAACGGCGGAAGGTCAATAAATCATGAGACATATACTCAGGTCTGTGTAATTTCTCCAATTCGTAACTATTGTGTAGATTTTTAGGCTTATTTTTGTTGTTGGTTGAATTTGGGGAACGAAAAGGTCATTATAGGCCTACATGGCAATGATGGAGTGCAGTGGGGGGCAGTAGTGGGGGTGGTGGTGGGACTTTGTTACAAATGTGGAGAGTGAGGTCACATGGCAATGGAATGCTCTCCACATTTGTAACAATTCCCACCATCTCCGCCGCTACCAACTGATGGGCATTCCATTGCCATGTGACCTGATTCTCGGGTCATTTTAGGCTTATTTTGGTCGATTCGCGTCCGATTCGTACTTATCGATTCATTTCACCCTAAATTCTTTTTGAACATGATGATATGAGGTATAATGTAACTATTGTGTAGATTTTTAGGCTCATTTTTGTTGTTGGTTGAATTTGGGGAACGAAAAGGTCATTTTAGGCCTACATGGCAATGATGGAGTGCAGTGGGGGGCAGTAGTGGGGGTGGTGGTGGGACTTTGTTACAAATGTGGAGAGTGAGGTCACATGGCAATGGAATGCTCTCCACATTTGTAATAATTCCCACCATCTCCGCCGCTACCAACTGATGGACATTCCAATGCCATGTGACCTGATTCTAGGGTCATTTTAGGCCTATTTTGGTCGATTCGTGTCCGATTCGTACTTATCGAGTCATTTAACCCCAAATTCTCTTTGAATTTGATTATATGAGGTATAATGTAACTATTGTGTAGATTTTTAGGCTTATTTTTGTTGTTGGTTGAATTTGGGGAACGAAAAGGTCATTTTTGGCCTACATGGCAATGATGGAGTGCAGTGGGGGGCAGTAGTGGGGTTGGTGGTGGGACTTTGTTACAAATATGGTGAGTGAGGTCACATGGCAACGGAATGCTCTCCACATTTGTAACAATTCCCACCATCTCCGCCACTACCAGCTGATGGGCATTCCATTGCCATGTGACCTGATTCTCGGGTCATTTTAGGCCTATTTTGGTCGATTCACGTCTGATTCGTACTTTTCGAGTCATTTCACCCCAAATTCTTTTTGAACATGATTATATGAGGTATAATGTAACTATTGTGTAGATTTTTAGGCTTATTTTTGTTGTTGGTTGAATTTGGGGAACGAATAGGTCATTTTAGGCCTACATGGCAATGGAGTGCAGTGGGGGGCAGTAGTGGGGGTGGTGGTGGGACTTTGTTACAAATGTGGAGAGTGAGGTCACATGGCAATGGATTGCTCTCCACATTTGTAACAATTCCCACCATCTCCGCCGCTACCAGCTGATGGGCATTCCATTGCCATGTGACCTGATTCTCGGGTCATTTTAGGCCTATTTTGGTCGATTCGCGTCCGATTCGTACTTATCGAGTCATTTAACCCCAAATTATTTTTGAACTTGATTATATGAGGTATAATGTAACTATTGTGCAGATTTTTAAGCTTATTATTGTTGTTGGTTGAATTTGGGGAATGAAAAGGTCATTTTAGGCCTATATGACAATGATGGAGTGCAGTGGGGGGGGCAGTAGTGGGGGTGGTGGTGGGACTTTGTTACAAATGTGGAGAGTGAGGTCACATGGCAACGGAATGCTCTCCACATTTGTAACAATTCCCATCATCTCCGCCATTACCAGCTGATGGGCATTCCATTGCCATGTGACCTGATTTTCGGGTCATTTTAGGCCTATTTTGGTCGATTCGCGTCCGATTCGTACTTATCGTGTCATTTCACCCCAAATTCTTTTTGAACATGATTATATGAGGTATAATGTAACTATTGTGTAGATTTTTAGGCTTATTTTTGTTGTTGGTTGAATTTGGGGAACGAATAGGTCATTTTAGGCCTACATGGCAATGATGGAGTGCAGTGGGGGGGCAGTAGTGGGGGTGGTGGTGGGACTTTGTTACAAATGTGGAGAGTGAGGTCACATGGCAATGGATTGCTCTCCACATTTGTAACAATTCCCACCATCTCCGCCGCTACCAGCTGATGGGCATTCCATTGCCATGTGACCTGATTCTCGGGTCATTTTAGGCCTATTTTGGTCGATTCGCGTCCGATTCGTAATTATCGAGTTATTTAGCCCTAAATTATTTTTGAACTTGATTAAATGAGATATAATGTAACTATTGTGTAGAGTTTTAGGCTTGCATTTGTTGTTGGTTGCATTTCGGGAACGAAAAAGTCATTTTAGGCCTATTTTTGCCTTTTCACGTCCCTTTCGTACTTATCGAGTCATTTGACCCCAAATTGTTTTTGAACATGATTATATGAGGTATAATGTAATTATTATGTAGAGTTTTAGGCTTTCATTTGTTGTTGGTTGCATTTCGGGAACGAAAAGGTCATTTTAGGCCTATTTTTGCCAATTCGCCTCATTTTTTTTATTTTTGTTGATCTAACTCCACACTTTTGTTGCATATGCCAATATGAGGTAGAATGAAACTACATATAAGGTTTTTGTGCATAAATTTTCATGTAAATGAAATTGGGAAACAAAAAGGTTTAAAGAAAAGGGGGGGAAGTTGTGTAGAGGGGCGAGCGGTGGGGGAGGGAGGGCTCAGTGCGGGGAGGGGCGTTTGTGCGGGGAGGGAGGGGGGGGGGCGGGGGGGTGGGGAGGGGGGTGCGTGTGCGGGGTGGGAGGGGCGCGGCGGTGGGGGAGGGAGGGCTCGTGCGGGGTGTTGGGCATATGGGATCATATGGGGCTCAATGTGTGTGTATGGTGTGGAGATCAGGTTGCGTGAAGCCAGTTCGTCGGGAAACAGCTGATTTGCAGGCCCGCCCGATCGGGCGGGGTCGATCGTGTTGGTAGAGGCGTGGAAGCAAGAGCGCCCGATGGAATCGGGCAGTCTCGCCCGATCGGGCGAAGTACCGATCTTCTGGGCGAGCGACCGGGCGAAGGTCGCCTGATCGGGCCCATGAGCAGAACTTGTTTGTCAATATTGGCCGCCCGATCGGGCGGATGTCGCCCGACCCGATCGGGCGGAGGTTAATTTCACGCGGAGAGGCGATTTTCCGAGTTAAGTTATAAATAGGTTTTACCTAATACGATAATTAGACTATTATTCATCATTATTCACAGTTTCAAGAGAGGAAAAGCTAGAGAGAGATCTTGGAGAGCTTTTGTAACCTTCTTTTGAACATTCATCGATTCCTAGTGCATATTCGTGGTTTTTCTCCCAGTTCTTGGGTTTCCACGTTAAAAGTTCTCTTGTGTCTTTTATTGTTTTGGTTCTTTCGTTGTTCTAGTATTGTTTGCTATTACTTGCTAGATTGCTATTCAATAGGACCTACAAGTGGTATCAAGAGCCAGGTCGGATTATTGTCTAGATCTAGAAGTGATTAACAATGGAGGATGCGAAGATCAGAATTGAGAAGTTTGATGGCACAGATTTTGGATATTGGAAGATGCAAATTGCAGACTTCCTATATTAGAAGAATCTGTATCAACCCTTGTCTGAGACGAAGCCTGCAAACATTGATGAGGCAAAGTGGAAGGTACTCGATAGGCAAGCACTAGCGGTGGTGCGTTTGACATTGGCTCGGACTGTGGCCTTCAATGTCAAGGATATCAAAACAACGAGGATTGATCAAAGCTCATCGAGATATGTATGAAAAGCCCTCGGCTATGAATAAGGTATATCCGATGCGCCGTTTATTTGATTTAGAGATGAATAATGGTAGTTACTCTGCATCGAACATATTAATGAATTTAATTCGATAATAAGTCAATTATCTTCTGTAAATATTGTCCTTGATGATGAAGTGAAAGCCTTAATTTTGTTGTCCTCCTTACATGTTGCTTGGGAAACTGTAGTAACTGATGTTAGTAATTCTTCTGGTAAAGAAAAATTGGTTTATGATGTTGTCCGTGATCTGATTTTGAGTGAGAGCATTCGAAGGAAGGAAAGTGGAGAATCATCTGGAGCTTACAGTGATGAGGGTAGAGGGAGGGGAAAACAAAAGGGAAAAGGAAAGAACTTTCAGGGTAGATCAAAGTCTAGGGGCCGGAGTAAGTCAAAAGGCAGGACTAGTATTACCTATTGGAATTGTGGTGAGAAGGGTCATCCAAAGAGGGAGTGTCCACATCCTAAGAAGAAGGGTGGAAAGTCTGACCATAATGATAAACAGGAGGATAGTGATAACTCATCGATTTATTCTGCATCGAATGAGATTGAGGATGCTTTGGTCCTAAGTGTTGATAGTCCCACAGAGTCGTGGATCCTAGATTCGGGGCATCGTTTCACTCTTCACCTATGAGGAGGAGCCGTTTCATGACTTCAAAGCAAAGTTGGGTAAGGTCTATCTTGCTGATGACAAGACCTTGGATATCATGGGGAAGGGAGATGTGATTGTCAGGACTGCGAACGGGGGAACTTTAAAACTACATGATGTTAGGTACATTCCAGGCCTAGCAAAGAATCTGATTTCTGTGAGTCAACTGGACTCATGTGGCTACAAGACTGTGTTCTGTGAGGGGAAGTGGAAATTTTCCAAAGGTTCCATGATCTTGGCTAGAGGTACTAAGATGGGAACACTATACACTATTGCGGAGGTGTACGAGACATGGTTCTTTGCGGCTACGGTGTATGAGACTAAGTTATGGCATACTAGACTTGGTCACATGAGTGAGAAAGGGATGAAGATTTTAGCTTCAAGTGGCAAATTGTCAGGGTTGAAATCAGTTGACATGGAATTTTGTGAGAGTTGTTTCTATGGCAAGTAGAAAAAGGTGACTTTCAAAAAAGCCAAGAAAGAGTTGAAAACTGAGAAGCTAAAGTTGGTGCATACTGATTTGTGGGGGCCTTCCCCAGTCAGATCCCTTTGAGGCTCACGTTACTTTGTTACTTTCATTGATGACTACAACAGGAAGGTATGGGTCTATTTCATGAAGAGGAAATCTGAGCTTCATGAGACCTTCAAGAAGTGGAAGGCTGGGGTGGAGAATCAGACTGAAAAGAAAATTAAGTGCATTAAGTCTGATAATGGAGGTGAGTATGAATTGGCAGAGTACGCAAAGCTCTGTGAGGAGAATGGCATCATTCTGAAGAGGACTGTTCCAGGGAAACCTCGACAGAATGGAGTCGTAGAGAGGATGTACAGGACACTGACTGAGAGGGCTAGAAGTATGAGGTTGCATGCAGGGCTACCTAAAACATTCTAGGCAGATTCAGTTAGTACAGCAGCTTACTTGATCAACAGGGGACCATCACTTCCATTGGAGTTCAAGCTACCAGAGGAGGTTTGGAGTGGGAAGGAGGTAAATCTTTCTTTTCTGAAATTATTTGGTTGTGTTGCTTATGTTCAATCTGAGAAACGCGACAAGTTAGACCCAAAGGCCGTTAAATGTTATTTTATTGGGTATGGTTCGAGAAGTATGGGTATCGGTGTTTGGGAACCTAAAAGTAGGAAGATTTTGAGACACTGTGATGTCACGTTTGATGAGACTAAGGTGTACAAGGATGTTTATGGTGATAAATCTGAGATTACTGAGCCAGTGGGAGTTCAGGAGGAGGAGTTTGTGGAGACTAAAGGCATTGATGGAAAATATATCATTGTTCCAGAACGGGTTGAGCAACATAGAGATGAGGCTCATACTCCTGCAGGGTCTGATTCAGATGAGTCAGATAACTCACAGCAAGGTAATTCAGATGGTGCTGCTGTCACACCACCTAGAGGCTCCAATTCTAGTACAGGGAGAATAGTCTCTCAAGTTGACTTGAGAAAATACACAAGGGTGTCCAAAACACCTAATCGATATTCTCCTTATATTTTTTATTTGCTACTAACTGATGCAGGTGAACCAGAATCATATAAAGAAGCAATAAATTCGACTGACTCATCCAAGTGGGAGCTAGCCATGAAAGATGAGATGCAGTCCCTGGAAAAGAATCAGACATGGGAGTTTTCTACATTGCTGCAGGTATGAGAGCACTTAGCAACAAGTGGATCTTCAGATTGAAGAAAGAGCCTGATGGAAGTGTCAGGTATAAGGCGAGATTAGTAGTAAAGGGGTTCCTACAACAGGAGGGCATTGACTACAACGAGCTATTTGCTTCTGTTGTGAAGTTGACTACTATAGGTATCTTGTTGGCTATTGTTGCTGCTGAAAACCTGTTCTTAGAACAGATGGATGTTAAGACCGCGTTTCTACATGGTAATCTGGATGAGGAGATCTACATGAAGCAACCGGATGGCTTTAAAGTTCGGGGAAAGGAGAATTTGGTGTGCAAGCTCAAGAGGAGCTTATATGGATTGAAGCAGGCTCCGAGACAGTGGTACAGAAAGTTTGACACTTTCATGTGTAGCAGCGGGTTCAAGAGAGCTGATAGCGATCATTGTTGCTATTTTCAGAGGTATGTAAATGACTATGTTTACTTACTTCTGTATGTTGATGATATGCTGATTGCTGGTGCAAGCATGGAGGTGATAAATAGTATGAAGGGAAAACTGTCACAGAAATTTGAGATGAAGGATTTGGGTGAATCTACACAAATCTTAGGTATGAGGATTTTCAAGGACAAGTCTACTGGCATGTTGAAGTTGTCTCAGGAAGATTACATTCTAAAGGTACTTAAGAGGTTTAATGTGGGAGATGCAAAACCCAGAAATTCGCCGCTTCCTAGTGACCTCAAATTGACAAGGGAGCACTCACCAACTACAGAAGAAGAAAAGGAGCGGATGACCACTGTTCCCTATGCTTCGGCGGTTGGTAGCTTGATGTATGCCATGGGTTGCACACGGCCAGACATTGCTTTTGCAGTGGGAGTTGTGAGTAGATTTGTTTCTAATCCGGGTGAGAAACATTGGGATGCTGTGAAGTGGTTACTAAGGTACTTGAAGGGCACTTCAAGTATGGGGCTTTGCTTTTGGAAGAAAGGAGTGAAGCTTGAGGGTTATGTTGATGCTGATCTTAGTGGAACTGTTGGTGGTACTGCAGTGAGCTAGATGTCCAAGTTATAGAAGTGTATCTCTCTGTCTACTACAGAGTCTGAGTATGTGGCTATATCTGAGGCGGGTAAGGAGATGGAATGGCTTATTGGTTTTCTTGAAGAGATGGGTATTAAACAGGAGAAAGTGGTACTTTACAGTGACGGTCAAAGTGCAGTGCATTTGGCTAAGAATCCTATGTATCATTGTAGGTCTAAGCACATTCATCGGCGCTTTCACTACATCAGAAGTTTAGTGGAAGAGAATGGGTTGTGTCTGGAGAAAGTGTTGGGTGCTAAGAACCCAGCGGATATGCTCACTAAGAGTGTGAGTTGTGACAAACTAAGGTTGTGCCGAACCTTAGTTGGCCTTCGGTAATTGTTGATGAAGGTGGTGCTTTAGGAATTGAGATGAATGAAAGGATGATGATGGTATAAATTATTCTTCACTTACACCTATCTCCAAGTTGGAGATTGTTGGGCATATGGGGTCATATGGGGCTCAATGTGTGTGTATGGTGTGGAGATGAGGTTGCGTGAAGCCAGTTCGTCGTCAAACAGCTGATTTGCAGGCCCTCCCGATCGAGTCGGGCAGTGCCGCCCGATCGGGCGGGGTCGATCGTGTTGGCAGAGGCGTGAAAGCAAGGGCGCCCGATGGAATCGGGCAGTCTCGCCCGATCGGGCGAAGTACCGATCTTCCGGGCGAGCGATCGGGCGAAGGTCGCCCGATCGGGCCCGAGAGCAGAATTTGTTTGGCAATATTGGCCGCCCGACCCGATCGGGCGGAGGTTAATTTCACGCGGAGGGGCGATTTTCCGAGTTAAGTTATAATTAGGTTTAACCTAATGCGATAATTAGACTATTATTCATCATTATTCACAAATTCAAGAGAGGAAAAGCTAGAGAGAGATCTTGGAGAGCTTTTGTAACCTTCTTTTGAACATTCATCGATTCCTAGTGCATATTCGTGGTTTTTCTCCCAGTTCTTGGGTTTCCACGTTAAAAGTTTTCTTGTATCTTTTATTGTTTTCGTTCTTTCGTTGTTCTAGTATTGTTTGCTATTACTTGCTAGATTGCTATTCAATAGGACCTACACGGGGAGGGGGTGTTTGTGCGGGGAGGGGAGGGGAGGAGGGGCGGGGGTGTGGGGGAGGGGGGTCCGTGTGCGGGGGGAGGGCACGCCAGCGGGGGGGAGGGTCCGGGCGGGGGAGGGAGGGGTGTGCGGGGGAGGGAGGGGGGGCGTGCGGGTTGGGGGACCTATGCGGGACTATTGTTGCCGATTCTATCTAGTTAGGCGTGTAATTCATATCTAGTAGGATTAGGATTAAGTTTGCTGATTTTTATCTTTCCTATTTCTAGTTGCATTAGGTTTTCTTTTAAGTACTATATATTGGATGCGTGGAATTCATTAATAATATAGAAGTTTTTGATTAAAGTATAAACGTAAGTTTGTTGTTTATTTTGAACGTATTTTCCAGAATTATTATTGTTTTTAGGGAGTGAACCTAAACACAAGATCCTTGGTTTAAACGAGTGAAGTTTAGATTAAGCTTACGTGAATTGTTTAGTGAGTGAAGCTAAATTAAATCATCTAAAAACCTTCCTAACTTGAATCTTTGGTGAGTGAAGCCATAGTATTAGAGTTGGAACCCTTAGTGAATCTTGGTCGAGTGAAGATATAGGGAAGCTAAGCAGATTCCGTTGCCGGAATCATATCAAGTGGTATCATAGCAGCAAGATTATGGAGGCGCGTGAGGGCGCGTGAAGGGACATATTTCTGTGACATCTTGAAGTTTGTTGTGTCAAAATTTCAGCTTAATCCGAGCAGTAACGAAGTCGCAACAAGCAGAAACTTTCGACGAAAAATTCCTGGCAATTTTAGTTAACATGGGAGAATCCGAGGCACTTAAGGCTTGGATGACAACTATGATGGATAAGATGACTGCACAAGTGGCTGATCTTCTTGATGGACGACTGGAGGAATATGAGAAGAAGGCTAACGACAATTCCGAACTCCTAGCTAGACTTACAAGCGAAAGGAGAGGAGAGAAGAACAATAAGGAGTCCGAGTTGAAACTTGGAGATCTTTCGAAATTCAATGGATTAAGGGACCCTCAATCTTAATTGAATTGGGAGAGGAGGGTTGATAGAATGTTTGATCATAAAGGTATGGATGAGACTCAACGTTTTAATCATGCTATACTTAAATTTACTGATTATGCATCCGATTGGTATGACTCTTTTCAAGTGCAAAGAGTGAGAGATGGGAAGGAAAAGATTAAAACTTGGACATCTTTAAAACTGAAATTGAGGAAACGTTTTGTTCCAAAGTCCTATAAGCAAGAATTGTACCTTAGGCTAAATTCTTTTCAACAAGATCATCTTTCCATGGCTGCATATGTGATTGAATTTGAGAAATTATATATTGCGTGTGGTTGTAAGGTAGAGGAGGAGAAAAAGATGGCCAAATTTCTTTTCGGTATGAATAGACCGATTACTAATCTTGTTGAATTGCAAACATATAACACATTTGATGAGTTGTGTCAATTAGCAAGTAAGGTGGAAAGGCAGTAAAAGGAGGCTAAGAGTAAGAGTTCTCGTTTGTCTTTCACTCCAAAAACCGAAACTTCCTTTTCTTTTGTAAAGACTGAAACTCTGGACAAGGGGAAATCTGGTTTAGATCCTTTGAAGGGTGAAGCGTCTCAAAAGTTCTAAAAGGGGGAGAAAGATGAGATCAAGTGTTTTAAATGTCAAGGCTGGGGGCATTACAAACCGTGTCCTAATAGGAGAGTGATGACTGCCACTATGTTTAATGCGTTGGAGGAAGAAGAAACAAACCGTGGGTTGCTTATTAAAGGCAAGGGCATGGATCATAGTGATGATGACATGGATGTGGTGCACTTAGAGGATCAACCTTTGTTTGAAGCCGTGCCTGATCACGAGACATTGGTGTTGAGGAAAGTTCTTCATGCGCAAGCAATTCCTTTAGAGGATATGAATCAAATGGAGAACTTATTTCATACACGTTGCTTGGTGGATGGAAGGAGTTGTTCGGTGATTGTGGATAATGGCTCGTGCACTAATGCTTGTTCTAAGCGGATGGTGGATACATTGAAGCTAGAGACGAGAAAACACGCAAGCCCTTATAAGTTAAACTGGTTGACGAATGATGGTGGCGTGACTGTTACAAAACAAGCTCTTGTTTAGTTCTCAATTGGCGATTTCAAGGATGAGGTTTAGTGTGATATAGTTCCTATGGATGCGTGTGCTTTATTATTGGGACGACCATGGCAGTATGATAGGGATGTGATTTATCTAGCCAAGAAGAATGTAGTCTCGGTGCTTCATGAGGGGCGACGAGTGGGATTAAGGCCATTACCTCCCAAGGTGAGTTTGGTGGCTAAGAGGGATGGCGACGTACTTTCACTTGTAGGTGTGGAGCAGCATGGGATGAACTGCAAGCAAAAGAAAGAAAAGACCAAGGATATGATCTTGTAAGCATGGCAAAAACCACCCTTCGAGATTGGTGACTATGTATGGCTGTCGTTGAGTGCGCCAAAGATCCACAATAATGCAAAGGGGAAAACCAAGCCTATTGAAGAAGGTCCATTCAAGGTTGTGCATAGGGAGAATTATGATACGTTCCAAGTCGTGCTTGGAGATGGCGTGTGTGCATCCTTGAGTGCTGCAGATTTGGTTCCATTTTATGACTATGGAACTTGAGGACAAGTTTGTTTCTAAGAGGGAGGGAATGATGTGGATTGAAAGTGCTTAGTCTCTCTTAGGAAAGAATGTTGCAAAGTAATCCCAGTTCTATTAGGAGTCTTGGTAGTTTTCCTAATTCTAGTAGGAATAGGACTCTTGAAATCCTAATCCAAGTAGGATTAGAACTCCTAATTATGTTAGGAGTATTAAAGTTTAGTTTGTTCATAATTCTAATTGGGTTAGAAGTCCAAATCCTAGTTGGATTAGGATTCCTAATTGGAGTAGAATTATAGTAGTAGTAGAAGTCTTTTGCTTAGTTTTACTTGTTTTAAGCTTGTTAGGTTTCTAATTCTATTAGGATTATTATATGCTTATAGTTGGATTGTAATTAGGACTATTGTTGCTGATTCTATCTAGTTAGGCGTGTAATTCATATCTAGTAGGATTAGGATTAAGTTTGCTGATTTTTATCTTTCCTAGTTCTAGTTGCATTAGGTTTTCTTTTAAGTACTATATATTGTATGCGTGGAATTCATTAATAATATAGAAGTTTTTGATTAAAGTATAAACGTAAGTTTGTTGTTGATTTTGGATGTATTTTACAGAATTGTTATTGTTTTTAGGGAGTGAACCTAAACACAAGATCCTTGATTTAAACGAGTGAAGTTTAGATTAAGCTTAGGTGAATTGTTTAGTGAGTGAAGCTAAATTAAATCATCTAAAAACCTTACTAACTTGAATCTTTGGTGAGTGAAGCCATAGTATTAGAGTTAGAACCCTTAGTGAACCTTGGTCGAGTGAAGATATAGGGAAGCTAAGCAGATTCCGTCCGGAATCATATCAAGTGGTATCATAGCAGCAAGATTGTGGAGGCGCGTGAGGGCATGTAAAGAGGCATATTTCTGTGAAATGTTGTGTGGTGAAATTAGACATCTTGAAGTTTGTTGTGTCAAAATTTCAGCTTAATCCGAGCAGTAACGAAGTCGCAACAAGCAGAAACTTTCGACGAAAAATTCCTGGCAATTTTAAAAAACATGGGAGAATCCGAGGCACTTAAGGCTTGGATGACAACTATGATGGATAAGATGACTGCACAAGTGGTTGATCTTCTTGATGGACGACTGGAGGAATATGAGAAGAAGGCTAATGACAATATCGAACTCCTAGCTAAACTTACAAGCGAAAGGAGAGGAGAGAAAAACAAAAAGGAGTCCGAGTTGAAACTTGAAGATCTTCCGAAATTCAATGGATTGAGGGACCGTCAATCTTAATAGAATTGGGAGAGGAGGGTTGATAGAATGTTTGATCATAAAGGTATGGATGAGACTCAACGTTTTAATCATGCTATACTTCTTTTCGATATTGTGCTTTAGTGCATATGTTCTTCCAAGCCCCTGTATAGGCCCCCCCCTCCCCGCACGCCCCCCCCTCCCATCCCCCGCCCTGACCCTCCCCCCCCACCGCCGACCCTCCCCCCGCACAAAGACCCCCCCCCCCACACCCCTGTCCAGCCCTCCCCCCCCCGCACACAAACACCCCCCTCCCTGCAGAGACCCCCCTTCCCCTACACACCCCTCCCCCCCCCTACACACCCCCTCCCCTCCCCGCCCGGACCCTCCCTTGCCCGCACCCTCCCCCCCTCCCCGCCCTGCACCCTCCCCCACCTGCGCGCCCTCCCCCCCCGCACACGGATCCCCCCTCCTCACACCCCGCCCTACCTCTCCCCTCCCCTTCACAAACACACCCCCTCCCCGCACGAGACCCCCCTCCCCCACCGCCGCCCCCTCCCCGCCCAAACCTCTCCCCCACTACTACCCCCTCCCCAGCCCCGCATCTCCCCCCCATTGCTTGCCCTCCCCTCCTCCTCGCCCAGACCTCCCCCACCGCCTGCCCCCTCCCCCCCTCCGCCCGCACCCCCCACCGCACGATCCCCTCCCCGCACACGAGACCCTCCCCCCCTTGTTGCACTCCCCCCTCTTTAGTGGCAATGTGAATTTTTTTTTATCTCGGAGCTTTATGTATATTAATGCTTATATTTGTACAATTTCAGGGAGATGGCGGAGGTGCATACGGATAACAGCACGAGTGCTGAACACACTACCGAGGATGAGTCTTTCGTTGCGAGAAAGGAACGGGGTAAATTGGCTCGACCTCGCCGTGAAGAAATAAATGCACAAATGCCTAGGAAGTCATTGGCGACGAAAAAGAGAAAAGGAAGGGGACCTACAAAGTCACTATGGAAACACACAAATATGACTTTGGAGTACGATAATATGGGTCAACCTTGTGGAAAGTGGCGTCAAAAGTATGACATGCAAGTTGACATTTGCATGCATAAACTCTCCATTCTGCACTCATGGAAAGAGGTGCCCGAGGGGTTAAAGCGGTGTCTATTGGAAGATACTATGGTAAGCTTCACGTACAATAACGTTTAGTTTCTTAATTATTTGGTTAAATATATGTGTAATATTACTGATAGCATATAAATTACAACATTTGCGAAAACTAATTTGTGAACTGCGTTTTTTGTAGAATCAATTTAATATCGACGATGATGAAGCCAAGAAGAATGTATTTCTATCCGCGGTTGCCCAGAGATTCAGAGATTTCAAGGCTAAGTTAGTGTCTGGGTGGATCACTAAGCGGAGGAAAGTAGTAGGTACAAAGAAGAAGACCATCTACGGCGGAGAAACACCATCCGATCCTGAGGCTTCACCGAAAACATCATCTGAACCCTCCAAATTACCATTTCAGATATGGAAAACTAACAAACCTGAAGAGTGGGAATCATTTGTTGCCAAAAAAACAACCCCACAAGCTATTGTAAGAATATTTTATTAAGATTTACTACACTTAGATCCAGTATTATTGTATAACACCGTACCTAACCTTTGTTTATAATTGTGTGTTTTAGGCAAGTCGTAAGAAAAGTAGCACGAGTGCAAAAGCTAAGAAGTATTATCATCATTTGGGTGCTCATTCGTACAATGAGGCGAGAGAGAAGTGGATGTTCAGCCATTATCCCACAATAGGGTCGACAACGGCAACGGGGACTAGCTCTTTGATGACAGTTGCACAGCCTCGGCAACCAGATAGAGTCCTCGATTAGTGGTGTTCGATGCATGGGGTTGATGCAAAGGGAAAAAGAGTCTTGCCTGATCCCGGAACACAACAGATAGCCAACGCCATTGTAAGTACAGATTATATGGTTATATAAGGTATATATAATATAACTTTTGCGTTCACGAGCATTTCTCTATTATCCTTATGTAGATTGGCTTGAAGGAAAAAGAGGCAACAGGTGAGTTCACTCCTAAAGGACACATTGATGCATTGCACGAAACTTTAGGAAAGGACCACAGTGGACGCGTGAGGGGCGTAGGAGGTGTCCGCCTCGGTTTGAGAAAGGTATATGGTAATCAATACACTACAGCGACAAAATCAAGTGCAAGTAGTGTGAATTCGGCAGCGTCAGTCGATGTGGAGGCTATGAAAGCTGCAATTCGGGAGGAGCTCAGGGAGGAGATGACACATAACTTCAACGCCATTTTGGAGTAAATGGGTTTACCGACTTTTGCTGCATTCAAGAAGGGTAGTGATATTACACCTAGCCAGCCGACCAGTAATCCACCAACATCTATTGATCAGATGATATCTTTACCTGATCCACCTGTAGTACCCGAGTTGAAGGTAATCACTTAATCCTTTTGCTTTGTTAAACAACTATTGTTCTTAAATGCATGAAATTCTTACTATAATAATGTTGTTTCATAGACTAACTATAAATGGAGTTTTTTTTAAGGAGGAGACACCATGTGAACTATTAGCTCGAGGAGATGGTTATGATAGTTTCATTCTGGTAGCTTATAGCCATGCACAACCCCCTAGTGACCGAGTACGATTGCATAACCAGTTAGTGGATGATAATCACTATGTGGTCACCCTCAATGAAATTGTGTCTCGGTTTCGAAGAATTACCTCTTCCCGCCGCCGGCCGAAGTTGGTCTACGATTCGAATGATGCCCTTGGCAGTTATGTTCTATGACCGCGTACATTGGTGCGGTTTTCTGATGAGGTACAATGATTAACATACATATATATATGCGTGTTTTCTTTTATAGTTCCTATGATAGTCAGTAATATCTTTACTTTTAACTAATTACTAGGTTTGGAGAAAGGCCGGCTCACATGACAGCAAGGCAAAGAAGGTATGTTCACCTGATAAGAAGGCAAGTTTACGTGATGAAGGTGAACGAAATGTGTTGAAGGGAAAAGTTTCTATGACAAAGAATCCACTTATTATCGAGCCAAAGGTGGTGCGAGGCCTTAGTATTCCATGCTATTGGTTACATGAGTGCGCTAGCGATTTACCCGATCATAGTACAATAGAGGTTCCTTTGGGGGAGCAACAATTCCACTACTTTTAGGAGTCATCGACATTCATTTCTAAGCTCGATATTCAAGAATTCTTATGTGGGGTACAGTTGAATGTTTCCATGATACAAACTTTCATGAGGTAATACATAAGTATATAAATTAAATATACATATACATATGCCTTAAGTAGTTTTCAATTCAACTTTCATAATAAGTAAGTTTACTTTTAATCAATATGATTTCTCAGATTATTATACAATGAATTGATTGCAACATCAAGTGATGAGTCAATGTTTGGTTGGTTATGTCCAAACATAATACGAGATGACAATTGCTTAAAAAACAAAGCCGAAGTGAAAGAGTATCTCGATATGAGTTTCAAAGCATCATCTCGTTTTAGATATCATCAGATCATCCTTGTCCCTTATATTCAACAGTATGCTTGTTAAACTCGCTTTACTTTTATTATTCGATAATTAAATTCACCTATTAATTGTTCTATAATTAATAATAACTATATTTTCTTATTATAGGGCTCATTGGACACTGGTTGCGATATGTTTGTCACGTAACGAAGTCTACCACTTTAATTCTTTACGTCGACAACCACCACGGTCCATACTAATCAAATCATTGTTAAATAGGTAGCCTAATCGAAACTCAATATATGCGCACTTATTAATATTACACATTACTCATCATCTTTATATATATAAACAGTTAGTACATCTAATCTTATAATAATGTATTGATGTAGTGTGATGAAGCATATTAGTGCAACAGGACTTCGAGCACCAAAAGCTCCTGCTTGGATATCAGTCGAGGTAACATGAAGAATTTGTTTGTCCTTATATAGAAATACTTTTTACCACATACTACACATCTAACATGAATGTCATTGGATGCATCCTTTGGTGAACATTTAGTGTCCACAACAAGATGATGGACTTGCATGTGGCTATTACGTGCTGAGGTACATGTTCGATATCGTCAACCATTGCACTAACGTCGATGATCTTCAAAAGGTATGTAACTTATTAGTATATGTTAGTTTAGATTAGATCGATTGGTAATAGGTATTAATTGGTTTAGAAACCAAAGTAGCACATGCATATTTTTGGGAACAAAAAGATCATTTTAGGCCTATTTTTACCTTTTCGCATCCAAATCGTACTTATCGAGTCATTTAACCCCAAATTCATTTTGAACATGATAATATGAGGTATAATGTAACTGTTGTGTAGATGTTTAGGCTTGCAATTGTTGTTGGTTGAATTTTAGGAACGAAAAGGTCATTTTAGGCCTATTTTTGCCTTTTCGCGTCCAATTCGTACTTATCGAGTCATTTAACCCCAAATTCATTTTGAACATGATAATATGAGTTATAATGTAACAATTGTGTAGATTTTTAGGCTTGCAATTGTTGTTGGTTGAATTTTGGGAACGAAAAGGTCATTTTTGGCCTATTTTTGCCTTTTCGCGTCCAATTCGTACTTATCGAGTCATTTAACCCCAAATTCATTTTGAACATGATAATATCAGCAATAATGTAACTATTGTGTAGATTTTTAGGCTTGCAATTGTTGTTGGTTGAATTTTGGGAACGAAAAGGTCATTTTAGGCCTATTTTTGCCTTTTCGCGTCCAATTCGTACTTATCGAGTCATTTAACCCCAAATTCTTTTTGAACATGATAATATGAGGTATAATGTAACTATTGTGTAGATTTTTAGGCTTTCATTTGTTGTTGGTTGAATTTCGGGAACGTAAATGTGATTTTAGGGCTATTTTTGCCTTTTCGCGTCCAATTCCAGTTTCTCGAGTCATTCAACTCCATTTTCTTTTTCAACATGATAATATGAGGTATAATATAACTAGTGTGTAGAGTTTTAGGCTTGCATTTGTTTTTGATTGAATTTCGGGAAGGTATATGTCATTTTTAGAACTACTAACTACGGTAAATGATTGAATTCATATATTATGTGTTTATTCCTTGGTTGTTTTGCAAGGTTTATATGAATAACACACCAAGTTTGAGGGTCTTCACCATAGACGAATTACATGAAGTTCGGGATAAGTTGGCGTCCTACCTTTGTGATGATTGCTTATGATACATTTTGGTGGAATTCGTGATATAATTAACTAGATCTACTAGTTGGTATCAATTCTATGTACACTTTTTACAGTATGAAATATATATATTAAAAGTTAATTATTACGTTCAAAAACTTGTCATATATTGCAATGCGATCGGTTTTTTTTTGTGTCGAAGGGAGGTGTTGGATGGGTCGGGCTAGGGGGGGTCAGGTGGGGTCTTTGGGGTGGGGCGGAGTGGGTGGAGGGGCCGGCAAGCAGGGGGTTGGGGATGGCGAGAGAGTGGGGCGGGGGGGGGTGCGGGCGGGCAGCGGGGTTGGAGTGGAGGTGCGGGGGCATGGGGTGGGCTGGGGTTGGGGGGCGAGGCGTGGGGTGGGTTGGGGGTGGGGGGTGGGGGTGGGTGGGGGCGGAGGCATTGGGGTGGGGGGAGGCCATGGGGCGGGAGTGCGGGGTGGGCGTGTGGCGGGGTGGCGAAAGGGGGTGGGGGTCTTTGGGCTAGCATATTTTTTTTTGGCTAACCGCGGCCCTTCGTTGTGAAGGGCTGCGGTTAAAAACTGAACCCTTCTTTTCTAGTGAAGAGCTGCTACGGAAAGGGCTGTGGTAGGCGTTTGTCGTGTACACCTATCCAAAGATAAATTTCTCCTACTCTCATGCACACTAAGCAAGTATATTGGAAGTAGGGATCGTATCCACAGGGAAACAGGGACGAGTTTAATATTTAGCGTGAATCAGTACTTAGATTAAGCTAAGGGCCGAGAAACCTAATAACAAGGGGGGTTTTAAATGAGTTATGAATAAACTACAACTAACTAGCATATAAATAAAATGAGAAATCAACATGGGAAGATCTTGAATCCAATAAACATCCACTTCAATTCATTATCGATCATTGAACCTCAACTCTAATTATTTCCATAATTATCTATTGTCGAGAACTAATCTCGTATTCTCCTTATTCTTAGTTGAATAGCACGATCAGCGTGACTATAAAACCCTAACTAAAGGATAACCTAGTCCGATCAGCGTCTAAATTCAATCCAATAGCAGCAATAAACACAGAGAACCAATAGACCTGCTAATGTCATACACGCGATAAACATTCAATAGTTGATTCAATTTCCCTAAGAAATAACAAGACGATCTGCATATAAGTTACTCCCTAGTTTGCTACAAATAGATAAAAGAATAAAACAATCCAATTCTATTCTTAAATCTAGCATTAGATTAATTACACAATCAAACTAGTAACGCTCCTAGCATAATTATGCAATAATCATAAAGTATAATCATAGAAATTAAACCATAATCAAGGAAAATAGATAGAGAGGAATGATCTCACAATAACGGTTGAAGCTTCATGTTAATTTTCTTCAAGAACAGTTTAAGCTACAATCCGATAGCATAAACCAAATCCAACATTGAAATCTCTAAGAAAACTAAGAAAACTAAGAAAAATAACAAAAGTGAGGAAGGAGAATTAAGAGAGGAGTGTTTTTTCTCTCTCCTCCATTTCAGCTCTGCTCCTCCTCTCAGGTCTCCTCCTCTCTAAGAAAAATAGGTTTTAGGAGGCTTTTAAACCCCGCACAAAACGTGGCCCCAAACCAACTTAAGCGTCGCGAGTCGTGCTACTGGTCGCGAGTCGCGAAGAGCTGATTGACATCCGCACAAAATGGCCTGGGTGCGAGGGTCGCGAGTCGCGACATGCATCGCGAGGTGCGATGGCAAGCGTCGCGAGTCGCGAGCTACTTCGCGGGTCGCGAGATGCATGGAGCGCTGCTAGCAGCGCGGGTCGCGAGTCCCGAGTTTCATCGCGAGGTGCGACGAGTGCTGGTTATGCGCTGCTAGGCATGCTGTTACTGCTTGGCTTGGCGATGATGTTGGGATGTTGCGCGCTGACCATAGCTGCTGGGGTGGTGCCATGGACTGTTGTAGATGACTTGCAATGCTGCTGGGTTAGTGCGGTGTAGGGATGGAGCATTGATGCTAGGATAGCACATTGTCGTCAACTCATAACTTACTTCCGTGCCACTAAGCCATGGTGCTGAACTTTCTTGAACACTCAAGGATAACTTCAATTAAACATCGTTCAATTCCGTTTTTCCTTAAAAGTTCGGAATCTATAACATTAACACTAATTAACTCACAAAACTCCAAACTTCTGCTAAGGTTGATTTATATGCAAACGTTAACAATAACGAACAAATCCCTTAGCAAAGTGCATCTAAAATATCACAAAAACATCGTATAACTTGAGCGTATCAAATACCCCCACACTTGAACTTTACTCGACCTCGAGTAAATTCAAAAATGAGAATAACCAAATATTTCATCACCCAAGCTATCGACACCAACCTACACTCTCCATCAACTACATCATCATCATCACATCTTAACAACATCCGCTCAAAACCTAAACGTAAGGGACAATGACTCCCCCACACTTAGCTTCGAGCTCACCTGAAAAATACAAAGAGGCGACAACAATAATAACCAGCAACACCAACAAGAATCAAAATGTCAGCTCATGACACACTAAACTATCAGCTCTCCCAAACCTCAAAAGATGACCTACTACTACTACAACTAACTTAGAATAGCAAGCCATGGAACAAAGACAAAAAGGGATAAATTCCATGCTTACTCCCAAAAACAAACAATCAACCAAAAGAATGTGAAAGCCAAAACAAATCTTCACAAAATCAAGGATGAATTCACCAACCTTACCCGAAAACGCTTTCCACCTTATGACACCTACTTTGGCAAATGAGTTTTCAAAATACATAATTCTCTCTTAATCTCTTATTTTGCCTAGAAGCCCTTTCGGGTTTTCATCCTAGCTTCTCACATTTTTTTTTCATCTCACCATCTTACCCGCTCAACTAGCTCTTTTTTGCATAGGCCGCCCTTTCGGGTTTTCGACCTATCCGAGCCCCCAATTTTGCCCGAGTCGCCCGCCCTTGCGGGTTTTCAACTCAGCAGGTTTCATTTCATCACTTTTTTTTTTATATTATTTTTTTTATTTTTTTTTCAAATTAAAAGTAATAAATACAACATAGATACATGAGAATGAGAATACCCTCCCCCCTACTTAAACTACACATTGTCCTCAATGTGACGACAATTAGAAGAAAAAGTAAACTGAAAATGGGAGGGGGGGAATCGAAAATCGGGTAAATCGAAGATCGAATGCTCAAAACTCATGACAAACAATTCGTCAAACTCAAATTTCTTAACAACACCAACTCGAATCTCATAAATAAACTCACAACCCTCTCCCTCGAATCACTCAAACAAATGGCAAATTCAATTTTTTTTTAAAATTTTTTGAGATTTGCACCTAGCTTAAGAGATCGAAAAGATACAACAATCTCACCGTTCCAATTTCACCAACTCCTAGCGATTGAACTCCTCCCAACGGGTTTTCTTTTGTGGATTTCGGCTCAAAGTGGATTAAGATTTGTTGTGGTGGTGGAAATTTGATAAGAAATAAAGGAAAAGAAAGAAAATAAGAGGGGTCTCGGGTTGCCTCCCGAGAAGCGCTGTTGTTTAAAGTCGTTAGCTCGACTTAGTACCTTAAGCTCAATCATTGGGCTTGTGCTCCATGTGTGACAATGGTGATTCCATGTCAATCTCCACTTCAAGTACCTACAAAACTGATTGAGAAGAACTCTTGCAATGCATCGTTAGTGCTATGAGTGTCAATCAAAAACAAAGAGCACAAGCAATACCATCCAAAAATCACGCTAAATACAAACAAGTTACACCGTTTCCCCGGCAACGGCGCCAAAATTTGGTAGGCGTTTGTCGTGTACACCTATCCAAAGATAAATTTCTCCTACTCTCATGCACACTAAGCAAGTATAATGGAAGTAGGGATCGTATCCACAGGAAAACAGGGACGAGTTTAATATTTAGCGTGAATCAGTACTTAGATTAAGCTAAGGGTCGAGAAACCTAATAACAAGGGGGGTTTCAAAAGAGTTATGAATAAACTACAACTAACTAGCATATAAATAAAATGAGAAATCAACATGGGAAGATCTTGAATCCAATAAACATCCACTTCAATTCATTATCGATCATTGAACCTCAACTCTAATTATTTCCATAATTATCTATTGTCGAGAACTAATCTCGTATTCTCCATATTCTTAGTTGAATAGTACAATCAGCGTGACTATAAAACCCTAACTAAAGGATAACCTAGTCCGATCAGCGTCTAAGTTCAATCCAATAGCAGCAATAAACACAGAGAACCAATAGACCTGCTAATGTCATACACGCGATAAACATTCAACAGTTGATTCAATTTCCCTAAGAAATAACCAAGACGATCTGCATCTAAGTTACTCCGTAGTTTGCTACAAATAGATAAAAGAATAAAACAATCCGATTCTATTCTTAAATCTAACATTAGATTAATTACACAATCAAACTAGTAACGCTCCTAGCATAATTATGCAATAATCATAAAGTATAATCATAGAAATTAAACCATAATCAAGGAAAATAGATAGAGAGGAAAGATCTCACAATAACGGTTGAAGCTTCATGTTAATTTTCTTCAAGAACAGTTCAAGCTACAATCCGATAGCATAAACCAAATCCAACATTGAAATCTCTAAGAAAACTAAGAAAACTAAGAAAAATAACAAAAGTGAGGAAGGAGAATTAAGAGAGGAGTGTTTTTTTTCTCTCCTCCATTTCAGCTCTGCTCCTCCTCTCAGGTCTCCTCCTCTCTCAGAAAAATAGGTTTTAGGAGGCTTTTAAACCCCGCACAAAACGTGGCCCTAAACCGACTTAAGCGTCATGAGTCGCGAAGAGCTGACTGACATCTGCACAAAATGGCCTGGGCGCGAGGGTCGCGAGTCGCGACATGCATCGCGAGGTGCTATGGCAAGCGTCGCGAGTCGCGAGCTACTTCACGGGTCGCGAGATGCATGGAGCGCTGCTAGCAGCGCTGGTCGCGAGTCGCGAGTTTCATCGCGAGAAGCGACGAGTGCTGGCTGTGCGCTGCTAGGCATGCTGCTACTGCTTGGCTTGGCGATGATGTTGGGATGTTGCGCACTGACCATAGCTGCTGGGGTGGTGCCATGGACTGTTGTAGATGACTTGCGATGCTGCTGGGTTAGTGCGGTGTAGGGATGGAGCATTGATGCTAGGATAGCACATTGTCGTCAACTCATAACTTACTTCTGTGCCACCAAGCCATGGTGCTGAACTTTCTTGAACACTCAAGGATAACTTCAATTAAACATCGTTCAATTCCGTTTCTCCTTAAAAGTTCGGAATCTATAACATTGACACTAATTAACTCACAAAACTCCGAACTTCAGCTAAGGTTGATTTATATGCAAACGTTAACAATAACGAACAAATCCCTTAGCAAAGTGCACCTAAAATATCACAAAAACATCGTATAACTTGAGCGTATCAGGCTGCTGGCCAAAAACGCAGCCCTTAGGGCTGTTTTGACCGCAGTCCTTCCTTATTTTTCCACTAGTGTCCCCTTATTTAAGCATAAATAAGTTAGTGGGTAGTCATTGTTATGTTTTGGTACTTTGTAGTTGCTAATTCTTAGCAGTAAGGAGTGTTAGACGTAGGCCACTTTTCCCACTTTCTTTTCTATTTGCTTAGCTTAAGTCAGTTTTATTTTGGCTTTATACAAGGCTTACTTATCTTCATTAATATAGGCAAGCACGTAATTCCATTCTTATATTTCTTTATTGCATCTCCTCTTTTAATATTCTACATGGTATCAAAAGCATCAGGTTAGATAAAAAAAAAGTAGAGAGAAATGAAGAAGAAAAAAAAAGGGGAGAGAAATACTGTTGAAATTTTTTTTTTTAAAAAAAAAAAACAGTAGGTGAAAATTTGTGAGTGTTTTATGTGTTTAACCATGGCAAGTAATGGTTTTACTTAGATGTGTGGATGGGTTCGCTTTTAGCCCATGAAAATATGAATTTTGTTTACTATAAAAAGAGAGAGACAAAATTATTTGTGGTGGGGGGCAGTCTTCACAAGTAAAATTAGATAATTGACAATTTCAAAATGGTGGAGGTCGTACTCAACGCAGAGACGGATTCCGAAGTTGAAGTAATGGACGTAGTCAATTTGCAAGACAACGTCAAAATGAGTTTATGGAGAGAAGTGCTCCATTGAGTGAAGGTTGGTGATAATGTGCATCAACAAATTAAATTATGGTGTTGGTGATAATGTGCATCAACAAATTAAATTATGGTGTTGGTGATAATGTGCATCAACAAAAGAGGTATGTGGTGAGAAGTGCAACACAAAATGTGATAAATACTTCACATGTTAATGGAGAGAGGTGCTCCAAGAATATTGAGAACAGAAAAATTGACGGTGATGAGATGTGCATCTTGGATGAAGAGATATGCTTCATGTAATTGTATTACTAACTTTGAATTATGAGGGTATGTTGGATAATTAGGAAGTAATTCAAAGTTAGTTGTTTCACTTCCTTTTATTTAAGCATAAATAAGTTAGTGGGTAGTCATTGTTATGTTTTGGTATTTTGTAGTTGCTAATTCTTAGTAGTAAGGAGTGTTAGACGTGGGCCACTTTTCCCACTTTCTTTTCCATTTGCTTAGCTTAAGTCAGTTGTATTTTGGCCTTATATAAGGCTTACTTATCTTCATTAATATAGGCAACCACGTAATTCCATTCTTATATTTCTTCATTGCATCTCCTCTTTTAATATTCTACATGGTATCAAAAGCATCAGGTTAGATCCAAAACAAAAGTAGATAGAAATGAAGAAGAAAAAAAAAGGGGGAGAGAAAGACTGTTCCAAAAAAATATTTTTTTTAAAAAAACAGAAGGAGAAAATTTGTGAGTGTTTTATGTGTTTAACCATGGCAAGTAATGGTTTTCCATAGA
Source organism: Beta corolliflora (assembly GCA_947648045.1). NCBI lineage: Eukaryota > Viridiplantae > Streptophyta > Magnoliopsida > Caryophyllales > Amaranthaceae > Beta > Beta corolliflora. The sequence goes on along the minus strand of CANSZD010000190.1, from coordinate 382,710 downwards.
TGTGTGGATGGGTTCCCTTTTAGCCCAAGAAAATATGAATTTTGGTTACTATAAAAAGAGGGAGACAAAATTATTTGAGGTGAAGGGGCAGTCTTCACAAGTAAAATTAGATAATTGACAATTGAAAATGGTGGAGGTCGTACTCAACGCAGAGACGGTTTCCGAAGTTGAAGTAGTGGACGTAGTTGTAGACACATAATCGTGTCTCCCCATTTAAGGATCCAATGATGAAACATACCGCGGCATTAGTTGGCGCGACCCAACGGAAGAGCAATCTAAAGAACCATTCAAAAATGTGTTTCGAACTGATATTCTAAAGCCCAATTAATTGTTCATGATGATTAATTGTATTTTAAGCACATAAAATGTTTTAAATCCATTTTAAAAGCCCAATCAAGTATTTATTATTTTAATAGATATTTTTCATAAATATTTTTATTATCTTTGATAAATAAATCATATTTTTAATCCGTAAAATTCTATCTCCGGAATTTTAGGGATAAAAAAGTATATTTGAAAGACGCGCAATGGAATATGCTCGAATATTCCAGAATATGCGACGGACGCGGGGGCTGCGCTCAGCGCGCCACGTGCGTCCAGCACATTGGCCATATCGCGTCAGGCGAGCCAATGAGCGCCAGACACGTAGATTTTGTGACTCACACAGAGTCCTGCGTCAGACGCAAGTCTTGTGTGAGACGCAACATACTTTTCTATCTTTTCAAAACGCGTTTACACATGTGCATCTCTGATTGGGTTGGCTGCATCAGGCACACCAATGTGCGACTGACGCGTGGCACTGCGCCTGCCACGTAGGCCTGCGCCTGGCGCAGGGCGTGCGTGAGGCGCACGTGCCTTTTCTTCTATAAATATCCCATATTTTCCCGAATTACGGACGGCTTTTGATATTATTATTTTCACGCACACAAATTCTCTCGAATACTCCGAAATACACTTCGAATACTTCAAACACTCAAATACTTTCAGTCAATCAATACTTTCAATCAATTCTTAATCACTGCGTTCATGGTTTCACGATTGCTCCGCCTAAAGATCGTTGCGCTGCTCAATCTAAGCCTCATAGGTATAATCCTGAGGATCCTTGAATAAATTCTATTTTTTATATTGAAGTTACTAACAGTTTTCTTTCCTGATGTAGATCTTTAATGTAAAATCGCTATACTGTATATTCTAACCCTTTTTTCTATACTTTCTTTTATTTTATTTCATTATTATTCATGCCTTTGTATATTATATGTCTGCCTGATCATTCTATGCCTATTATATGATTGTCCTGTTTCAATGCTTTTATCACCCACATGTTATTTATTGCTAATCAAAGACCTAAATAAATGTTCTAACAGTAATCAGATTAATTTGGACAACCTGCTAGGTTCCTTGTAATATTGATTGCATAATAACATATCACTAAAAAATAGTTTTTTTATGAGTTTCCTGAACCAACTTAGACTAAATATTTTTTAGGGTGTTGAAAACATTATATGACTATTCTTTGGCATAAAATCTGCAATGAATTGATATTTAGTAGAGGCCAACTCTGGGAGAATGTGGTTCATTATGACTATATTCGTACCCTCACCCCCGAACTCAATCTTTGGTTCATTTTGACCATCTATGGAGTCTAGACGGGGAAATCTACATTGGATAATTTATCCCTACGGTTTTCCCATATCCAATTAGGTTTATGATTCTTCCTAAAAAGAATTGTTGGCGACTTCTTTCAAAACAATTTTTAATAAAACCTTAACAACGGGGTACTCAAATCTAATACGCGCTCACACCGCGTAGGCGAAATAAAAACACACCTGTAATTTGGCGACTCCACTGGGGAGGATTTTTAAAAATCACTTTTTTAAATGAGTGGGTGAAACTTGAAAATTACGATTCATTCTTATTTTTATGCCTTTGAATAATATACAGTTTTGCATATGCATGGCTACTGTTCAGCCACCATAAGGACAATCTACCTTGCCTCATTAGCACATGTTTTATGTGTGAGGTCACCCCCGGGGGGGTTTGCGCTTTGTCCTTCCAAAAAGCTTCCTGTGAGATAGTGTTGGATCTTAGTCATAAGCAAACCTACCCAACCATGGCATTGTTCTTTTGTTCCTGACCTGAGACTGGAGTGCGTCTTACACGTGGCTAGGGGTGTTCATAAAAAACCGAAACCGAAAAATCGTACCGAAATACCGAAAAACCGGTCAAAACGGGTGGTAATCGTACCGATAAAGAAATATTTTAACGGTACGGTTACCGAACCGATAAATTTAACGGTTAAACGGTACGGTTACGGTTATGATTTTTGAGTGAACGGTTAACCGAAATACCGAAATATTTTTTTCCTCTATTTCATTATTGTGAAACATTTTCAAACAATTACATTAATTCTAATATTTGTTACTAAGTTACAATAATTAGAGGAAGTACTCCCTCCGTCCCAAAATACTCTTGACACTTATCAATGCACGTATTTTTATATGATAAGTTGTTGTTTGGTTATCAATTGTTATTTTATTGAAAAGTAGATGTGATAGGAGTTAGAAGTTAGTAAAAGTAGTATTATTTTATTTTAAGGAGAGAGAGTGTGGGCCATGGTTAGAGTTGGTGGGTAGTAGGAGCGGTATTATTTTATTTGGAGGAGAGAGAGTGTGGGCCAATGCTTAAAAGATAGAAGGATTAAAATAATAGTTGGTCATATCCAAAAATAGAAGTGTAAAGAGTATTCTGGGACAGATGAAAAAGGAAAGTGTAAAGAGTATTCTGGGACGGAGGGAGTATGTGATTATTTGGAAACTCTTGTACTAATATAAACACTATAATTTGGAAATGGAGTGAATTCTTAGTGTAAGTTATGTTTTCCAATAGATATATTATCCACTTTATAATACTTTTTCTCTTAGAGTATATATAATATTAAAATATATGCACAAAAAAAATTAAAAACATATATGTACATTAAGTAAAACATAATAGTATAACTTAAATAACGGTTAATGGTTAACCGAAAAACCGTGCCGAAAAAACGGTTAACCGCTTAGGCGGTAACCAGTCTAAACGGTTACGGTTGCGGTTCGTAAAAAGAGCGAACCGAAATGTTGTTTCGGGACGGTTAACCACCCATGAACACCCCTACACGTGGCTACCTCTTTAAGCAGGGGTACGAAGCATAGGATCAATCTCATAGTCATGGACCCTTTTCAGACTGAACCTAAACCAGACCAATAGTTTCAAACATAGAACTGGACTTTAGGTTGGAACTTTTGCATCCATGTTATATGACATTTGCTTGTGATTGCTATTCTTGCCTGCTATTATTCTGTCAAATTGTCATTATTATGCGTCGTTCCTAAAACCGCGTCTAAAAACAAGAAAAATTCATCAATCGGCCAATTCGTCGCCTTAATCCCCTAAAAACGTGTCGGGGAGTAGTGCGCCAAGCGCATTTAGTTGCGTCTGGCGCACCATTCCCGCGCCAGACGCACGGCTGTGCGCCGCGCAGTAATTCTGTGCGGTACACAGTCTGTGCATCGCACGCATTTCGTCAATTTAGCCGTCGTAATTGCCGATCCTATGTGTGTTTGTCTGCATTCGCGTAATTTGGTCATCCTAGGAGTCTCACCTAATTAAACATTCAAAAATCAGTCTTTTCATGCAAGGTCTAGTCTGTCCTAAAAAAAAAAGTGGTCATTGTGAAGTTAGAGTTGTCATGCATGTCTACCTCTTCTCACCTTCTCCCTGTTATCCTTGTCAATCTTACCTTACCATATTCATCAATTTCAAAACTTACATCTTTTCAAAATCAATCCTACACCCGTGTCTATTCTACCTTTTTCAAAAAACATTTACTAATCACCAGAATACCACGACATTTCAAAAAAAAATTATTTTCAAAGTCAATCCATCATCTTTTCCTAACAAAAGATAAAACAAAGGGTTCCTTTCAAAAAAGAAAATTGAAAATTCTAAGCCCAATCCAAAAAACACCTTCATCGAATCCAATCCAATCAATCCGATTCACTTGCATTCATTCTAGGCCCATGTGCATTAGATTCCATTTTGCATTCATATAGGGTCCATCTAATTCAAGTCCATGCATGCATATTAGGCCCGCTAGCATTAGAGTCCATCTTAGGCCCATATAAGTCTAGTTCAATTCAAAGCAAAGCCCATATACATCTCCAAGTCTACATCAAACCTATATGTTAATCTAATCCAAACTTAGGTCCATTTAGGCCCAATTCATATCCTAGGTCTAGTTTGCATCTCCATGTAAGTCCTAGTCAAGTCCTATTCCTTCAGAAGTTCATAATAGCCCAAATTCCTCTAAAGTCCAGCCTGCTTGCTCCCCTGTAAGTTCAAGGTCTAAGCATTCCTTAAATCTATAGGCATTGTTGTGTCTAGCTTGCTTGCTCACCCGTAAGTTCAAGGTCTAGTATTCCTTACGTCCATAGGCAATTTCTGTGTCTAGCCTGCTTGCTCACCCGTAAGTTCAAGGGCAAACATTCCTTAAGTCCATAGGCAATTCTTGAGTCCAGCCTGCTTCGTTTAATGTAAGTTTCGAAGTCTAGTTGTTTAGCCTGCTTGCTCACCCGTAAGTTCAAAGTCTAGTTGCCTAGCCTGCTTGCCTTAAGTTAAGAGTTTGGTCTCCCTTATTGTCCAGCCTTCCTTAATGTCTAGCCTACTTGCTCACCCGTAAGTTCAAAGTGTAGCATTCCGTAAGTCCATAGGCAATTTTCGAGTCTAGCCCGCTTAGTCTAATGTAAGTTTCAAAGTCTAGTTGTCTAGCTTGCTTGCTCACCCGTAAGTTCAAAGTCTAGGTGCCTAGCCTGCTTGCCTTAAGTTAAGAGTCTAGTCTCCCTTATTGTCCAGTCTTCCTTAAAGTCTAGCTTGCTTGCTCACCCGTAAGTTCAAAGTGTAGTCTCTCCAAAGCCCAATCGTGGAATCCAGTCTGCTTGCATAGTCCAGTCCAGTTCAGTCCATGTCTGCATTTGCATATAGTTAGGCCCATGTCTCCATCATGGTCAAGCCCATACTAAGTCCATAACCATACCCATTCCTAATCATTTCTCATTCCCATTTCCATTTCTATTTCCATTTCAAAATCATTTTCCATTTTCATTTTCTATTTTCATTCCCCATTTCCATTTCCATTTCTCATCTCATTTTCTCATTTCGAAAACATTATTTCTTAAAATTCACGAGGTCCATCCGATTTCTGTTCAGGATAGGTCGTGAGATTATAACTTGGGAACATCCAACAGAGCGGCAACAAGGTCGACCTACTCCCAGACTCGTCAAGCGCATCCTAACTTTTTCAGATGAATCCTCCGACTCTTCTGAATCATCATCTGAAATGGGAGAAACTAATGAACAACTCAGTGCCATTATGGCTCAAATCACACTGATGAACTCTCGTCTTGAGGAACAAGACAAAGAGATTAAAGCACTGAGGGAGAAGCTAACTAAAGAGGACGAGCAAGGCGACACTCCACCACCATTCAAAACCGACACAGAATTGAGATTCGAAAAAACTCGAGCAATGGATCCAGTCAATTCCTGCACTCGAGAGTCAGGCTCATGGCCATGACATCATTGATCGTGAACTAAGGGAAAAAATCCCTAAAAAGGTAACATTGGGTGACCTTCCAAAATTCAAGGGGGTCGAAGACCCAGATGATCACTTGAGAGCATTTTCCATCTCTATGGCTCTTAAGGGCATGAGCAAGGACCTGTTTGCTTATGTCTTTCCTTTAACCTTGGATGCACATCCATCCAAGTGGTTCAGATCACTGAATAAGGCCAAGCTGAATGACTGGGACTACATCAGAGAAGAGTTCCACAAACAATACATCTACAATACTCAGCTTCCCATTGGCCTTCGTGAGTTGGAGTTAACTAAACAAAACTCCAACGAAAACTTCGTTACCTTCCTTAACAGATGGAGGGATAAAGTTGCACAAATGATTAATAAGCCATCTCAGGAGGATCAAGTCCGCCCGGTGATCCGTAACCTGCAGTCGAAGTATGGGGATCATATAAAATTCCAACCAATAGAGTCTTTCACGAAGCTTTATAAGGTAGGCCTGCTGATTGAAGAAGAGATACAGGCCAACAAGAACAAGGGTTTCAACAACAACAACTCTTTCAAGAAGAGTAATAATAACCCTTCTAGCTCCAAAAGCAATGAGGTCAATGCCATAGCTGCTGAAAAGAGAGGTTATCAAAAGCCTCAAAGAACATTCGCATCTTTAGGCATGTCCCTGGAAGAAGCCTTCACTAGACTTCATACAAAGGGAGCGCTTCAGCCTATTGGCCCTACTCCAGACCCTGCTCCCGAGAATAGATCCAAGAGGTGGGATCCTAATGCCTACTGCAAGTACCACCAAGGGAATGGGCACCCAACATCTGCGTGTTGGACCTTAAAGAATCATCTGCAGGATATGGTTGAAGACGGCAGGTTGCCAATTCCGCCCGTAGCAAAAGTCAGCAACAGTGGCAACCCCTTGGGAAGTGCCTAAATAACGCCGGGGCTTAGTCATTTAACGCTAGTTTTCTAGGTTGAGTCGGAGAGTCCCTCCCCTAGCTCTTTCATTTCCTTTCTTGTCGAGTCTATGGCATTTAAGTTTTTATTTCTAATAAGCCTTGCTCTATTTATTTCTGATTAATAATAGAACTTCATTTGCATTATCATTTTCATTGGCCTTCCATCATTTCATTTATGCTTCTAATTCAATGATGAAACTTAAATCACCTAATGAACTTGTCTACAATAATAAAAAGAGATCTAAAATAAAAAAAAGAATAAAAATAAAAAAAGGACATCCTTTGAATCAGGAGTTATTCCCCTCTCCCTTCCATTACCTTTCATAAGCCATCCTCATACAACTAAAGAAAAAAATAACCTTTAAACCATCATTAGCCAAATAACTTTTCACAATCAAAGCTCCACAAATAGCCTTCAAACCTTCCAATACCCTAAACCAAACTTTTGTGCAAGCCCTACTACACAAAAAAAAAAACAATGTCGTGCAAAAACAAAAAAATGAAAAAAATTCGAAGTGCAAAAAAAAAAAAAGATCAAAAGCAAAATGCACAAAAGTTCAAAAGGAAAGAGCCAAAGGCAAATAAAAGTCAAGCTAGGGGGCACACAAGTTCTACCCCTCATTCAAATCCCTTCGATTCATCAAACTTTTAATCCATATAATCCAAAACCATAATCCTTTCATCAATCCTAACTCCTTCTCCAAGGTATGTCCAAGCCCGCTAGGTTGAAAACCCGAAAGGGTGGCCTAGGCAAAAGTTAGGAAACAAAAAAGAATAATAATAAAAAAGAAAATCAGATCCAGAACTACGAATGGTCTGATTCCGCAAGGATACGTAGGAATCCTCATCTCGAGGTCCGACCGCTTCAATAAAATAAAATTAGTCAAGGTCTAATGATTTGATTTTCTAGAATTTAGGAGCATAATCTCTTTCTAGATCCCGACATAGACTCGAGTCTGCACCTAGCCACGTTAAAGCCTTTTCCCACCTACATTCATTTGAGTCACAAATTCAAACCTTTTATTTTTTCAATCCAAGCTCTCCTTTTCCCCGAAGGACTCTCTGACAATTTCATGGTCTCTGGCGATATTTGACTTTGCCTATGTCAATTTCCCAAAGAAGAATCCCCAGTGCAATCCCCAGTGAAAACTTTCAATGTTCAAGACATAGCAACTACACTTCAATATCAAATCAAGTACATGACAAATTCAAGACAAGCTCACGCAAGGTGGGGGCTTCGTATGTGTGGTGGTTCCTCCAATTCAAATCAAACTCCCGAAGAGTTGTAATCCGCGGACCTCATGTGCGGACCCCAATCATTTACTACAAACCGATTTTCGAAAATCATTCAATCTATTTCTAATCATCCTGCTCATTATATCATGCTAATCTATCTTCTAGCCTTGCGAAATCCTGACCTTGCATTGCTGCTTTGCAAAACCCTGACCTTGCATTGCATTTCATACATTCTAGTTTTGCATAACCCTGACCTTGCATGACGTGTCAACCCTTAGCTTTGCATAACCTAAATCCTTGCATTGTGTCTCATGCATCCTTAGAGCGAGAGTCAAAGTTTGCATTATTGCATCATTATGTGCTTCATCTGACTTGTTTGCACCTATCTCCTAACATCTTCTTCTGTAGGTAATCAGATTGCTTGTAGTTATTGTCCTGCATACTAACTTTGTTTTGCAGAGACCGGTGGTTATAGATCAGTTCTAAACTACAGAGCGTTTAGAATCGTTCTCCGTCCTGACACCGTATACTTTGACTATCGGTTTCCTGAACCTCAGTCAAAGTGGGGGCTTCTGTAGACACATAATCGTGTCTCCCCATTTAAGGATGCAATAATGAAACATACTGCGGCATTAGTTGGCGCGACCCAACGAAAGAGCAATCTAAAGAATCATTCTAAAATGTGTTTCGAAATGATATTCTAAAGCCCAATTAATTGTTCGTGATGATTGATTCTATTTTAAACCCATAAAATGTTTTAAATCCATTTTAAAAGCCCAATCAAGTATTTATTATTTTAATAGATATTTTTCATAAATATTTTTATTATCTTTGATAAATAAATCAGATTTTTAATCCGTAAAATTCCATCTCCGGAATTTTAGGGATAAAAAAGTATCTTTGAAAGACGCGCAATGGAATATACTCGAATATTCCAGAATATGCGCCGGATGCGGGGGCTGCGCTTAGCGCGCCACATGCGTCCACCACATTGGCCATATCGCGTCAGGCACGTAGATTTTGTGACTCACACAGAGTCCTGCGTCAGACGCAAGTCTTGTGTGAGACGCAACATACTTTTCTATCTTTTCAAAACGTGTTTACACATGTGCATCTCTGAATGGGCTGGCTGCGTCAGGCACACCAATGTGCGCCTGCCACGTAGGCCTGTGCCTGGCGTAGGGCGTGCGTGAGGCGCACGTGCCTTGTCTTCTATAAATATCCCGTATTTTCTCGAATTACGGACGGCTTTTGATATTATTATTTTCACGCACACAAATTCTCTAGAATACTCCGAAATACACTTCGAATACTTCAAACACTCAAATACTTTCAGTCAATCAATACTTTCAATCAATTCTTAATCACTGCGTTCTTGGTTTCACGATTGCTCCGCCTAAAGATCGTTGCGCTCCTCAATCTAAGCCGCATAGGTATAATCCTGAGGATCCTTGAATAAATTCTATTTTTTATATTGAAGTTACTAACAGTTTTCTTTCCTGATGTAGATCTTTAATGTAAAATCGCTATACTGTATATTCTAACCCTTTTTTCTATACTTTCTTTTATTTTATTTCATTATTATTCATGCCTTTGTATATTATATGCCCGCTTTGATCATTCTATGCCTATTATATGATTGTCCTGTTTCAATGCTTGTATCACCCACATGTTATTTATTGCTAATCAAATACCTAAATAAATGTTCTAACATTAATCAGATTAATTTGGACAACCTGTTAGGTTCCTTGTAATATTGATTACATAATAACATATCACTAAAAAATAGTCTTTTTATGAGTTTCCTGAACCAACTTAGACTAAATATTTTTTTGGGTGTTGAAAACATTATATGATTATTCTTTGGCATAAAATCTGCAATGAATTGACATTTTGTAGTGGCCAACTCTGGGCGAATTTGGTTAATTATGACAATATTCGTACCCTCACCCCCGAACTCAATCATTGGTTCATTTTGACCATCTATGGAGTCTAGACGGGGAAATCTACATTGGATAATTTGTCCCTACGGTTTTTCCATATCCAATTAGGTTTATGATTCTTCCTAAAAAGAACTGTTGGCGACTTCTTTCAAAATAATTTTTAATAAAACCTTAACAACGGGGTAGTCAAATCTAATACGCGCTCACACCGCGTAGGCCAAATAAAAACACGCCTACAGTAGTCAATTTGCAAGACAACGTCAAAATGAGTTTATGGAGAGAAGTGCTCCATTGAGTGAAGGTTGGTGATAATGTGCATCAACAAATTAAATTATGGTGTTGGTGATAATGTGCATCAACAAAAGAGGTATGTGGTGAGAAGTGCAACACAAAATGTGATAAATATTTCACATGTTAATGGAGAGAGGTGCTCCATGAATATTAGGAACAGAAAAATTGACGGTGATGAGATGTGCATCTTGGATGAAGAGATATGCTTCATGTAATTGTATTACTAACTTTGGATTAAGAGGGTATGTTGGATAATTAGAAAGTAATTCAAAGTTAGTTGTTTCACTTCTCTTTATTTAAGCATAAATAAGTTAGTGGGTAGTCATTGTTATGTTTTGGTACTTTGTAGTTGCTAATTCTTAGCAAGACGGAGTGTTAGACGTGGGCCACTTTTCCCACTTTCTTTTCCATTTGCTTAGCTTAAGTCAGTTGTATTTTGGCCTTATATAAGGCTTACTTATCTTGATTAATATAGGCAAGCACGTAATTCCATTCTTATATCTTTTCATTACATCTCCTCTTTTAATATTCTACAACCTGAGTACACGTTATTGGTGGTGCTATGGTGGTTTTCATGGTCAATTGCCAAAAATCCCTTGTATCTCAATCAAATTGACCCATTTATGACATAAAGTTACCTATTTTGACTTAAAAAGTTACCCATATTATATATCAATTTTGTGATAATAATGAAGGAGTGGAATATGGGAAGTATTTATACTTGCAGACTGCAGTAGTCTTCCAGAGTAAAACGGTGATTCAAATTATGTATTTTTTGGATGCAAAAATTAAAATACATTTAATAACAAGAAGGAGGTTGGCGCCGGCGTGCTTAAAGGCAAAGGATAAAAACATACCGAATTGAGGAGATTGTAATTGATTCCTCTTATTCCATATATATGGAGATGAATGTATGGTACATTTATACATTGAATGGAGGAACGACACATCAGCGTGCTCAAGCATCACACGATACATGATAATTGAATTATTGGGGGAGTTGATTAAAGATGACGAGATGACATTGATGTCATAAATAGATGACTACTCACTAATTTTTCTAGGTTTTTATATATAGATAGATGATATAGATATAGATCATATCATTCAAAGTTAGTGTGTTATGGATTATTCTCCATGATTTTTGTGACTAATCATCCTCCATCAGATTTCTCGTGATTAAGTGTGAACAAAAAGTCACACTAATTCAATGTGATTTATATTAATGCGTTATAGAGAAACAAAGGATATTATTGTCTCTTTTGTCAATTTTGTCAGACAAAATATAAAAATATATGAAGACGTAATCACATAAAAATTAGACATATAGATCATTGACATAGTTTATTGATATAATTGACAAAACTTCATTTAAGAAATGCAGTCGATATAGAAAAGGAATATGGAGAAAATGTAGATCATACTTAATTGGACATAAATTACATTCTTCCTCTTGCCAGTCTCGATTAACCTCTTCAATAGCATTTGTAAAATAAAATCTATTATTATTGCTAATATTATTGCAAGCCCTCAATCAACTATATTGAAGATTGAATGATTCCATGTAATTTTCATCAGATAACCTCAATAACCTAGCTCTTACTTTCCAACTGTGGCAATATGGATGTAACCACACAAAAGGTGCATAACCATTTTCAGCCATTTGCGTTTATAGAAGAAAGGTGTATGTAAGCAATGAATTGGTGAAAGCAATATATATAAAACAATTGAAGGAAGAAAGGTGTAAGCATTAAGCAATGATATGGTGAAAGCAGGATGGTTGAAAAATGGGGCACTTTTATTTTATAATTTTCCTTTTACTGATTTTTGAAGACTGAATATCATTTCATGTATATTTATAGAGCTAAATGAAGGGCATTTTAATTATAATAAATTCCATATAAAAAAAAATAATAACTCCCATAAAAAGAATCCGCAATTGGTGCATTGATTGATTATGATTGTCAATCAGTTATACTAATCGTATATGGAAACTTGTAATTGACAGTATTAAATAAGGATGATGCTCACTTGCACTCCTTCATGCAAGACACGTGGCATGTAGCAGCAAGAATCATAACACGTGGCAAAATGAATTGGTTAACTGCCATGTGGCAAGAATGAACCTTGTTTTATACATATATACTAGCATTTTTTGCACGCTATGCGTGCGTCTCATATTTACGTTTTTCTTCTCAATTAGTTATTCATCAATGTTATAAAAAAATTTGATCCTAACAGATATTTATAATTACTTTTAACTTTTTAATATGTTATTCTTAAATCAATGTTTCGTTGGTTTTTTTTAGTTATTTGTTAATCATTATTCAAATATAGTATGGAGAGAAGGAAATATAAAGCAGAAGAAAGCTTGTGCTCAAATAAAGTGGAAGAATTTGTGTATCAGGTTCAATCGATGAATATTAATAAAGTGGAAGAGTTTGGTTTATATAATAGAGATTACCGAATAATAATCAACATTTAGGTTTTAAAAAATTATCAGTATATTATTAATATGAAATTCAAATTATTAGTTTTTTTCTTCCGATTGTGTCAATTAAATTGTCAATTTAATTTTTGATCAGAGTTTTTCACACATAGTAGAATGTAAGAAGAGAAAATTATTCTCCTTAATTTAATATTTTATTGAAATTTCAAATTCAATTTCATTGTTAACTTGTTCAACATATATGGCAAGTAGGAAAAAGAAAAGATTATTTAATATATATAACAATTTAAATTCATTAAGGGTATATCAGACTTTCTAGAAGGGGACACCATCTTCCTCCCCTCTTCACTTATATAATAGAGATATAGATTAAACAGCTAGTTGGTGGTAAAGGTGTTAAGCGAGCATCTCCGATCTTACGTGTCTCATTAACTTGTTTGATTACGTGTAAAAAGTAGTATTTTCTAAAACGTAGTATTTTTTAAAAAAAAAAATTATTTTTTAAAAAGTGGTTAAAGTTGTTTTGTTGATCATAGAAAAAAAAACTTCTCATGGAAAGTTCTGCTTACTTAAATTTAGGTAAGCAACTTCCTTCTTTAAAAAAAAAAAAGGTAAGCAACTTACTCCATATTGTAATAAGTAGAACTTCCTACATATTTGTCGACCAAACAACCTCACTCTATCTTGCTTCATGGAGATTTTAAGTGTATCAATTAAGTGCCACTTAGGCTCTGTTCTTTTGGACTCAATTAATAAAAATTCAGTTTAGTTCAGTTCAGACAAATTTAGTTCAGTTCAGTTTAGTTCAGGAAAATTCAGTTCAGTTCAATTAGTTTCCTCTCACAGTTTTCATTCACTTCAGTTCAGTTCAATTCAATTAGTTTCCTCTCACAGTTTTCAATCATTTCACTTCAGTTTAGTTTAGATTAGTTCAGACAAATTAAGTTTAGTTCAGTTCAGTTCAATCCAAAAGAACAGAGCCTTAGTACTTCAATAATTTGTTTAATGTTAGAACTCATCAAGTACCCAACATCTATATCTAATAACACGATTATTTCAAGCTACACATCTATACCTAATTTTAATCAACATCAATACCTTTTAAGTTTTTTATAGTGTTATAGACGCAAAAGGAGAAAGTAAGAAACTTCAAAACTTTGACTGTTTCTTAAATTTTATTTTCTTTAAATTATTTGAAGAGATTGACCAAAAGGAAGAGAGTTTGGAAATGAATGTACGGGAAACAAAATATAAAATCATATTAAATATAATGATTCAAGATATCTCCCTCAATTTGGATTAACAAAATGAGAAGAGATAAATAAAGTAATCAAAAGAAGTTTCAAGATGTGTAAATGAATAAGAGGGGAAAGCATTGATAAAAAAGACAAGGGAGGAATTTAGTCATTTAGATCACAGCAATGAGTTTATTGAAGAATTTGAACATGAGGACTTAATTGCCACCTACATACTAACATTTCTATGGTTGTCATGAAAATCTAATATATTAGAATGATTATGGACCCACATTTTAAAACTGAAATCATTCTATACCACTAAATTTTCCAGGGCATCTTTATTTATCACCACTATTGAATTTTCACCTGCATGCACAACACTTGATGTTTGCATCTCATATGCCACTGAAGGAAATCAAATATCAAGATAAAAGTTGTCACTTTACCTTTCTAGTTTATTGCTTTGGGAGCTAGCACAAAAAAACAAAAAAAGGGAAGGCCAGCTTTATATATATATAGCTCAAAAAATAATTAATTACAGTTTAGCTTTTCTATATATAGGTGGGGACTCCATGCACTATGTCATTGTTAAGTTTGCACGGCAGTACAAACTTCTGTAGTTGTGTCTCCATTTAAAAACACCAAAGAGAAACCATGAATGCAACAATCTCTTCCACATGTGTCTTCTTTGTACAAAATCATTTATAAGTTCTTAATTATGCTTAAGTTCATGTAAAAAAAAAATTGCTTAAGTTTTTTTTTTTGGAAAATAGAAATCACATTTTTTTTGGCAAATCTTACTGCTTCATTCGTTAACTACTTAAACTTAAATCACCCATTACAACCACAGGTTCATTATGAATATAAACTACTACGTGATCTATATTAGTTTTTTTTTTTTTTTTTGACAACGAGAAATCGTACATTAATTAAAAGAGGAAGTACAGCCTAATGCTAATACAACCTAAACTAAAACAAACAAACAAACAAACCTAGATGAGCTTTAGGAGCTCGTACATTCCACCTAAAACAAAAGGAAATAAAACCGAAACAAAGACGCATAGGAAGGGGAGCGTCGCTGGTCAGTGCCTGTGATGGTGGATGCAAACCTCGGACGGCTGATGGAAGTGGTAGAAGAAGCGGATGACGATCACGATCCGGACAATGAACAACCAACGGCGAGCATTGCGTCTCGCCGTATGAGCAATCCCAACGATCTGCTATCGCTTGGGATTTTGAGCTCATGATCATGTGAGGAGTCACGTTCCATTGTGACTCATTACTCTCGATCGAGAGTATTTCAGGTTTCTCCCTGAGATAGGAGAAACACCGATGAGTGGGCATGCTGAAAACCCCCAGATGCAGCTGGGGTGCCACCTGCATATTTGAATTTGTCAAGGCAACGACCATTAAGATCAGTGCCAAGCTCAAAAGAGAGCCAAACAAGTTGAGCGCTCGAACACACCTCCGATTTTCAAAACCGGAAACCAAACGTCCCAACCGTGACAAACTATCACCGCCTCGTTCACGATCACGATCTTCTTTATTCACCTTGTCCCTCAGCACATATTCCCAAAAACCGACATACTTTACTGTTACGACCTTGAACCACAAATTATGACCCAACTGACAAACACTTGTCGATGGCCACAACCAACTACTGACAACAGCTTTAGCAACTCGAACACAACGCACTCCTTTTATTCGGAGATTAAACACGCACACTTTAGGAAAAAAACCTAACATACTGACATCCAACATAAGTAGTTGGAGTGCCCAACAACCCGGGGGAAGGGGGAGGGGATGCCCGACTCTAACAGGGGGAGGGGAAAGGGGAGCCCGACACTAATAGGGGAGGGGAAAGGGGAGTCCGATACAACTACGGGGAGGGGAAGGGGAAGCCCAAAACAACCATAACACTAAATAGGAAAGTGTACCAACCAAACTTGGGGACGGTGGCTCGGAACCATGGACGCCAAAAACACGGAGGCGGCGACGGGGACGGGGAAGACAGACCCGGCGCGAAAAACGGGGAGACTAAAACCAAAAGGGAACAGGGGAAGGGAAACAACTAAGGGGAGGGGGATAACTACCTAAAGGCGGTATGGGGGTGGGGACAGGGGACAGGGGTGGGGGACCACCGACGCACTGGGAGAGGACCACCACGACGCCGGAGACAAACAAAAAAAAAAAAAAAAACGAACACAATAAGAGGGCTGGCAGGTGACAAACAGGGGATGGAATGGAAACCGGCGAAGGGGAAGACAGGGGGGAAGATGGCGGTTGACGGAACGGGCGGACGACCAACCGGGGAGAGGAGAACGGTGGACGACAGGGAGGGGGAACAGCGGACGACCAATTGGGGGCGGGAACACGGCGGTCGACAAATAGGAGGGGGGGGTCGACTAACCTACGGACTAAAAACAAACGATGAAGAAGGTCGTCGCGGGCTCGCCGGCGACCTTGCGGCCACCGACGAGCTCGGCTGGGCGGCGGGTAGTTTTGAGGGATTTCTAGGGTTTTGGTCTTTTGGGAGGGTTTGAGAGAGAGCGGCTGATGTAGCCGATCCAACTCGATCTATATTAGTTAAGAGACTGAGTTTATATCCAACTCCAAAAACTGATTGCAAATAGTAGGAGGATGTTTCAGAATACATAATTGCATGAGGCATTCCTCATTCTCCTTTGTCCATTTCGCCATAGCATCTCCTCTCCCTGCCTTCATGTTCTAGCTTGACTTCTAGTAACTGAGAGAGGTAAACCCTGCGTTAATTTGCTAGAATAATTAGTTTGATTTAGCTACTTCCTTATTACTATGACATCTATAACTTGCTGACAATTACGGACACCAATGACTTTTTCCCATTGATTTTGCATTATCCATTGAAAGCTTCTTTTATGGCTAACACCTCAGCTTCAGCTGCATCTTTGCTTTGGATTTGTTTTTGCTATCCCTTAAATCACATATTATGATAGAATCATTAAAATACCTACTAGTACAATCCACCAAATAGGGTTCATGCAAAAGCTAGAAGGATGAAAGTATCCGTCGCTAAATTTCGTCTAATTACATGTAGTATTATATTATATTTATAGTTAGCTTGTACCTCCAATATGCATCAAGTTTCTACCTTTAGGATTAAAAAATATGATTGCATATTTTACTCATCGCTCCAAAAATTCAACTGCCTTAACTGGACCAACATGGAGGCAGGGGTTTGTGCTAGTGATATCGATGTGCTCTTGATGTTTCATTTGAGGAAGGCTATTAGAATTTGTTATGGAATAAGGGTCAAATTTTGTAAGTAAGAAATCAAAGAATAAACAATAATAATGTCAACACATATAAGTTTTAACGTGAAAGAAAACAAATCCCTCACCACACAATATTACTCTATCAAAGTAATACACCACACAAGTTGGACACTCTCACAAGGTTATTAACACACACTCTAACAATGAGCCTATAAACTCCTATTTATAAGAGTCCATACTTCCTAAACCCTAGAACAACTAGAATTAGTAAACTAACAACCTTCCTAGTATCAACCACTAGATATTCTATAACAAGTAGAATATCTTTCTAACTTTATTTCTTAAATACATTAAATTAGTAATACGAAATAAATAATATCTAGGAATTATTCCACAAAGAGAAAACTAAATAAACCTAACAAAACAAGTCATAAGCTTCACGTAGCATATTTGCAATTATATGAAACGTTGAGCGTGTCTGTTGTAATTTGGCATGCCAGGTGCATCAGCTACCCAAGCTGCAGCACCTTAGAGTGTATTCTTCACCCATGAGCCATCAATACAAATAGTAACTTCTGGAGTGCCATGCATCTGAAGACCAATACTGGCATAGAAAAAACCTGGGATCGGCCCGCCTTCCATGGCATGCTGGTAAGCAGCCCTCACATCCTGGTTTAACACGAAATGTTGCTGCTTACTCCTCTCAATCTGTTGTTGAAGAACCTCTACTGTTGCACGAGTCCTTCGGAAGATCTGTTCATTACGAGTTGTCCATATAGCCCAAAGCGTACCAATGTTGTCACGCACACGAGTACTGTTCACCCCACCCTCCTTCATGAACCAAAAAAGGCATTGCATGAGCCAATCCGCAAATGGAGTATGAGTGGAAGCGAGGTCGGGAGTCATAGAATTAAAGCTAACTAACTCGTACGCACAACCATGACTTCTAAATAAATAATTGTGGACTTTTCACCATCTATCTTCAATTTTTCAAAATTCACCATATATATATATATATATATATATATATATATATATATATATATATATATATATATATATATATATATATATACATCCGATTACCCTTAATGTCAATTGAACGTTCTTTGTTCGTTAGTACAAAATTGAATCCATTGTATAGCCTCATGTTAAATTAAACTTAACACACAATATCATTATCTTATTAAAAATATATTTCTCCGTTCTTTATTAATTGTAACAATTGGATGTTTACACTATACACACACAACTTTATCACCATCAATTGTGATTTTACAGACGAAAAAATATAATCATGTGCAGTCTTGTTAGATTCGTCTCGATATAAACTTTCAATGTCATCTTTTTATAATTTTTACTAAAAAGTAAATTAAAGATAATATTAATGATTAAAGTTGTGCATTGGCAAGCATGAAAACTAAAACGTTGCACTTAATAAAGGATGAAGTAAGTATAATTATAATGGCTAGCTAGTTTCTCATTTGAAAACAAGTTGTTGCCTCTTTGTTGCATTTTCATACATAAATGCAACAAGTACACACCTGATAGAATTCAATAACTCCTTAGCTTAGCTCGTTTGTTATTTTTTTTTTGCTTTGCTCATGAATTCAAACTCAAAACAATCTCTCCACCCTATCAATCTGCATATATACACAATAGCTTTTGCACATGCAGGAGAAAATTTGCAATAAGAAGGCTTCAACATATAATTTGGTTTATTTTGTGACACTTAGGGCGTGTTCGGCAACAATAGTTGTGGTAGTAGCTTTTAGCTGTTAGAGTAGCTGTTAGTGGTTCGTGCGTAGCTGTTAGCTGTTCAAGTAGCGGTATAAGATATTGATGTTCGGTAAAAGAAGTTGTCAAAGTAGTTGTTTACAATAATTAATTAAAAACTCAAACAAAACTTTAATATATAATTTATGCACCACTAAACACTACCCCCAAAAGCTACAGATTGTAGCTTTTCACAAACACTACTAAAATACTACTTATACCACTAAAAACTACTTACACCACTATTATTATTAGAATTATTATTAGAATTATTATTATTATAAGAATTTTTATTATAAATATTATTATTATTATTATTATTATTATTATAAATCTAATTATTATTATTAATAATAATTATTATTATTATTAATATTAATTATTATTAATATTCATTATTATTATTATAATAATAAATATTATTATTGTTATTATAAATATAATTATTATTAATAATTCTTATTATTGAAATAATAATAAATATTATTATCATAACAATAAATATTATTATTATAATAAATATTATTATTATTAGTTATTATTATTATTAAATATTATTATTATTATTATAATAAATATTATTATTTTTATTATTATAAATTTAATTATTATTAATTATTATTATTATTCAATAATAATAATAATAAGTATTGATAATATTATGTTAACACTTATTGATTATTATCAATTATTATTATTTTAGAAAATCAAATATACAATTCAGTTCAGTTTATCTCATTTCAGTTAATTTCAGTTCAGTTAATTTAATTTTAATTCAGTTAATTTAATTTCAGTTAATTTCAGTTCAGTTAATTTAATTTCAGTTCAGTTAATTTAATTTCAGTTCAGCCAAAATAAGTTCAAAAGAACAGGGCCTAACTTACCAAACACTACTTTTTTTTAATTAGTATCTGGACCTAGTCAAGAGACTAAAAGCTACTTAAAAAGTTTTTGTCGAACACGCCCTTAGTTTGTACAGGGTACAAAATATTGGCAAAAAATAAAGATATATTGTTTATTATTTTTAACATAGCGGTACATGATGGGTTAAATTTTACGCTAACAGAAAACTAACATAAACATTAGCGTCCAGTTGACATTAAGATCAACTGGACATGTTTATGAAAAATTTAGAGTATATGGTGAATTTTATAAAAACTCTGGTGTATTTGGTGATTTTTCAAATAATTATTAGATACTATTTTTTGGTAAACTGTAAGATACTATTGTTTTCCACCAAGCAAAGGCTTGACACACTTGGCAAGCATCTAACTTGAGTTCGAATCTTGCCAAGTAAGGTTATTTGGGAGTGGGATTTCCCTTACCTTTTCCAACTACTCCCAAACAGCTCACTTGCAAATATTAGACCAAAATATTATATTTTGAGAGTTGTCTATTACTCTATTAAGCATCTTTCTCCTTACCATTAGAATGTCATTTTCCTAAATGTGCGATTTCACGACAAAAAATAATGCATAACTTGCGCGTGATTAAAAGCAGAAGATACATATATATGCTTTTTTTTTAATCTCAATATATGTGTAAGAAGCTGCGCCACTTGTGTTTCTGACTTCAATAAATTGCCACAGACCAAACACTTACGTTCTTTCAAGAATACTCCTATATAGTTGATAGATCGTTCTACAACCTAAAACATATGCTACATATTGCTACTACAAATAATGGACACTGAAAAGAAAGCAAAATCAGGCCCTTAAGAAGCTCAAATAAGATACGTATATTAGCTCTAGTCTCATCATTCACCAAGGATTTCTCTCATGTCAATCAACGCTATAGGACACATGGTCTTGCTTCCAAAAGACCATGGCTCGCTATGTCGGTTCTGGAATCTTTTTCTCTCACAGCATTATTAATTTATCGTAATCTGATAGACTTTGACAAGTACGTACAAATCGAATCCGATTTTTTCTAACTAATTTTATTTAACGAGTTCAAACTCATTCAAAACCAGTCCAAAAGTTACAAGGATTACATTTTTTTTCTACAAATTCTTGGGTGTAATTGTTACACTATAATTTATGGGGTAATAATCTACAAACCACCTCTTCTTTTGTAAAAGAAACTCAAATGACATAAAATAAATAACAAAATGACATGACATTCATGTCATATATTTGCATAGTTCGTGTCATTCTTGTTGAAGTCTATGTCATTATGCATGTTACACAATAAGTTATGGTGTAACATGTTACACCTAAGACGCAATTTTTTTTTTCCATTTAAACCTAATTTAATATCTTTTGGCGGAAAAATTATTTATAACTAAAAATATGATGAGAAGAACATTTTATGTAAAGCTAATAATCAAAGTCCAGTCTCAAATGAATTTAAAAAGAAAATTTAGGTACAAGAACATTATCGTAATATCTCGAAGCATAGCGATAAGGCAAAAAAACACGTACGATCACCAACTGCGACATATACCAGGTAAATTTCTAGTCGCATAATATTAATAACGAACCCCTCAAAAACAATAGAAGTGGCTCAAACGCATTTTGCTATTGGAGATGGAGTTTTTTTTTTGAATAAAAAAAAAAGAATGCTGCTCTATGATGAAGACAAATTGACTTCGTTAGAACTTATCATACCAGACTTATAGTAGCTGCCTACGTGGGTTGAAGAAGAAACCCAAACAATTATATTTAAGCGGAAGTATGCCATGATAACCCGCCGGCAAACATTACATGATTAATGCCCACCGGCAGGAGAAGGAAAATATGTGTTTTGGCCCTCAGGAATTGTAAAGCTCTAATACCATGTTAAGTGTCAGGGCGTATTCTGCTTCGACATAAAACAACCGAATCGAAGCGAATCAGGCGAATTAAATTATAACTAATTAATAGTAATGATTATCATCTAGGGACCCAACCGAACCGAACGGCCGAAATGAAATGAACTGGGCGAGCGGGCGGAATTGACCCGAAGCAAAAATAAGTTGGGGAGAACAGACCCTAAGAGGGAGAAAATAATAAGAGTTTATATAATATTGATGTGTGTTCAATAATGAACTATGAGTACAATATATATAGAAGTACAAAGGACTCCTATAAGGTAGGCCTGCTGATTGAAGAAGAGATACAGGCCAACAAGAACAAGGGTTTCAACAACAACAACTCTTTCAAGAAGAGTAATAATAACCCTTCTAGCTCCAAAAGCAATGAGGTCAATGCCATAGCTGCTGAAAAGAGAGGTTATCAAAAGCCTCAAAGAACATTCGCATCTTTAGGCATGTCCCTGGAAGAAGCCTTCACTAGACTTCATGCAAAGGGAGCGCTTCAGCCTATTGGCCCTACTCCAGACCCTGCTCCCGAGAATAGATCCAAGAGGTGGGATCCTAATGCCTACTACAAGTACCACCAAGGGAATGGGCACCCAACATCTGCGTGTTGGACCTTAAAGAATCATCTGCAGGATATGGTTGAAGACGGCAGGTTGCCAATTCCGCCCGTAGCAAAAGTCAGCAACAGTGGCAACCCCTTGGGAAGTGCCTAAATAACGCCGGGGCTTAGTCATTTAACGCTAGTTTTCTAGGTTGAGTCGGAGAGTCCCTCCCCTAGCTCTTTCATTTCCTTTCTTGTCGAGTCTATGGCATTTAAGTTTTTATTTCTAATAAGCCTTGCTCTATTTATTTCTGATTAGTAATAGAACTTCATTTGCATTATCATTTTCATTGGCCTTCCATCATTTCATTTATGCTTCTAATTCAATGATGAAACTTAAATCACCTAATGAACTTGTCTACAATAATAAAAAGAGATCTAAAATAAAAAAAAAGAATAAAAATAAAAAAAGGACATCCTTTGAATCAGGAGTTATTCCCCTCTCCCTTCCATTACCTTTCATAAGCCATCCTCATACAACTAAAGAACAAAATAACCTTTAAACCATCATTAGCCAAATAACTTTTCACAATCAAAGCTCCACAAATAGCCTTCAAACCTTCCAATACCCTAAACCAAACTTTTGTGCAAGCCCTACTACACAAAAAAAAAAATCAATGTCAGGCAAAAACAAAAAAATGAAAAAAATTCGAAGTGCAAAAAAAAAAGATCAAAAGCAAAATGCACAAAAGTTCAAAAGGAAAGAGCCAAAGGCAAATAAAAGTCAAGCTAGGGGGCACACAAGTTCTACCCCTCATTCAAATCCCTTCGATTCATCAAACTTTTAATCCATATAATCCAAAACCATAATCCTTTCATCAATCCTAACTCCTTCTCCAAGGTATGTCCAAGCCCGCTAGGTTGAAAACCCGAAAGGGCGGCCTAGGCAAAAGTTAGGAAACAAAAAAGAATAATAATAAAAAAGAAAATCAGATCCAGAACTACGAATGGTCTGATTCCGCAAGGATACGTAGGAATCCTCATCTCGAGGTCCGACCGCTTCAATAAAATA
Source organism: Beta corolliflora (assembly GCA_947648045.1). NCBI lineage: Eukaryota > Viridiplantae > Streptophyta > Magnoliopsida > Caryophyllales > Amaranthaceae > Beta > Beta corolliflora. Next base: position 359,546 of record CANSZD010000190.1, on the reverse strand, counting down.
AAATTAGTCAAGGTCTAATGATTTGATTTTCTAGAATTTAGGAGCATAATCTCTTTCTAGATCCCGACATAGACTCGAGTCTGCACCTAGCCACGTTAAAGCCTTTTCCCACCTACATTCATTTGAGTCACAAATTCAAACCTTTTATTTTTTCAATCCAAGCTCTCCTTTTCCCCGAAGGACTCTCTGACAATTTCATGGTCTCTGGCGATATTTGACTTTGCCTATGTCAATTTCCCAAAGAAGAATCCCCAGTGCAATCCCCAGTGAAAACTTTCAATGTTCAAGACATAGCAACTACACTTCAATATCAAATCAAGTACATGACAAATTCAAGACAAGCTCACGCAAGGTGGGGGCTTCGTATGTGTGGTGGTTCCTCCAATTCAAATCAAACTCCCGAAGAGTTGTAATCCGCGGACCTCATGTGCGGACCCCAATCATTTACTACAAACTGATTTTCGAAAATCATTCAATCTATTTCTAATCATCCTGCTCATTATATCATGCTAATCTATCTTCTAGCCTTGCGAAATCCCGACCTTGCATTCTTTGCTTTGCAAAACCACGACCTTGCATTGCATTTCATACATTCTAGTTTTGCATAACCACGACCTTGCATGACGTGTCAACCCTTAGCTTTGCATAACCTAAATCCTTGCATTGTGTCTCATGCATCCTTAGAGCGAGAGTCAAAGTTTGCATTATTGCATCATTATGTGCTTCATCTGACTTGTTTGCACCTATCTCCTAACATCTTCTTCTGTAGGTAATCAGATTGCTTGTAGTTATTGTCCTGCATACTAACTTTGTTTTGCAGAGACCGGTGGTTATAGATCAGTTCTAAACTACAGAGCGTTTAGAATCGTTCTCCGTCCGACACCGTATACTTTGACTATCGGTTTCCTGAACCTCAGTCAAAGTGGGGGCTTCTGTAGACACATAATCGTGTCTCCCCATTTAAGGATCCAATAATGAAACATACTGCGGCATTAGTTGGCGCGACCCAACGAAAGAGCAATCTAAAGAATCATTCTAAAATGTGTTTCGAAATGATATTCTAAAGCCCAATTAATTGTTCGTGATGATTGATTCTATTTTAAACCCATAAAATGTTTTAAATCCATTTTAAAAGCCCAATCAAGTATTTATTATTTTAATAGATATTTTTCATAAATATTTTTATTATCTTTGATAAATAAATCAGATTTTTAATCCGTAAAATTCCATCTCCGGAATTTTAGGGATAAAAAAGTATCTTTGAAAGACGCGCAATGGAATATACTCGAATATTCCAGAATATGCGCCGGATGCGGGGGCTGCGCTTAGCGCGCCACATGCGTCCACCACATTGGCCATATCGCGTCAGGCACGTAGATTTTGTGACTCACACGAGTCTCGCGTCGACGCAAGTCTTGTGTGAGACGCAACATACTTTTCTATCTTTTCAAAACGTGTTTACACATGTGCATCTCTGAATGGGCTGGCTGCGTCAGGCACACCAATGTGCGCCTGCCACGTAGGCCTGTGCCTGGCGTAGGGCGTGCGTGAGGCGCACGTGCCTTGTCTTCTATAAATATCCCGTATTTTCTCGAATTACGGACGGCTTTTGATATTATTATTTTCACGCACACAAATTCTCTAGAATACTCCGAAATACACTTCGAATACTTCAAACACTCAAATACTTTCAGTCAATCAATACTTTCAATCAATTCTTAATCACTGCGTTCTTGGTTTCACGATTGCTCCGCCTAAAGATCGTTGCGCTCCTCAATCTAAGCCGCATAGGTATAATCCTGAGGATCCTTGAATAAATTCTATTTTTTATATTGAAGTTACTAACAGTTTTCTTTCCTGATGTAGATCTTTAATGTAAAATCGCTATACTGTATATTCTAACCCTTTTTTCTATACTTTCTTTTATTTTATTTCATTATTATTCATGCCTTTGTATATTATATGCCTGCCTGATCATTCTATGCCTATTATATGATTGTCCTGTTTCAATGCTTGTATCACCCACATGTTATTTATTGCTAATCAAATACCTAAATAAATGTTCTAACATTAATCAGATTAATTTGGACAACCTGTTAGGTTCCTTGTAATATTGATTACATAATAACATATCACTAAAAAATAGTCTTTTTATGAGTTTCCTGAACCAACTTAGACTAAATATTTTTTTGGGTGTTGAAAACATTATATGATTATTCTTTGGCATAAAATCTGCAATGAATTGACATTTTGTAGTGGCCAACTCTGGGCGAATTTGGTTAATTATGACAATATTCGTACCCTCACCCCCGAACTCAATCATTGGTTCATTTTGACCATCTATGGAGTCTAGACGGGGAAATCTACATTGGATAATTTGTCCCTACGGTTTTTCCATATCCAATTAGGTTTATGATTCTTCCTAAAAAGAACTGTTGGCGACTTCTTTCAAAATAATTTTTAATAAAACCTTAACAACGGGGTAGTCAAATCTAATACGCGCTCACACCGCGTAGGCCAAATAAAAACACGCCTACAGTAGTCAATTTGCAAGACAACGTCAAAATGAGTTTATGGAGAGAAGTGCTCCATTGAGTGAAGGTTGGTGATAATGTGCATCAACAAATTAAATTATGGTGTTGGTGATAATGTGCATCAACAAAAGAGGTATGTGGTGAGAAGTGCAACACAAAATGTGATAAATATTTCACATGTTAATGGAGAGAGGTGCTCCATGAATATTAGGAACAGAAAAATTGACGGTGATGAGATGTGCATCTTGGATGAAGAGATATGCTTCATGTAATTGTATTACTAACTTTGGATTAAGAGGGTATGTTGGATAATTAGAAAGTAATTCAAAGTTAGTTGTTTCACTTCTCTTTATTTAAGCATAAATAAGTTAGTGGGTAGTCATTGTTATGTTTTGGTACTTTGTAGTTGCTAATTCTTAGCAGTACGGAGTGTTAGACGTGGGCCACTTTTCCCACTTTCTTTTCCATTTGCTTAGCTTAAGTCAGTTGTATTTTGGCCTTATATAAGGCTTACTTATCTTGATTAATATAGGCAAGCACGTAATTCCATTCTTATATCTTTTCATTACATCTCCTCTTTTAATATTCTACAACCGGAGTACACAGTTATTGGTGGTGCTATGGTGGTTTTCATGGTCAATTGCCAAAAATCCCTTGTATCTCAGTCAAATTGACCCATTTATGACATAAAGTTACCTATTTTGACTTAAAAAGTTACCCATATTATATATCAATTTTGTGATAATAATGAAGGAGTGGAATATGGGAAGTATTTATACTTGCAGACTGCAGTAGTCTTCCAGAGTAAAACGGTGATTCAAATTATGTATTTTTTGGATGCAAAAATTAAAATACATTTAATAACAGTAAGGAGGTTGGCCGCTGGCGTGCTTAAAGGCAAAGGATAAAAACATACCGAATTGAGGAGATTGTAATTGATTCCTCTTATTCCATATATATGGAGATGAATGTATGGTACATTTATACATTGAATGGAGGAACGACACATCAGCGTGCTCAAGCATCACACGATACATGATAATTGAATTATTGGGGGAGTTGATTAAAGATGACAGATGACATTGATGTCATAAATAGATGACTACTCAGCTAATTTTTCTAGGTTTTTATATATAGATAGATGATATAGATATAGATCATATCATTCAAAGTTAGTGTGTTATGGATTATTCTCCATGATTTTTGTGACTAATCATCCTCCATCAGATTTCTCGTGATTAAGTGTGAACAAAAAGTCACACTAATTCAATGTGATTTATATTAATGCGTTATAGAGAAACAAAGGATATTATTGTCTCTTTTGTCAATTTTGTCAGACAAAATATAAAAATATATGAAGACGTAATCACATAAAAATTAGACATATAGATCATTGACATAGTTTATTGATATAATTGACAAAACTTCATTTAAGAAATGCAGTCGATATAGAAAAGGAATATGGAGAAAATGTAGATCATACTTAATTGGACATAAATTACATTCTTCCTCTTGCCAGTCTCGATTAACCTCTTCAATAGCATTTGTAAAATAAAATCTATTATTATTGCTAATATTATTGCAAGCCCTCAATCAACTATATTGAAGATTGAATGATTCCATGTAATTTTCATCAGATAACCTCAATAACCTAGCTCTTACTTTCCAACTGTGGCAATATGGATGTAACCACACAAAAGGTGCATAACCATTTTCAGCCATTTGCGTTTATAGAAGAAAGGTGTATGTAAGCAATGAATTGGTGAAAGCAATATATATAAAACAATTGAAGGAAGAAAGGTGTAAGCATTAAGCAATGATATGGTGAAAGCAGGATGGTTGAAAAATGGGGCACTTTTATTTTATAATTTTCCTTTTACTGATTTTTGAAGACTGAATATCATTTCATGTATATTTATAGAGCTAAATGAAGGGCATTTTAATTATAATAAATTCCATATAAAAAAAAAATAATAACTCCCATAAAAAGAATCCGCAATTGGTGCATTGATTGATTATGATTGTCAATCAGTTATACTAAGAGCATTGTCAATGGTTGGACTCTTTTTGGGGGTCATTAATTATTTAATTACTTTCTCTCTACTTCCTATCATATATGCCCAACTTACTTAAAAGACCATATTTTTTTAATCCCAATGGTTAGACTTATTTTGAGGGTCATCAAATTATCTCTCTTATTTTCTCTCTCCTTATATTCCATCCCAATACCCAATGGTATCATGCCACATGTCCTTTCCTATTTCCTAAATCTGCCAACACTCTTCCTCCTCCCCAAATTGTCAGCTTTTGTTTTTTTTCAAAACCTCCATAAACGGTCTATGAGGAAGAACCGTTTATGGTTCTCTTTCCTCTCTTTTCTTCTCTTTCTTCTTTTTTTATTAATATTTTCAGATTCTCCCTCCTCATAAACCTCTTAGGGTTCAACCATTGGCAATGCTCTAATCGTATATGGAAACTTGTAATTGACAGTATTAAATAAGGATGATGCTCACTTGCACTCCTTCATGCAAGACACGTGGCATGTAGCAGCAAGAATCATAACACGTGGCAAAATGAATTGGTTAACTGCCATGTGGCAAGAATGAACCTTGTTTTATATATATACTAGCATTTTTTGCACGCTATGCGTGCGTCTCATATTTACGTTTTTCTTCTCAATTAGTTATTCATCAATGTTATAAAAAAATTTGATCCTAACAGATATTTATAATTACTTTTAACTTTTTAATATGTTATTCTTAAATCAATGTTTCGTTGGTTTTTTTTAGTTATTTGTTAATCATTATTCAAATATAGTATGGAGAGAAGGAAATATAAAGCAGAAGAAAGCTTGTGCTCAAATAAAGTGGAAGAATTTGTGTATCAGGTTCAATCGATGAATATTAATAAAGTGGAAGAGTTTGATTTATATAATAGAGATTACCGAATAATAATCAACATTTAGGTTTTAAAAAATTATCAGTATATTATTAATATGAAATTCAAATTATTAGTTTTTTTCTTCCGATTGTGTCAATTAAATTGTCAATTTAATTTTTGATCAGAGTTTTTCACACATAGTAGTATGTAAGAAGAGAAAATTATTCTCCTTAATTTAATATTTAATTGAAATTTCAAATTCAATTTCATTGTTAACTTGTTCAACATATATGGCAAGTAGGAAAAAGAAAAGATTATTTAATATATATAACAATTTAAATTCATTAAGGGTATATCAGACTTTCTAGAAGGGGACACCATCTTCCTCCCCTCTTCACTTATATAATAGAGATATAGATTAAACAGCTAGTTGGTGGTAAAGGTGTTAAGCGAGCATCTCCGATCTTACGTGTCTCATTAACTTGTTTGATTACGTGTAAAAAGTAGTATTTTCTAAAACGTAGTATTTTTTTTAAAAAAAAATTATTTTTTAAAAAGTGGTTAAAGTTGTTTTGTTGATCATAGAAAAAAAAACTTCTCATGGAAAGTTCTGCTTACTTAAATTTAGGTAATCAACTTCCTTCTTTAAAAAAAAAAAAAAAAGGTAAGCAACTTACTCCATATTGTAATAAGTAGAACTTCCTACATATTTGTCGACCAAACAACCTCACTCTATCTTGCTTCATGGAGATTTTAAGTGTATCAATTAAGTGCCACTTAGGCTCTGTTCTTTTGGACTCAATTAATAAAAATTCAGTTTAGTTCAGTTCAGACAAATTCAGTTCATTTAGTTCAGTTCAGTTTAGTTCAGGAAAATTCAGTTCAGTTCAATTAGTTTCTCTCGCTTTTATTCACTTCGCCTGGTTCAGTTCAATTCAATTAGTTTCCTCTCACAGTTTTCAATCATTTCACTTCAGTTTAGTTTAGATTAGTTCAGACAAATTAAGTTTAGTTCGGTTCGGTTGTTCCAAAAAGAACGGAGCGCCTTAAGACTTCAATAATTTGTTTAATGTTAGAACTCATCAAGTACCCAACATCTATATCTAATAACACGATTATTTCAAGCTACACATCTATACCTAATTTTAATCAACATCAATACCTTTTAAGTTTTTTATAGTGTTATAGACGCAAAAGGAGAAAGTAAGAAACTTCAAAACTTTGACTGTTTCTTAAATTTTATTTTCTTTAAATTATTTGAAGAGATTGACCAAAAGGAAGAGAGTTTGGAAATGAATGTACGGGAAACAAAATATAAAATCATATTAAATATAATGATTCAAGATATCTCCTGCAATTTGGATTAACAAAATGAGAAGAGATAAATAAAGTAATCAAAAGAAGTTTCAAGATGTGTAAATGAATAAGAGGGGAAAGCATTGATAAAAAAGACAAGGGAGGAATTTAGTCATTTAGATCACAGCAATGAGTTTATTGAAGAATTTGAACATGAGGACTTAATTGCCACCTACATACTAACATTTCTATGGTTGTCATGAAAATCTAATATATTAGAATGATTATGGACCCACATTTTAAAACTGAAATCATTCTATACCACTAGATTTTCATGGACATCTTTATTTATCACCACTATTGAATTTTCACCTGCATGCACAACACTTGATGTTTGCATCTCATATGCCACTGAAGGAAATCAAATATCAAGATAAAAGTTGTCACTTTACCTTTCTAGTTTATTGCTTTGGGAGCTAGCACAAAAAAACAAAAAAAGGGAAGGCCAGCTTTATATATATATAGCTCAAAAAATAATTAATTACAGTTTAGCTTTTCTATATATAGGTGGGGACTCCATGCACTATGTCATTGTTAAGTTTGCACGGCAGTACAAACTTCTGTAGTTGTGTCTCCATTTAAAAACACCAAAGAGAAACCATGAATGCAACAATCTCTTCCACATGTGTCTTCTTTGTACAAAATCATTTATAAGTTCTTAATTATGCTTAAGTTCATGTAAAAAAAAATTGCTTAAGTTTTTTTTTTTGGAAAATAGAAATCACATTTTTTTTGGCAAATCTTACTGCTTCATTCGTTAACTACTTAAACTTAAATCACCCATTACAACCACAGGTTCATTATGAATATAAACTACTACGTGATCCGGTATTAGTTTTTTTTTTTTTTTTGACAACGAGAAATCGTACATTAATTAAAAGAGGAAGTACAGCCTAATGCTAATACAACCTAAACTAAAACAAACAAACAAACAAACCTAGATGAGCTTTAGGAGCTCGTACATTCCACCTAAAACAAAAGGAAATAAAACCGATACAAAGACGCATAGGAAGGGGAGCGTCGCTGGTCAGTGCCTGTGATGGTGGATGCAAACCTCGGACGGCTGATGGAAGTGGTAGAAGAAGCGGATGACGATCACGATCCGGACAATGAACAACCAACGGCGAGCATTGCGTCTCGCCGTATGAGCAATCCCAACGATCTGCTATCGCTTGGGATTTTGAGCTCATGATCATGTGAGGAGTCACGTTCCATTGTGACTCATTACTCTCGATCGAGAGTATTTCAGGTTTCTCCCTGAGATAGGAGAAACACCGATGAGTGGGCATGCTGAAAACCCCCAGATGCAGCTGGGGTGCCACCTGCATATTTGAATTTGTCAAGGCAACGACCATTAAGATCAGTGCCAAGCTCAAAAGAGAGCCAAACAAGTTGAGCGCTCGAACACACCTCCGATTTTCAAAACAGGAAACCAAACGTCCCAACCGTGACAAACTATCATCGCCTCGTTCACGATCACGATCTTCTTTATTCACCTTGTCCCTCAGCACATATTCCCAAAAACCGACATACTTTACTGTTACGACCTTGAACCACAAATTTTGACCCAACTGACAAACACTTGTCGATGGCCACAACCAACTACTGACAACAGCTTTAGCAACTCGAACACAACACACTCCTTTTATTCGGAGATTAAACACGCACTTTAGGAAAAAAACCTAACATACTGACATCCAACATAAGTAGTTGGAGTGCCCAACAACCCGGGGGAAGGGGGGGGAGGGAAGCCCGACTCTAACAGGGGGGAGGGGAAAGGGAGCCCGACACTAACAGGGGAGGGGAAAGGGGAGTCCGATACAACTACATGGGAGGGGAAGGGGAAGCCCAAAACAACCATAACACTAAATAGGAAAGTGTACCAACCAAACTTGGGGACGGTGGATCGGAACCATGGACGCCAAAAACACGGAGGAGGCGACGGGGACGGGGAAGACAGGACCAGCGCAAAAAACAGGGAGACTAAAACCAAAAGGGAACAGGGAAGGGAAACAGCTAAGGGGAGGTGGGATAACTACCTAAAGGCGGCTGGGGGGTGGGGACAGGGGACAGGGGGGGGACCACCGACGCACCGGGAGAGGACCACCACGACGCCGGAGACAAACAAAAAAAAAAAAAAAAAACGAACATAATAAGAGGGGCAGCGGGTGACAAACGGGGGATGGAATGGAAACCGGCGAAGGGGAAGACAGGGGGGAAGATGGCGGTTGACGGAACGGGCGGACGACCAACTGGGGAGGGAGAACGGTGGACGACAGGGAGGGGGAACAGCGGACGACCAATTGGGGCTGGGGAACACGGCGGTCGACAAATAGGAGGGGGGTCGACTAACCTACGGACTAAAAACAAACGATGAAGAAGGTCGTCGCGGGCTCGCCGGCGACCTTGCGGCCACCAGCGAGCCTGCTGGGCGGCGGGTAGTTTTGAGGGATTTCTAGGGTTTTGGTCTTTTGGGAGGGTTTGAGAGAGAGCGGCTGATGTAGCCGATCCAACTCGATCTATATTAGTTAAGAGACTGAGTTTATATCCAACTCCAAAAACTGATTGCAAATAGTAGGAGGATGTTTCAGAATACATAATTGCATGAGGCATTCCTCATTCTCCTTTGTCCATTTCGCCATAGCATCTCCTCTCCCTGCCTTCATGTTCTAGCTTGACTTCTAGTAACTGAGAGAGGTAAACCCTGCGTTAATTTGCTAGAATAATTAGTTTGATTTAGCTACTTCCTTATTACTATGACATCTATAACTTGCTGACAATTACGGACACCAATGACTTTTTCCCATTGATTTTGCATTATCCATTGAAAGCTTCTTTTATGGCTAACACCTCAGCTTCAGCTGCATCTTTGCTTTGGATTTGTTTTTGCTATCCCTTAAATCACATATTATGATAGAATCATTAAAATACCTACTAGTACAATCCACCAAATAGGGTTCATGCAAAAGCTAGAAGGATGAAAGTATCCGTCGCTAAATTTCGTCTAATTACATGTAGTATTATATTATATTTATAGTTAGCTTGTACCTCCAATATGCATCAAGTTTCTACCTTTAGGATTAAAAAATATGATTGCATATTTTACTCATCGCTCCAAAAATTCAACTGCCTTAACTGGACCAACATGGAGGCAGGGGTTTGTGCTAGTGATATCGATGTGCTCTTGATGTTTCATTTGAGGAAGGCTATTAGAATTTGTTATGGAATAAGGGTCAAATTTTGTAAGTAAGAAATCAAAGAATAAACAATAATAATGTCAACACATATAAGTTTTAACGTGAAAGAAAACAAATCCCTCACCACACAATATTACTCTATCAAAGTAATACACCACACAAGTTGGACACTCTCACAAGGTTATTAACACACACTCTAACAATGAGCCTATAAACTCCTATTTATAAGAGTCCATACTTCCTAAACCCTAGAACAACTAGAATTAGTAAACTAACAACCTTCCTAGTATCAACCACTAGATATTCTATAACAAGTAGAATATCTTTCTAACTTTATTTCTTAAATACATTAAATTAGTAATACGAAATAAATAATATCTAGGAATTATTCCACAAAGAGAAAACTAAATAAACCTAACAAAACAAGTCATAAGCTTCACGTAGCATATTTGCAATTATATGAAACGTTGAGCGTGTCCGTTGTAATTTGGCATGCCAGTGCATCGGCTACCCAAGTCGGCAAAGACCTTAGAGTGTATTCTTCACCCATGAGCCATCAATACAAATAGTAACTTCTGGAGTGCCATGCATCTGAAGACCAATACTGGCATAGAAAAAACCTGGGATCGGCCCGCCTTCCATGGCATGCTGGTAAGCAGCCCTCACATCCTGGTTTAACACGAAATGTTGCTGCTTACTCCTCTCAATCTGTTGTTGAAGAACCTCTACTGTTGCACGAGTCCTTCGGAAGATCTGTTCATTACGAGTTGTCCATATAGCCCAAAGCGTACCAATGTTGTCACGCACACGAGTACTGTTCACCCCACCCTCCTTCATGAACCAAAAAAGGCATTGCATGAGCCAATCCGCAAATGGAGTATGAGTGGAAGCGAGGTCGGGAGTCATAGAATTAAAGCTAACTAACTCGTACGCACAACCATGACTTCTAAATAAATAATTGTGGACTTTTCACCATCTATCTTCAATTTTTCAAAATTCACCATATATATATATATATATATATATATATATATATATATATATATATATATATATATATATATATATATATATACATCCGATTACCCTTAATGTCAATTGAACGTTACTGTTCTGTTAGTACAAAATTGAATCCATTGTATAGCCTCATGTTAAATTAAACTTAACACACAATATCATTATCTTATTAAAAATATATTTCTCCGTTCTTTATTAATTGTAACAATTGGATGTTTACACTATACACACACAACTTTATCACCATCAATTGTGATTTTACAGACGAAAAAATATAATCATGTGCAGTCTTGTTAGATTCGTCTCGATATAAACTTTCAATGTCATCTTTTTATAATTTTTACTAAAAAGTAAATTAAAGATAATATTAATGATTAAAGTTGTGCATTGGCAAGCATGAAAACTAAAATGTTGCAATTAATAAAGGATGAAGTAAGTATAATTATAATGGCTAGCTAGTTTCTCATTTGAAAAAAAGTTGTTGCCTCTTTGTTGCATTTTCATACATAAATGCAACAAGTACACACCTGATAGAATTCAATAACTCCTTAGCTTAGCTCGTTTGTTATTTTTTTTTGCTTTGCTCATGAATTCAAACTCAAAACAATCTCTCCACCCTATCAATCTGCATATATACACAATAGCTTTTGCACATGCAGGAGAAAATTTGCAATAAGAAGGCTTCAACATATAATTTGGTTTATTTTGTGACACTTAGGGCGTGTTCGGCAACAATAGTTGTGGTAGTAGCTTTTAGCTGTTAGAGTAGCTGTTAGTGGTTCGTGCGTAGCTGTTAGCTGTTCAAGTAGCGGTATAAGATATTGATGTTCGGTAAAAGAAGTTGTCAAAGTAGTTGTTTACAATAATTAATTAAAAACTCAAACAAAACTTTACTATATAATTTATGCACCACTAAACACTACCCCCAAAAGCTACAGATTGTAGCTTTTCACAAACACTACTAAAATACTACTTATACCACTAAAAACTACTTACACCACTATTATTATTAGAATTATTATTAGAATTATTATTATTATTAGAATTTTTATTATAAATATTATTATTATTATTATTATTATTATTATTATTATTATTATAAATCTAATTATTAATAATAATAATTATTATTATTATTAATATTAATTATTATTAATATTCATTATTATTATTATAATAATAAATATTATTATTGTTATTATAAATATAATTATTATTAATAATTCTTATTATTGAAATAATAATAAATATTATTATTATAACAATAAATATTATTATTATAATAAATATTATTATTATTAGTTATTATTATTATTAAATATTATTATTATTATTATAATAAATATTATTATTAATTATTATTTTTATTATTATAAATTTAATTATTATTAATTATTATTATTTTTCAATAATAATAATAATAAGTATTGATAATATTATGTTAACACTTATTGATTATTATCAATTATTATTATTTTAGAAAATCAAATATACAATTCAGCTTCGCTTTATCTCATTTCGGTTAATTTCGGTCGCTTAATTTAATTTCGGTCCGTTAATTTCGGTTAATTTAGTTCGGTTAATTTAATTTCGTTCACCCAAAATAAGTTCAAAAGAACAGGGCCTAACTTACCAAACACTACTTTTTTTTAATTAGTATCTGGACCTAGTCAAGAGACTAAAAGCTACTTAAAAAGTTTGTGTCGAACACGCCCTTAGTTTGTATAGGGTACAAAATATTGGCAAAAAATAAAGGTATATTGTTTATTATTTTTAACATAGCGGTACATGATGGGTTAAATTTTACGCTAACAGAAAACTAACATAAACATTAGCGTCCAGTTGACATTAAGATCAACTGGACATGTTTATGAAAAATTTAGAGTATATGGTGAATTTTATAAAAACTCGGTGTATTTGGTGATTTTTCAAATAATTATTAGATACTATTTTTTGGTAAACCGTAAGATACTATTGTTTTCCACCAAGCAAAGGCTTGACACACTTGGCAAGCATCTAACTTGAGTTCGAATCTTGCCAAGTAAGGTAATTTGGGAGTGGGATTTCCCTTACCTTTTCCAACTACTCCCAAACAGCTCACTTGCAAATATTAGACCAAAATACTATATTTTGAGAGTTGTCTATTACTCTATTAAGCATCTTTCTCCTTACCATTAGAATGTCATTTTCCTAAATGTGCGATTTCACGACAAAAAATAATGCATAACTTGCGCGTGATTAAAAGCAGAAGATACATATATATGCTTTTTTTTTAATCTCAATATATGTGTAAGAAGCTGCGCCACTTGTGTTTCTGACTTCAATAAATTGCCACAGACCAAACACTTACGTTCTTTCAAGAATACTCCTATATAGTTGATAGATCGTTCTACAACCTAAAACATATGCTACATATTGCTACTACAAATAATGGACACTGAAAAGAAAGCAAAATCAGGCCCTTAAGAAGCTCAAATAAGATACGTATATTAGCTCTAGTCTCATCATTCACCAAGGATTTCTCTCATGTCAATCAACGCTATAGGACACATGGTCTTGCTTCCAAAAGACCATGGCTCACTATGTCGGTTCTGGAATCTTTTTCTCTCACAGCATTATTAATTTATCGTAATCTGATAGACTTTGACAAGTACGTACAAATCGAATCCGATTTTTTCTAACTAATTTTATTTAACGAGTTCAAACTCATTCAAAACCAGTCCAAAAGTTACAAGGATTACATTTTTTTTCCACAAATTCTTGGGTGTAATTGTTACACTATAATTTATGGGGTAATAATCTACAAACCACCTCTTCTTTTGTAAAAGAAACTCAAATGACATAAAATAAATAACAAAATGACATGACATTCATGTCATATATTTGCATAGTTCGTGTCATTCTCTTGTAGTATTACATGTACATTATCGTATACGCAATAAGTTATGGTGTAACATGTTACACCTAAGACGCAATTTTTTTTTTCCATTTAAACCTAATTTAATATCTTTTGGCGGAAAAATTATTTATAACTAAAAATATGATGAGAAGAACATTTTATGTAAAGCTAATAATCAAAGTCCAGTCTCAAATGAATTTAAAAAGAAAATTTAGGTACAAGAACATTATCGTAATATCTCGAAGCATAGCGATAAGGCAAAAAAACACGTACGATCACCAACTGCGACATATACCAGGTAAATTTCTAGTCGCATAATATTAATAACGAACCCCTCAAAAACAATAGAAGTGGCTCAAACGCATTTTGCTATTGGAGATGGAGTTTTTTTTTTGAATAAAAAAAAAAGAATGCTGCTCTATGATGAAGACAAATTGACTTCGTTAGAAATTTATCATACCAGACTTATAGTAGCTGCCTACGTGGGTTGAAGAAGAAACCCAAACAATTATATTTAAGCGGAAGTATGCCATGATAACCCGCCGGCAAACATTACATGATTAATGCCCACCGGCAGGAGAAGGAAAATATGTGTTTTGGCCCTCAGGAATTGTAAAGCTCTAATACCATGTTAAGTGTCTAGGGCATGTTCTCTTCGACATAAAACAACTGAACTGAACTGAACTGAACTGAATTAAATTATAACTAATTAATAGTAATGATTATCATCCCAGGAAGCGAACCGAACGAACCGAAATGAAATGAACCGAAGCGAACCGAATCAAGCGAATCAATTGAACTGAACTGAAAATAAGTTGGGGAGAACAGACCCTAAGAGGGAGAAAATAATAAGAGTTTATATAATATTGATGTGTGTTCAATAATGAACTATGAGTACAATATATATAGAAGTACAAAGGACTCCTACTACGAAACAATCTCTAAAATATATCTTATTCCTAATACTAATCAAATACTTATTGGAAATATTCCTAAAATAATATTTTCCTAAGATAATAATATATCATAATGATATTATCATATCTTTATCATACCTAATATTCCTAATAAGTTCAGAGCGTGAGATTGAGCATGGTAGCTCAATGTCGTGTTACGTAATAATGAGGATTGAGGAGAGTAATAATGAGTGAAATATATAGTACTTTTAACTTATCCTCAAACAACACCTACGTAATGAAAATACTTTTTTGTGTTTGAAACTAACGCTTAAAGATCTCATATCAAACATGCTCTTAGCAAAGGAATAAATCCAAGGCAGAAATCAATATATATGCCGAAGCTTTAAACCAAGGCAGAATTCAATATACTTCCTCCGTTTAGAAATAGTTGCACCGTATTCCTTTTTTGGAAATGTCATAATAGTTGCACCATTTCCTTTTTTGGTAAGTTTTTTGGCATGAAATTACCTTTTTGCCCTTACTATTAACTTCTAATATTAATTATTCACCTACTAACCATTCCCTCCAATTTATTAATCTCACTAACCATTATTAAATCTACCCACCTTATATCCCCATTACCTATTTACCTGTACCTTGTAAAAAGAAAATCAAATGAACTATTTTGCTTACCCCCAATTTACTGAAATTAGAAGATCCCTAAATCTAGAAACATCTAGTCTTGGTTCTTCAACTTCAAGAACCCTAAAACTTTGATCCTCTCTATTTCGATCTTCTCCCCTTCGATCTATGGAGAATTTACTTATTCAATCCGCTATGCGCCATTGTTCGGAGCTTCGATCTACTAAGTTCACTCTTCAAGAACCCTAGAATCCGTTGGTAATTTTCGATCTTCTCTCTCTTTCTCTCTATCAATTTTTCATCTATGGATCCGGACTACTATCATTATTCTTCTGAAAGTGATGAGGAATACGTAAAATTGATGAAGTTGAAGCACCCTATGCAACATCGATCTAGCTTCAAAGAGGAGGACGACTCAGATGAAACGCAAGCCCCTGACAATTGGCCAGAATCTTCAACTAGAGGAAAAAACGTCAAATGCTGCAACAAAAGGGTTGCGGTCAAGTCCAAAACCGCAGCCCTTAAATGAAGGGCTGCGGTCAGGCCCAAAACCGCAGCCCTTTATGTATTAAAGGGCTGCGGTTAAAGGCCTGACCGCATCCCTTCACTTAAGGGCTGCGATTTTGGGCCTTACCGCAGCCCTTGGGCTTTATCACTCTTTTCCTCCCGCGTTTGTAATAATCCCACCTCCTCCTTACTTCATCATTCCTCAAACAGCGAAAATAATAGACTAACCCTAAGTCACACTCACACCCGCCTCTCTCTCTCTCACCTCGTCCTTTATCTCTCCTAAACCATAATCTCTCTCCTCCTTTTTCGCCGATTCACTCTCTTTCGATCAACAAGAACCCTAATTTAAATTCATCAATCTCAAACTTCATTATTCCCGAATCTGAGGGTTCTTAATTAGGTTTTCTTCGTTTCATCCTCCATTTTCTGTGAATTTGTCTTTTTTTTTCCTTTTCTCGAATTTCGTTTGTATCAGTCACAACTTAAGAATCAATCGAGCTCGAAGTTAACGATTATTGAAGATTTTATCGTGATAAGTGGAAAATCAGTGAGTGAAGAAGTGAGTGATTTTGATTGAAGTTTGCGTAAAAAAAAAGAATTTAAGGATAGATTATCGCCGTCGACTTCGAAAGGATTGAACGGTAAAGAAAAGGATAGATTGTCGGCGCAATCGATTATCAGCAATCGATTCTGGCACTGCTTCTCTCTCTAAGAATCGATGCTCTGATGGTCAGTTCGTCATTTTCTCTCTCCTAAATTTTTTTTTGCTATATTGGATAGTTGTGTGTTGAATTTTTTATCAGCTTTTGTTGTTGTTTTTAGTGTGATTTTAGGTAGAAATGGTACATTTTGATGTGTTTTGGAAGTTTTGTGATTTTGTATTTGGTATATGTGGTTTCTTAATTGTTATGGTGGTTTGAATTCAATTGAATGAATGTATTCTGTTAGAGCGAACTTTCGGAGATTTGAGTTACTGTTTGATTTATTTAAGGCTGTATTTTGATTGTTATTGTGGGGGAAAACTGTATTCTAGAGTCTATTTGTGAGATAT
The DNA here is from genome assembly GCA_947648045.1 of Beta corolliflora. NCBI lineage: Eukaryota > Viridiplantae > Streptophyta > Magnoliopsida > Caryophyllales > Amaranthaceae > Beta > Beta corolliflora. Next base: position 342,561 of record CANSZD010000190.1, on the reverse strand, counting down.
GGAAGCATTTTAGGATGCTATCCATGGTTGATAGTATGAAGACGGTTATTGGATAAAGTTAGCATATGTAAGGTTTGTGGAGCTACATTAATTAAGTTAAGTAATTAGAGTCCTTACCTTGAAAGGTGGTTAGATACTGAGAAATGAAGGTTTCAATGTAAGTTGCTTTTTGTCTATTGACTTTCATGTGTTTAGAACTCTGATTTTCCCCTACTAATTACTAAGACTTAGGTTCTGTATTTTGATGAGTGGCAAGCTGAAGCTTGTGTCTGACGATCGATGTACAGTTTTTTCAAAGGGTTTATGGTAGTTTCTAACATAGCAGTTAGCAGTTAATGGTACCATGGAAGATGCTATCCTTTTTATTAGTAAATACTTTATACGGTCCTTAAACTATTCATCCTCATTCCTCGCCAATGCACAAAGGTTTATTTAATCTTTCTTAGGATCCAAAAAGCTACTCTAATTAATTAATTAATTTTGTTCTGCCTTTTGCTGCGTCAGGATTACATACATTCTGTATTTGATAATTTTAGTGCTAATGTGGCTGTTGGTGGAATCATTGTCAACTTCGGATCCTGGGATCCTTATCATGTGGGGTGAAGACTAATTATTATTAGGTTAAATATAGCTCCTTATTCATGTGGGGTGAAGACTAATTAGTATTAGGCAAAATAATTAGCTCCTTATTCATGTGGGGTGAAGACTAATTACTAATACTGATTAGGTTATAAGGAGTGGAGAAATTGGCAGCTATGACAGAGATACTAGTCAGCATCTGATAGAAACAAATATGTTCACCCAATGGCGCGACTCGCCGCAGTTAAATTATTACCACACTACTCCCACTTGCAAACGTAGTACATCCCATTTTTAAAATATTCGTTCTGATCTTCCATCATATACTTTTGCTACACTCAATTTTTTTATATGTTATGATTGATATTATTTCTAAAATGTATATTATAACTCATCTAGACCTTTCCATGACGGCTATTATATAATAAAGTGTCTCAAAAACTCAAAAATATAGGTGTAATATATACATCGTACATGGTCTTAAGAGAGTTATCCAACCTTGCAAAATAAGGAGAGCCCAAGAAAATAAATGGGAGCATGGGAGCATGGGAGCATCATTTACCTGCCATAGCAATGGAGTTAATGCAGGTTTTGTATGCTGCTATGGCTCTCTTAAAAAGGGTTGTCCTTGTTCAAGGCATGAGTCCTAGGGTGTTCATTTTCTATAGACAAACTATTGCTACTTTGGTCATTTCTCCGATTGCTTATTTAACTAGGTAAGTATACCAAACATTAACATATACTATTTATGTTCATTAGTAGTTTTGATGTCCGCATTGAGAATTAGAGATCTGTTGTTTTGGATTATATTAATCTTGTGGGCGCATATTGTATAATACATCTCGATGATGCATAGAACTACGTGCACCTATAGTTGTTGTCATATATAAGCTGCAACGAGTGTGATAGTTCTATATTTTGAGTTCATCATACAAATATTGTTCTTTAATTTAGATCTATGTACAGTGATGCTTATTTTTGTACTTTAAAATGTTTGAAATGATTCAATAATCTCTCCATTTATTGAGTAATCATTATATCGTGTTTGAGAATGACATTAATGGTATTTTATTGGCAGGGGGCGATCTAATACTGCTGGCATGTGATTTAGGAGCTTTCTTTTGATCTTCGTCACAGCCTTCATTGGGTATGTCTAAATGCACTTCTTTATAAAATTGATAGGTAAAAAAAATCACTAAATCAGTAACAGGTCTGGCCACTTTGATGCAATATAATTATAATATATGCCTCTTTGCAAGTAGTTGTTGTTGGTCCTTGTGGCTCATTTTGCAGGTTATTCAGACTCATCTACTTGAGTTGGGCACAAGTTCGTGCTAAAGCACTTGGTCTTTTTACAAGAAATGTCCATGCTTTTGGTCCAATATAAAGTGTAAAGTATCCTCATGTTGGATTTATGAGTATCAGACATGGGATTTATAAATGCATGACCTGTTTGACAGGGTATCTATCTGCTATCTAGTTTTTGATTTTTTTTTTAGCTCAATACACTTGATTTTCAGCTTGCTAATGTGCGCCCTTGTGCTCTACACAAGGGCTAGTGGAAAAAAACGCAAGGGCTGCGATGCAAGGGCTGCGGTTTATTGAAAAACGCAGCCCTTGATAGTGAAGGGCTGCGGTTAGCCCGAAAACCGCAGCCCTTCACAAAAAGGCTGCGGTTTTCTTACAAACCGCAGCCCTTCACGTTCTTTTTTTCTTTTTTTTTTTAATATTTTGCGCGCTTATACTTATACACACTGCTTCCCTCCCTCCCTCTAATAACTCGCACGAATTCCCTCCCTCCCTCCCTCCCTCTAACTCGCACAGTTACCTTCTCTCTCTTTCCCAGATAACGTTCGCCGGAGCCTCGCGCTTCGCCGCCGCCGCTGTCATCTCCTCTACTCGCCGCCGCCGTTGTCATCTCCTCTGCTCGCCGCTGTCCACAAACTCACCTCCTCCTTTCGTTTATCGCGCGACTACTACTGCTGATCGTCCGGAGCTCCGGTTTACCTCGACGCCGTTCTGGACTACCTCGCCGCTGAGGTATATTCTCTCTCCTCTCTTTTAATTTTAAGTTTTTACCTGATTTTGCTTGTTTTTTTTGATGATTTTCGTGGATCTAGGGTTTGAAATTGTTTCTTGCAATGGCTTGTGTTTTATCAGCTTGCGAATATTATTGCGGCTTTACCGAGAAAGTTGGTGGTGTTTGTTACGCATCACCATCCCGATCATGTGGATGGTAAGCATTAATTTTTTCTTTTTCCAATTAAATTGGTTCTGATGGAAAATAGAACACTCTCAGGTGCCTAACATCGCTATCATTGATGAAAGTGCGATTGGGTGGGGTCTGCATCCTTTCTATTTTAAAAATGTTCTTTTGATGAATGGTTGATTGATGAGCTCTAATGCTGATCTTGGATAAGCCATGTTTTGGTTTATGTTCTTGGCATCACCTGTTGTCTTCACTGAGCTACGAGCTTGATATTATCGCAAATGTTTTTGTTCTGTCTCTTCATTATCTGGTCTGGATTAGGTTATAGTTGCTTTGTGAAGTATTTTTGTATAGTATCTTCGATCTCGCACCTCTTTTTAGCTATCTTAAATTCAAGATTTGAGGTGGTAAATTTTGAAAGAACATGCTCTTATCGTGTTGCAGGCACCTGAGTTTTTCTACTTGAATGAAGAAACATGCTCCCCCCCCATTGCCGCCCCCCCCGCCGCCCCCCCGCTGCACTCCCCCCGCCCACCTCCCCCCTTACGCCAACCCTCCCCCGCGCACTCCCCCCACTCCCCCATGTTGATGAAATATATGTTACGTCCGCTAGGACTCCTCTTGCTTACGCCATTGTTGCTGCTTATCAGCTTAGATGGTTTGCCTCACAGGCTTCTTTTTTGAAATCTTTTTAATGAAATTTCTATTATGTCAATAGTAATTTGAGGTTTAAATAGAATTGATGAATGTGGTATTGGTGGTTGCGGGTTGAGCATCCGCATTTGGGCGAAATGTATGCTTTGATTATTCCGTGTGCGCTACGACTCTTGATCATTGGTCTTCCGAAGTTAAAGTATGCTTCTTGTAATATTGAGTATTGGGTTGTTTTGTTATTTGGTTGGCATGTGTTGGGATGATGTTGTTTGGTTTAGTTGTATGGTGAAATTACATTTTTTGTCGCGTCATCTCGTGCTTAAATTTTCTTGGATTAATGTATTATGAGCATTTAGTTGTGATATGCAAATAGCTTCACTTAAAGCCTTTCGATACATTTGGGGTAATACTTTGTAATGTTTCGGAACTTTCCTGAATCATATTTAGGGTCTTGTATGTTTACATGAGGTAGATTTAGATATATACACTCCGCAAGAAACATCAAGAACACATCCCCACCTTCCAACGTCAATATAATACATGTCTAGAACACACCCCCCTCCCGCAGCCCCCGCACACACACCCCCCTCCCACAAGACACACCCCTCCCACGGCCCCGCATAAACACCCCCTTCCACATCCCTTGTACACAACCCCTACCATGCACGGACCCCCGCTCCACGTCCCCCCACCTACTGCAGGTAGCACCCCACATCCCCTAAACAGCCCCCGCACACCACCCCCATGCACAGACCCCCTGCCGCACACGCACCCCCTCGCACAGCCCCCACACACCCCCTCCCACGCCCCACACACACACCCTCCCACAACCCCGCACACACCCCCCACGACCCCGCACACACCCCCCCCGTTGGCTTAGATTGGATGTTCTTTCTTTACGTTTTGCTTTGTAGTTGTCATGATTTCATAATATTAACAATCATGTAACTTATCTTTATCGATGCTTAAAGATGCTTGCATTTGTTGACGTTATTGCCAAGGATAAGACCGATCGGGTACTCAATCTCGACCATCTCATCCTTCTATTTATCCCCCTTCTATTAACTTATCTTAGAATTCTTTTTCCGATTATGTTTTAGAAATTAGAACCATCCTATCCGAAGTTGATTGTTCGAGGATGAACCTTATTTATCCCCCTTTTCCCCTTAGTTGAAGATGATTGTTCGAGGAATTAGTATGGGCATTGTAGCCCCTTTGGGATCATGTTGATGGTTTTATTGAATCGTTTTGGCATTGATTGATTGTTTCATGCATAAAGTTGGTGAACATTAGTTAGTTAATGGTTTTTGTGGGATTTCTTGGCCTACTATGCATCTAAGTGGTTACGGCTTGATATTTGTGTGATTTGTTGGCCTAATAAGCAATTAAGTGGATGTTTTCATGGTTTTTTTTCTCTTGATTCATGCAAAAACATGATGGTATAATGTAATCTTATGCATTTAGTGTCATCAAATGTAATTTGACAAACTATTATAATCATCTAAGTTTGTTGATTCATTTTCAACTACATTTGGGGTAAGTAGAGAACTTTTTTTTTTGTTTAATCATGTCAAAAAACTCAGTTATGGGAGATTAGAACAAAGATAACAATTAATTATGGACAAAAAGAGTAAAGGTATATAGTAGTGCATAAAATAGTTGTAAATTTATGATAATAAGCATGCCTCGCCTTTACTCCCTCCCCGCCCGCAATTCCCCCAAAGACACCCCCGCACTCCCCTAGTCCTCCCCCCATTGCTGAATCTTGCCCCCCGGTTGCACTCCTCCCCGCCCAGCCTCCCCGGCCCACCACCCCCCGCACAGTCTAGATCCCCCTAGCCCCCGCACACCCCTTCCCGCCCTTGCCCGCCCCCCCCACCCCAATATTTTAGCATCTATATTTTTGTAAATTTCTTATATTTGTATAAAAACATAATTTGTAATGGAAAATGATATATATATATATATATATATATATATATATATATATATATATATATATATATATATATATATATATATATATATATATATATATATATATATATATATATATATATATATATATATATATTTATATAACTGTTTGGGGATCATTTAGGACTAAAAATGCAAAAAAAATTGGGTATGTTTGAAATATAATATTAGTGGTTGGTTTGACATGATAGTAACCACTATAAATAATTATCCGTGGAAGTAAACAGATGCTAGAGTACCATCCCCAGATGCTTTAGGAATATTTTTGTGGCCAGGATCAAACTAGCTTCATGTATCCGAGGTATGTGTTTTTCTTGTTTCTGTAATTATATCTTAGTCTTGTCTCCAGGAATTGTAAGCTTCATGCCTTCATCTGACGATGTGTTTCTTTATATTGGGTCTTTAGTGTTAACGACTTGTAAATTGTAATTTCTTGAATCCGTGCTCAAAAATTAGCTTTCAAGAAAAAAAAGATTAGCCGCATATTGATATATTTTTTACACATTACATTTCTCCATCATTCTTCGCAATCGTCATGATTTTTTTCTTCTTTTGCCTATTACTTTATAGGTTGAATGTTTATAAGTTCTATTAGACATACATTGAAATGAATTTGTTGTTTTAGCTACACTTTACTTGTTGAATACCAAAGTATTACAATTATTATCTGATATTGTCAAATTTTTAGTCTATTCTTTTTCTTCTTTTCTTTTTCTCTGTGTACTTTTTTTGTATAAAAAGTTTCATGCTACAACATTCACGCTATTCGTTTTAAGCCAAAGTTCGAGCATTTAGTCATCGTTTTAAGCCCCGCCCCCCTTCCCCTCACTACCCCCCCCCACCCTGACCCAAGACCCCCTGGCCCGCACCCCTGCCACCCCCGCTACACCCCCACCGCCCAAGAAGAACCCCTACCCCAAGACCCCCTGCTCCCCCCCCCGCCCCCCTTGCTACACCCCACCCCAGCCCCAAGACCCCCGCCGCCGCCCGCACCCCCGCCCCGCTACACCTCCCATCCCCCCCACCGCCCAAAGAAGACCCCAACACCCCCTCGCCCCCGACACCCCCCGGTTCACCTCCAAATTATATCGATTTTGGTTTTATTTGCCCAGGTTCTATCATCTCCAGAGAAGTTGCTTTCGAGGGATCCGGATGCTAGTCTTGGTGGAGTTGTTGTAATGCTAGTTTGTGTTTGTGATCCTGCTCATGTATTGCAATTCGAACACTTGAGGGCAACCTCAAACTAATGTAATTCAGTTATTGTTTTCTCTATATTTGTGTAAAAAAACATAATTTATGATACTAATATATATATATAACTGTTTGGGAACATTTAGGACAAAAAAATGCAAAAAAAAAAAAAATATTTTTTTTATTTTTTTTGGGTCACAAGGGCTGCGGTTTTAGCCCATAACCGCAACCCTTAACCCACCAAGGGCTGCGGTTTTTGCCTTGACCGCAGCCCTTAACGCGTCAAGGGCTACGGTTAAAAACCGCAGCCCTTCCTAAATGCCAAGGGCTGCTAGTCCAATGGCTGCGGTCAAAAAACGCAGCCCTTGGCCCCTTTTGACCGCAGCCCTTGGGCTTTTTTCCTCTAGTGACTCCTACTACGAAACAATCTCTAAAATATATCTTATTCCTAATACTAATCAAATACTTATTGGAAATATTCCTAAAATAATATTTTCCTAAGATAATAATATATCATAATGATATTATCATATCTTTATCATACCTAATATTCCTAATAATTTCAGAGCGTGAGATTGAGCATGGTAGCTCAATATCGTGTTACGTAATAATGAGGATTGAGGAGAGTAATAATGAGTGAAATATATAGTACTTTTAACTTATCCTCAAACAACACCTACTTAATGAAAATACTTTTTTGTGTTTGAAACTAACGCTTAAAGATCTCATATCAAACATGCTCTTAGCAAAGGATTAAATCCAAGGCAGAAATCAATATATATGCCGAAGCTTTAAACCAAGGCAGAATTCAATATACTTCCTCCGTTTAGAAATAGTTGCACCGTATTCCTTTTTTGAAAATGGCATAATAGTTGCACCATTTCCTTTTTTGGTAAGTTTTTTGGCATGAAATTACCTTTTTGCCCTTACTATTAACTTCTAATATTAATTATTCACCTACTAACCATTCCCTGCAATTTATTAATCTCACTAACCATTATTAAATCTACCCACCTTATATCCCCATTACCTATTTACTTGTACCTTTTAAAAAGAAAATCAAATGAACTATTTTGCTTACCCCCAATTTACTGAAATTAGAAGATCCCTAAATCTAGAAACATCTAGTCTTGGTTCTTCAACTTCAAGAACCCTAAAACTTTGATCCTCTCTATTTCGATCTTCTCCCCTTCGATCTATGGAGAATTTACTTATTCAATCCGCTATGCGCCATTGTTCGGAGCTTCGATCTACTAAGTTCACTCTTCAAGAACCCTAGAATCCGTCGGTAATTTTCGATCTTCTCTCTCTTTCTCTCTATCAAATTTTCATCTATGGATCCGGACTACTATCATTATTCTTCTGAAAGTGATGAGGAATACGTAAAATTGATGAAGTTGAAACACCCTATGCAACATCGATCTAGCTTCAAAGAGGAGGACGACTCAGATGAAACGCAAGCCCCTGACAATTGGCCAGAATCTTCAACTAGATAAGCATCTATCTATTATTTTCAGTTGTAGTATAAATTTGCTCATGATTTTGGGATTATTTTGGTTGTTTTTGCTATGGTTTTGTGGGAATTTTATGTTGTTGTATAATGTTGTGAGCAGAATTTTTTGGGACACTAGTCTGTAGTTTTCTGTGGGAATTTGGCTGTAGAATGTGTTATTTTGGTGTTCTTGATTTCTGCTTTTGGTTGTTTGGTACTGTTTGAGCTCTATGTTTGGTGTTATTGCAAGAAATGAATCGTTTTTGTGCTAAATTTTGGTTGATTTGATACTTAGAAAACAGTCAAGTGTTAAGGTTTGTTTAATTGCAAGAACTTTATAAGCTTGGTTGAATTGCAGTTCTAATCTGGGTTTCATTTTATAAGTTAAAGTTGCTTTTTCATAAATCTACTTTTTGGAATTTCTCTCTCATCAGATTTTGCAAAGTAGAAAACCCATTAATTGACCCCACAATAGTTGTCATTAAATACTATCCTTTGTCATTTAATCTTTCTCATTAACTTACCCTTCTCATGACCCCACCACAACTCCTTAAGAAATGTGCCAAATAGAAACGGTGCAACTATTTCTAAACGGAGGAAGTATATGCTAAAGTTGTAAACGAAATTAATGAAGACCAGTCACAAGTAGAATAATTGCTTATTGCTGCGGTTTGACCCATACGCAGCAATATGTCACGTAAAAAGAAAAGATAAAATATAAAATAACCATATTCCTGCAGTTTCGGCCGAAAACCGCAGCAATATGGTTTCAACGGGAAAATTTTTGAAAAAAAGTTGACTATAATGACCAGACATATTGCTGCGGCTTCCACACAGAACCGCAGCAATATATTAAAATATTATTTTTTTTAAACATATTTTAATCTAAGGCTGCGGTTCCTAGGAAAAACCGCAGCAATAGACTTTCAACATTAATAATAAAAGGCGCCAGCTAGGGTTCTTTGTCGTTCCTCCTTCAGCCGTTTATATTTTCACTCTCATTCTTCTCCATCCTCTCTCTCACTCATTCGTTCTTCTCTCATCCCTTTTAGCGTCCTTCTCTCATCTCTCAACACTCAAGTTCATCTAATCACCGGAAGCATCTCTTCATCATCATCATTTTCTCTCTTTTTTTTTAAAATTTGGAAATTTCGTTTTTTGTCGTTCCTCCATCATCTTCGAATCCTCCATCACTCGTTCTTCATCTTCAGATCTCGAGGCGTTGGTCGCTCGTTGCTCAACCAGCAAACCGCAACCGGCGAACGGAACCAGTCTCGTCGCTCGTCGTTCGACCATCCTTCGCCGGCCATTCACAGTTCGGCCGTTCACAAGCACGTCGAGAAACCAGAGAGAGAAATGAGTTCGTTCATCTCCTTCGTTCGTCTCCTTCATCTCCTTCGTCGGCCTCCGTTCGTCTCCTTCGTCGGCGCTCAGACCAACGGTTTGAATTTTGGCGCTCAGACCAACGGTTCGAATCCTGGCGCCGTTCACCAGATTTGCGTCTCCTTCGTCGGAAGAATCTCCTTCGTCTCCTTATTTCACCAGATCCGCACCAACGTTTTGTATTTTTTATTTTCTTCATTTTTTTTTTCAGTTTAGATCTGATGTTTAGGATTTCTATTTTTTTGTTTTTATTTTTTTTTAATGAATTATTTTAGAGTTTCTATTTTAGTTTAATTTCCATTTTAATTTTGTAACGAATATGATATTTTAGTTTTTGGTATTGGTTACATTTTTCAGATTTGGTGTGTTTCATAGTTTCATTTCTTATAATATCAAATGTAAATGCGGTAGTTCTGGGCTTTATTAATTCATTTGATGTTTGAATTAATTCCAAAAAATCTGGTTGTGTGGTTTTCTTTGTGAAAATGTTGCTTGGGTGAAGTATGACATTAGAAATGTATGAATTTTTTTTTAAAAAAAAAACAACCTATTGCTGCGGTTTTGGGTAGGAATCGCATCAATAGGTAATTTACCTATTGATGCGCCCTTATGGCCAGTATAAGCGCCACATTGATCGCGGAGTGACTACTTCTCTTAGAAGATGGATGTGTGCTTTAGATAAAGGTTTTGAGTTGTCTTAAGTTCAAGATGAACATCACTTAATTGAACAAGATTCCCAAATCTGATTCACTAATTGTAATTCAAGTCGCAAGACATTAACAATGATGCATTACTTCTTTTTAAGCCCGAAATTATTTATTCCTCCTTTCTTTCTTCTAACTTTGATTCTTGTGGGGGATTGTTGGAATTAAAGCCTCAAAGATAGTCATTCTCATGGGGTATTTCTTTGTTTGCTTTTGTTCATGAAATACCCAAGTCCCACATGGAAAGAATATAAAGGTCCTACCTTGTTTATATACAATTATGTTCCCTTAAGCTTTGTTGAGCAATGGGCTTGAAGAATGGCAAACCACACACGCGCGCGAGAGCCGACCGGACCGGGCTCGGGCTCGTGGCGAGCGCGGCGCGGGCTGTGGGTCTGCGGCCTGTTTTATGATCTGCTCTAATTTTTTGGGACTGTTTTTCCGAGATTTTCGCAATCAGTTTATAACGGCAGATCAATTCTTGATGTTAATATCGCAGCCATTATTCCTTAATCTTCTCCCATAATATTTCTTGCCGTTTTTTCTGTGCTTCTCTACTCTACATAAACCCTCATTTTTCTGGTTGGAAAAGATACACAAAAATATTTCAGTCTTCCTCTCTACACTAAAATTCTCTCCTTAATTTCGGGCTAAGTTTTGTCACTCCATCCGTCTGCTTTTGAGTGCACACAAACGGGCGGCGCTGTGTTACTCCTGGAGAGTGGTCGTCGGGAGGAAGTTTGCACCCGTGCTGCGGCGAAATCACCTTTAAGGACAGTGGATCTCTCCACGTCACAGCATTCTCTTTTCTTGTTTCTCCATTTCAAGTAAGATCGTTCTATCTATTTCTTTGTGTTCTGTCTCCTTGCGTGCTAGTCATAACAATCTTAAAGGTGATTTGTATTATTCTGCTGCTATGGCATCTTGTCTGACCATTCCTGATATGTCTAAGATCGAGTCTCTTGAGGGGAAAAACTATAAATGTTGGGCAGTCAGGGTTAGGTTTTATCTTGAACAAATTGATGTGGCTTATGTGCTTGATGATCCTGTTATCCCTTCTGATGAGACTGAGAAACTGGCTTATTAGACTAAATTTGCTAAGGCTGACAGAACCTGTAAGGGGATGTTACTACACTATATGTCCAATGCACTGCTTGATATTTACATGACTTATAAACATGCTAAGGACTATAGGAACCAGCTTATGCACAAAAAGAGAGACCTTACCCTTGAAGAACTTGTTGGTCATCTGAAAATTGAGGAAGAAAACCGTCTTAAGGACAAACCCTCTAATCATGATGTATTTCCTAAAGCTAATCTTGTGGAGTCCAAACACTCCAATTATGACAGGAACAAACAGAAGGCAAAGAGTTCTCACAAGGGAGACAATAGTCTCAAACCTCATGGAGGTGTGCAGAAATACAGGTTCAAAGGTAGCTGTCATGAGTGCGGTAAACCTGGACACAAAGCCGCAAATTACTGGAACAAAAAGAAGAACCAAGCAAACTTGGTGGAAGCAGTTGAAAACTTTGCTGCTGTTGTATCCGAGATCAACCTAGCTGGAGATACTTCTGAATAGATCGTTGACACAGGAGCAACGAGGCACATCTGCACCAACCGAGCCATGTTCGATCAGTATGAAAAGCTGGAAGGTGAAAATGTGTTCATGGGCAACTCTGCTTCGGCAAAAGTCAGCGGCAAAGGGAAGATTACTCTCAAACTCACTTCTGGAAAATTACTTACTCTTACAAATGTACTTCATGTTCCTGAAATGCGTAGAAATCTGAAATCTGGAAGTTTGTTAATTATGGCTGGTTTGAGGTTGTCTTTTGATTCTGATAGACTTGTTATCACCCATAATGGGGATTTTGTGGGGAAGGGATATTGTAATGGGGGGCTTTTTGCTATTAATGCTACTGTTGAACTCATGAATAAATCTGCTTCTACTTCTTCTGCTTATATTGCTGAATCTATTGATTTATGGCATTCTAGATTAGGTCATGTGAATGCAGCCTCCATAAAACGGCTGAAATACTTGAACTTGATACCTAGCTTCTCCAATTCTGATTTGCCTAAATGTGAAATTTGTGTTGAAGCTAAATTTGCTAGGAAGCCTTTTAAATCAGTTGATAGGCAATCTGAACTTCTTGAACTCATTCACTCAGACTTAGGAGACTTTAAGAACCATGAAAGTCGGGGAGGGAAGAAGTATTACATAACCTTTGTAGATGACTTTTCGCGTTACACCGTAGTATACCTTCTCAAATCTAAGGATGACGGAGAGGGAATGTTTTTAAAGTACAAAGCTGAGGTTGAAAACCAATTGGATAGGAAAATTAAGAGACTTAGAAGTGATAGGGGAGGAGAATATGATCCTACTTCCCTTCAGACCTTCTGTGAACAAAATGGGATTATTCATGAGTTGATTGCCCCTTATACCCCCGAACAAAATGGTATAGTTGAAAGGAAGAATAGAACCCTTAAGAACATGATGAATGCTATGTTGATTAGTTCTGAACTTCCTGATAACATGTGGGGAGAGGCTATTTTATCTGCTTGTCATGTCTTGAACCGTGTGCCACATAAGAAGTTAGACAAAGCCCCTTATGAGATGTGGAAAGGTCATATCCCTAACCTCAAATACCTGAAAGTGTGGGGGTGTCTTGCTAAGGTTGGCATGCCTTCCTTTAAGAGGGACAAGATAGGGCCAAAGACTTGTGATTCCATTTTCATTGGTTAAGCTTTTGATAGTGCTGCTTATCGCTTTCTTATTAAGGATGCTAGAGGTTCTTATGCTTGTGGTTCTATTGTTGAATCAAGGGATGCTGAATTCTTTGAACATGTGTTTCCTTTGAAATGTTCTTCTACTGCTTCAAGTTTTTCTTCTGTTGATCATGCTTTGTCTGTGCCTAGTCCTCAAGTGACTTTACCTGTTGTAGAAGAAGAACCTAGGAGGAGTAAAAGACCTAGGAAAGATAACAGTTTTGGTTATGATTCTGTCACCTCCTTCCTTACTGAAAGTTGTGTCCTAAATGAGAGTCTAGTGTCTGTCTTTATCTTAGAAGAAGACCCTAAGGACTATGTCGAGGCTATGAAATCTGTTGATGCTGTTTTTTGGAAAGAGGTCATAGATAGTGAGCTAGAGTCCATCATGAGTAACAACACTTGGGAATTAGTAGACCTTCCTAGGGGTTGTAAACCTATCTCTAGCAAATGGATCTTCAAAAAGAAGTTAAAGTCTGATGGTTCAATTGACAAGTATAAGGCAAGATTAGTTGTGAGGGATTTCACTCAAAAGGAGGGAATTGACTATTTTGACACATATTCCCCAGTTACTAAGATTGCTACCATTAGGACTCTATTTGCCTTAGCTGCTTTACATGGCCTTGTAGTGATGTTTAGACTGCTTTCCTAAATGGTGACCTTGAGGAAGAAATCTATATGGATCAACCTGAAGGATAGATGTATAGTTTCGGGTCAAGAGCACAAGGTGTGCAAGCTAGTAAAATCCCTTTATGGTTTAAAGCAAGCCCCTAAATAATGGTACCAAAAGTTTGATTACACCATAACCAGTTTTGGGTTTCTTGTAAATGAGAGCGATACTTGTGTTTATTTTAAAAATGACTCTCGAGGTTGTGTGATCATCTGTTTATATGTTGATGATATGTTGATCTTTGGGACTAGCTTAGATCTTGTGAATGAAGTGAAAGAATTCTTAAGTACTAAGTTTGAAATGAAAGATATGGGTGAGGCTGACCTTATTTTGGGAGTTAAAATTTCTAGATCTCCTCATGGTTTCAGTTTGAGTCAGGCCCATTATGTTGAAAAGGTACTTAGGAAGTTCAACTCCTTTGATGTTGATCCAGTCAGAACCCCTTATGACTCTAGTATACACTTGGTGAAAAATAAGGGAGACCCTGTGAGCCAATCTGAGTATGCTAAAGTAATTGGTAGCATTATGTATTTGATGAATTGCACTAGACCTGATGTTGCATATACTATTAGTAGACTTAGTAGATACACTCATAATCCTGGCAAGGATCATTGGGGTGCTTTGCGTCGTTTGCTTAGATACCTTAAAGGAACCATGGATTGGGGCATTCACTACTCTTCTTCTCCTGCTGTTTTAGAAGGTTATTGTAATGCTAATTGGGTATCTGAAAATGATGAGATTAACTCTACTAGTGGTTTTGTTTTTACCTTGGGTGGTGGTGCTATTTCTTGGAAATCTTGTAAACAATCTTGTACTGCTATGTCAACTATGGAATCTGAGTTTGTTGCACTTGAGTTGGCAGGAAATGGGGCAGAATGGCTTAGAAACTTGCTGAATGATGTTCCATTGTGGGGGAAACCTGCTCCTTCGGTAGCACTGCATTGTGACTCTCATGCAGCTATTGCAATGGCAAAGAACAATGTCTACAATGGAAAGAAAAGACACATTCGTCTCAGACACAAGGTTGTTAAAGATTTGATAAGCAGTGGAGTGATATCACTGGACTATGTAAAGTCCGAAAAGAACTTAGCGGATCCGTTGACGAATGGCCTTTCTAGAAATGTAATTGTGGATGCATCCAGAGGGATGGGATTGAGACCCATTTGAAATGTAATAATGAAACCCTACTCTATGCAAATAGAGTTCAAGGGGCAACATTAGTAATAAAGGCACTTGTTTATTTCTATCCCTGTTATGAAAAATTGTGTTGAAAAGTGCTCACCACTAGTGATTGAGGATGAGCAAAGGGCTCTTAACGAACCCATATCCACAGTTGTGTGGTGGTGTGTGGTGGTACACACTTGATGGGATTCACCTACTTAGATGTGGAAGTGGGGCCGCTTCCTATGAGAAAATGTGGGTCATTTCTCTAGAGCATCTATGAGCATCAAGGTAGGCGTATGGCCAGTATAGGCGCCACATTGATCGCGGAGTGACTACTTCTCTTAGAAGATGGATGTGTGTTTTAGATAAAGGTTTTGAGTTCTCTTAAGTTCATGATGAACATCATTTAATTGAACAAGATTCCCAAATCTGATTCACTAAGTGTTAATTCAAGTCGCAAGACATTAACACTGATGCATTACATCTTTTTAAGCCCGAAATTGTTTATTCCTCCTTTCTTTCTTCTAACTTTGATTCTTGTGGGGGGATTGTTGGAATTAAAGCCTCAAAGTTAGTCATTCTCATGGGGTTTTTCTTTGTTTGCTTTTGTTCAAGAAATACCCAAGTCCCACATGGAGAGAATATAAAGGTCCTACCTTGTTTATATACTATTATGTTCCCTTAAGCTTTGTTAAGCAATGGGCTAGAAGAATGGCAAACCACACACGCACGCGCGCGCCGGCCGGGCCGGGCTCGGGCTCGTGGCGAGCCGGCGCCGGCTGTGGGTCTGTGGCCTGTTTTATGATCTGCTCTAATTTTTTTGGACTGTTTTTCCGAGTTTTCCTTTGCGAGATTTTCGCAATCAGTTTATTATGGCAGATCAATTCTTGCCGTTAATATCGCAGCCATTATTCCTTAATCTTCTCCCATAATATTTCTTGCCGTTTTTTCTGTGCTTCTCTACTCTACATAAACCCTCATTTTTCTGGTTGGAAAAGATACACAAAAATAATTCAGTCTTCCTCTCTACACTAAAATTCTCTCCTTAATTTCGGGCTAAGTTTTGTCACTCCATCCGTCTGCTTGTGAGTGCACACAAACGGGCGGCGCTGTGTTAATCCTGGAGGGTGGTCGTCGGGAGGAAGTTTGCACCCGTGCTGCGGCGAAATCACCTTTAAGGATAGTGGATCTCTCCACGTCACAACATTCTCTTTTCTTGTTTCTCCTTTCCAAGTAAGATCGTTCTAACTATTTCTCTGTGTTCTGTCTCCTTGCGTGCTAATCATAACAAGAGTTTCATTGATTTTCTTATTGTTTTCCCTCTAAATTGACCATGGCTCAGTGTTAGAAGTAAGCTTGTATTCTCCCCCACTTATTTTTTTGAACAGAGTAACAATTTCAATAAAACTCTTTTTGTTCTAGGAATAACGTTTTAGTAATTGATTATTTCTTGTGCTTATTCTTGTATGAGAAACACTTAATACCAAACAGTTCGTGAGTGAATAAAGAATTATGGCCTACATCTCCTCAATAAAAGTAACCATAGTTTCTTGGTTTTTCTTTTTAGAAAATTTTCTTAATTATATTTTGGCATCTTTAGATGTACAAACATATGTTTTGGATGTTCAACAACAATATTATAGATGTGCAAATATATTTTTTAGATGTACAGAAAAACTAGTAGATGTAAGATGCGAAATCCATTATGGATGTGAAAATGTAGTTTTTGGATGTACAAAAGAAACCATGGATGTATTAGATAGATTTTGGATGTACAAAATATAATATAGATATAATGTACTAATGGATGTAAGATGCAAGAACCATTATGAATGTGCAAATATAGTTTTTGGATGTACAAATTAGATTTTGGATGTACATAATATAATATGAATGTACAAACATAACTTTTTGGATTTAATCCATGTAAGAAACAAAAATCATTATGCATGTGCAAATATTATTTTCGGATGTACAAAAGAAATCATATGGGTGTACAAAGTAGATTTTGGATGTACAACATATAGTAGGAGGAAGGTAACAAAGTAAAAAATGAGTTTTTTTTTTTTTACCCAGTGCTTAACCAGAGTTAAGCCTTTTTTTGTCTTTTAGTGAGTGCATTGGGTTGGTTCGCTGGCGAATTGTTCGCCATTGATCCTCAATCTTCTTGTATTGGAGCTGCCTGCTGAAAACTGACTCGAGTTCCATTTTGGAACCTTAACATGTCATTTCATATGTCAATACTATGATTCTCAGGAAATTAGGTTCTTAATTGGTGGATGCTTGTATTCCACATATGTATTCCTCTAGGTTCTAGCTATGAAGTGTGCCTAAATCCATTTTCACACCTGCTGAATGAAGTGTGCCTAAATCCATCTTCACACCTGCTGAAATTAATTCTACCAATTTAGTGGTCATGCAAATGTTGACACATCAGTATATCTCTATTTTTAAATAGTTGTAATACTTGAACTTTTATATTTATCAATATACAACTTTGACCTTTAATATCTTTATAAATATATATTACTTAAACTATAATTTTGAGAATATGCATTAAGACAAAAGTTAAGTTACATAATAATATTTGGTTTATGAATTAGCAGATTAAGTAGTCAAAGCTCAGTAAGTGAATAGCGGAAAAGTTTTATAACTATTAAATTAGATTATATATTGCATTAATCAGTACAATATACCTATCACTTAATGCAAAAAGATAAATTGATGTCTATTCTGGTTCCATTAAAGAAAAACTCTATTAGACTCTAATTTAATTAACTAAACAAGAGATATAAGAGATGTGAGAGTGTGAGGTATATATAAGGAAGTTACGAAATTAGCCATTAAATTGATAGGACAAAACATTAAATTTTAATAAGCTAAGTATTGAATTAGACATTCTCTTCAGTCTTCACTGAAGTTCGTAAACCCTTAAAAAAAGGTAAAAGTAAAACAGGGAAGCATATATTCTCTGAGAAGACTTGGGGTATGTTTTCTACTGTTTTTGTAACCAAGCAAAAACCTTGTACGTGTCCCCAAACCCTAATACTCTTCACATCATCAAAAGAAAAGAAAAAAAGACCTAATTCTACTCTGTTTGAACCACATATGTAAGTAGAGTGCACTATTTCTTCGCATGCAGCGACTAAGCACATGGGTTTAAATTTCAGCTTGTCCTTGCCAACTTCTGACTTGTCCAGTGATCATATAAGTACTTGCACCGGCCAGATTTTTGAATGGCCAAAAATCATGGGGTAGGTTTTTTTTTTTAGCAGTCCCTAAAAAATACATGCTTGAAGTTGAAGGAAGGGAACACGCAGTGCTAATAATAGTGTACTGAAACAGTACACAAGGTACAACCAATTGTGTCTGGGCTGATAATGGAAGGAATAACTCTCCTGTAGCTAGTTAGGCACAATTTGGTTAGAGGACAAAATCTTCACAGAAAATGAGAAAAATATTTTTATTGAGGGGTATTTTTACTAAAAAAATGTAATTAAAAAATAGGATTCCTTTATTTGTTGAGAAATAGAAAATTGGAGATAGATGGAAGATTATGGATGGCAGGAGAAAAATAACAAGTTGAGGAATAGAGAGGTAAATGTGACATTTCTTAAATTCTTATTAAGGAAAAAGTTTTCCACCATTATTAAAATAGTACCTACATTTTGTATTTTCGTACTATTTACATACTTCAGTTTGACCATCGTTAATAGTTTAATACATAAGAAAAATAGTCATATGTAATTTTGTTATATTCGTCTAAATATGTGTTTTCAAAAGATCGACTTTGTAAAATTTTGCAAATACACAATCAAGGATATCAACGTTTTTACATAGGAAAACGTGAAAAGTTGAAGTGTAATTATTTTAGTGAAACGGGATGGGGTATTCGTGGAGCCTAGCCACTATTACTAAATCGTTATAGTATGGAAAACCTTTGTGTTTTAATCCGTCTGTCCCAATTTATAGTCCTTCTATTCCATTTTGAGCGTCCCAAAATATTTTTCTTGGTTCTCATGTTTCTTTTTTTAAAATGGTATTTTATTTCTTAAATTCCCTCATCAAACAATTTTTATTCCTCTTTTGCCCTTATTTTTACATGGAAAGTTGTAGCCACATGACCCACATTTAATATTTTTTCTCATTTTTACATTAAAAGTTGTAGCCACATTTAATATTTGTATTTTCTAATGCAAGTACTACATATATTTAAAGCAAATGATAGTTTCCTTAATTCCCGTGCAAAATGAGAAACAAGCATTATAAATTGAGGGAGTGATTGAGTGATCCTAAGGATTGCCAACCCTTTTATTATTGAATTTTCATTGGTTATGAATACATTAAAATATTATTTTTATGTCACTTCTCTCCTCAATTAATTACATACATTGGTATATACATATCATTATTTGAGGTTGATGTGGTGGAGTAGTGGTATCGCTTTTCATCTCGTATCTCTGAGGTCTAGGGATCAAACCTCATGGGACTCGTTTGAGAAATTCCCCTTATTCCCCCCTCAAGTGAATCCCATTCGTGTCTAATAGGGTTGGCAACCCTAAGGGTTACTCAAACACTTTCCATATAAATTGAGACGGAGGGAGTAGTATGAAATCTCCTTTGTATTTGTAAGTGGACTGAACTCTCCTCCTCCTTATTAGTTAATTAGTCCAATCCTGTTTTCACATTATCTAAGAATTTAACATAACACCTTCATTATTTTTTCCATTTAAATAATGTAAAGGATGGCTCACAGGTTAATTATGATGAGAAAGAAACTAGAGTCGCCGGCCGGCAGAAAACCAAAATTGGTATCTAGCCGTTAACCCCTTGTAGAAATGTCGCCGAAATCCGATTACCATACATCCAGTTTCGATCCATATTTATACACTATATAGACACCAAACAAGAACACAATCGATCACATCATTCAAAGTGTCTCATCAAATGCAGTCATGAACATTTGGGTCCTTATCACTCCAACCTAACCCATCCTTGAGTTTCTCATCTCACTAGTGAATGAACATTTGGTTTTCAATTCTAAGAAAAATCCGGCAGCACTTCTCTACAGTTCTCCAAGTACACGATAAAGATAGTAGGTAAACTATCAACATATGTACCCAGAGAACACTTAGAGAAATGAGCTAGATCTTTCTTAGAATCGAAAACCAAACATCCATTCACATCCTAAGTGAGATAAGAAACCCAAAGACAGTCCCAAACCGAGGACTATTCAAGACTTACTCCTAATGAGTAAGCCTCGAACGGGTATTTAGGCCAATGATGCACACATTGCAATTAAACAGCAAAAACCAATCCATTCCTTAGGTTTCCCTCCCCACCGCATTAAGGTATGTCCATATAAGTTTGGTCATAATTCAACATATGCTTTCCCAATCACATAACCAAACAATTCACATATACTTTCCCAATCACATAATTCAACATTATAGGGACAAATAAAACAAATAAACATAAAGCAAAAGCTATAATATATATACCTCTGCTCTCAAGGAGCAGCGAAGACAAGCACAACGAGGTGAGCTTGGAGCACCAAACGACAAGTAGAAGATGGGATATGGCAACCGCATTAGAGCATTAACCAATCCACAAATTAAATACGGATTAAGTCATAACTCATAAACATCAACTATCTAATATTAAGACATTAACAAATTAGAAATTAAGAAACAACATTAAGATTAAAGTAGAATTATTAAGAGTATTTTAGAGCACTACAAACTATATAAATTCATGAGCACTACAAACTACAAACATCCTAAATATAATCTTAAAATCTTAAACTACAAACTACAAATTAAACTACAAACATCCTAAATTAAATCTTAAAATTCAATCTTAAACTACGAACTACAATCACTCTACTAATACAATGACAAACTCCTTGATTAAAATCTAACAAAAATAAGGAAAAAATTAAAAAAAAAAAAAAGAAATTGGTAAAAAAAATAAAGACGAGAAAATTGAAAAATCAAACATACATTGCCGGAGACGGGAGACGCCCGGCACGGCGGCGCGACGGCAAGAAGCGGGGGAGCGCGGCGCGACAGCGAGCGACGGCGACTAGCGGGGGAGCGCGGCGACGACGTTCGACAGCGGAGAAAGAGGCGTGCAAGAGAGAGAGAGTGAGTGAGTGAGATAAAGAGGAATGCAAGAGAGAGAGAGTGAGTGAGAGAAAGAGGCGTCGTCGCCGGTAAGGGGAGATACCGGAGCGGCGGCGCGACGTGAGTGTGTGAATTCGACGGCACGACGGCAAGAGAGGAGTGCAAGAGAGAGAGAAAGAGTGAGTGAGTGTTTGTGAATTTGGCCCAACTGATGGGCGGGATACGAAAAATATTAATAAGACTCATCTGCGTCGGATGGGCCTATGGTCCGACGCAGATGACTCATAGCATGATAATTGGCTGGCCTGGGCAAGCAAATAGGCAAATGTTTGGGCGCATGAGAGTCATCTGCGTCGGATGGGGCTATGGTCCGACGCAGATGACTACTATTAACTTTGGGCGGCTCCGGGCAAGCGGGGTTATCTGCGTCGGATGGTAAGGTGGTCCGACGCAGAATGACATGCATGCAATTTTATAAAATATAATGTACGGCATTTGCGTCATAGGGAATTCTGGTCCGACGCACATAGGGGCCCTTGTTGCGTCGTTTGCGGGTGTACGTGCGACGCAAAACATGTTTATATAATTTTGCTAAGCTATGTGCGTCGGAGTTTCTGCGGGATCCGACGCACATGATCCTTTTGCGTCAGTTGCTCTCCTGTGCGACGCAAATAATCAGACGCAAATCGTGATTTCTGTAGTAGTGGTTGTTCAATATTTATATAATCATGGAACTGTTGGTATCCCTAGCACTTCAAAAAAGAAAAATAAAGGCGCCATTGGTTTTCAGTAGGACCCCTAGAAGCAACAGATTAGGATGCCACAGAAAAACTGATGAATGATGATAATGTTGCACACTTTGACACTTGCACAATAGTTGCACTAGCCGAAACCAAGTGGCATTATAGTTCAGTCAAACCATTTAGTTTCTTGTTGATGCCACTATTAATTATTGGACAGGGGAACTCCTATTTAGTATTTAGAGCGCGTATTTTTCATCTTAAAAAAAGAAAAAGCTTCAGAATTGATTGGATCTAATAGGGCTCATCAAGCATAATCAAGTGTAAGTGTAAATATAATGTAAAATCAGGTCCAATTGAGTTTCATAAATTCACTTCTCATAAGTTTAGTAGAAAAAACATGTACATGTACTTGGAGGCTTATCTTAATCACCTCACTCACTCTAACCCTAGAGATATTGGCTAGAGATGGGACTAAGGATGAAAGTGGGGAGGCGAAGGCCCAATTTTTATGCAAAAAAGAATTTTAGACCCATCTATCACTTGCCACCTTAAACTTTATATTGATCTAAATTGAAACATACTTCTATCATATTCTTCCATTGCTATGAAGTGGAAGACGACAACGCATAATAGTTTCTTTTTGCTATAGGTACTTTTTAAACACAAGTTGAACCCAGAGGATTTGGGGTTTAATTCAAATTTGACTCGGTTTTACGCAGTTATATTATTTGTCGAAGGCTTACAGAAATTTAACTTCTTCGTAGCACTTAAGTTTACATATTTTATCCCAATACATCAATTAGATCAGGTGATTTATCATATGGAACTTCATTTGAAAAGAAATTCATATGTTTGATCTAGGGATTTTTTGTGGGTGCAAATCTAGGGATTACATATTATGGGGGTGAGAAACTCTACATTTGATGATTTTCTTTGGTAGCTAGAGTGCGTACCAGCTTGGGAGAGGGAGTTTAGTTTTTACTTTGACAATTGGAAATTCATCTTTCACGAATTTCACTAAAGGTTTCTTTAGTAACTCTGTTAATCATCATTGTCAAATGTTGGTCTTTTAACATTCAATTCATAACTATGACGGATCAACATGAAATTAAAAGGAAATGAAACTTAAAATTAGCAAGTAATAATTAAAAGATATTAAAATCTCTATGTATAGATGGGTGGGGACAAAATGAGGGGAAAAAATATCATATATTAAGGGCACTTTAATACTATTAATAAATCATAAATTTGCAAAAGAAATAATATTGGATATTGAAGGAAAGCATGAGTGTTTTCCTAAGATGGTGTTAAGAAAAAAAGTAAGTCCCTACCACAATTTAGTGTTTAACTAAAAGTAATTCCACGTTTTAGTGTTCATGTTAGGTTTGATGTAAAATGAAAATTTGGATAAAATTATTTTCACATTTTAGTGTTTATGTTAGGTTTGACTATAACATTCAAACATAAACTATTTAGATGAATATCATTCATAGGCAGCATACAAAAACCGGCGTGGAATATGATGAAAGTATATCGAGAAAACCACCTAGCTAGTTTTAATGTAATGACTGATAATATATCAAGTACTTCATTTGTCTCAAAAGTTATTCTCGTCATTTCTTCTTTTCACGATTGTCAATGCACATTTTGTATTATTAACTAGTTTGTAGGCCGGGGCTATTCCTCGGGTACTTATAATTATCATTATTAATAATATACTTTAAAATGATATCACCAAATATCATTTGGTTTAGTGCTGGTTAGGACTTTTGTATATAAACTTGAAGGTCATGGGATCAAATCATATACAATGCATTTACTAATTTTTTTGTTGTATATGGATCATGTGTAGTAAAACAACCTAAGGAAGAGCGCCACGTGGCGCCGTTCCTTGATTAAGAACACCTTTTAATATATTAGTACTAGCTTTTTATGCACGCTATGCGTGCAGCGATATTCCGGGGGTAACTGTTACTCAGTAGTATAACAAACCAAAAAAGAAAGTTCGTATCTAAATTCACCTCCATTTTGTGAATAAGAAAGATTGAATACTTACAAATAGTATTTAAAAACACTTTAATAAATAAGTATAAGTAATGAAATTGCATCTCTAACTACTGTTTTTTGTTAAGTTTAACTAATTTTCTTGAAAATACACGCACACGCATTAGCCCAGTCAACTTCAAATAGGTAATCAACATTGTGGAACTGATTTATATCCATGGTCCTACTTGGTGGATGTGAAAACCACGAGTATTCTTTAAATTTGAAAATTTTCATTACTTTGTTAAAAAATGTTGCTCTCCCATTGTGCATTTGAAATTTCTATCAAGTTCTTAAAACTATGTTTAGACACAATAATCATTCAACCAAAAAAAATCTCTATTATAAAGGTTGCTACTGTTGCTTTCAGATAGTTTACACTACTAAACAATTTTATAAGCGTGCATAAAGGGAGAGATATGTAAAACAATAAAAGGTTATAGAACCAACTTAAGTCTAAGTCAACCAACTATCATGCAGCATAACAATTTTCAGTGTAGCCTGATTTTTTTTTTTTTCTGAGTGTCAGAAACTAACAGACAGAAATGCTATGCGTGACATGCTTACTATGAAAGAGGCTTATATTAAAATTATGCATTGTAGTCAATTGGTACACTATGCGTTTTTAATACTATATTTGATTAAATTACATACATCATAATGTAGTCCTTTTTCTTAGCTACATACTCCCCCAATTCCCAAACCCATCTCTCTCAATTTTCACGCAATTCTTCACTTTCTCTCTCCTTTTCATCATCTTCCTCAGTTTTCCCCAAATCAAACCACACACTCGATTCCCCTAAAAAAAACCACACACTCGATTTCTCCGTATTCTTAGCTTAACCTCTCAATCTCCGCTTCTGTGGACTTCGAAGAGAAGCACTGAGTTTCTCAGTGAGTTCTCGTCGATTTCAGCGTCCGAGTCGCCGAGTTCACTCTCCAGAGACCTTCGATTATGATCTCGTCATCATTGGCTCTGGCTTTGGCTGTCACGGCATTGCTTTTAATGCCGTCGATAAGGTAATTTTGAATATTGAGTTAATGGGCTGAAATTAGATTATGAGCACAAATTTTTGATTTTAATATATGGGTTGAAGTATTTTTTTTCTCAAATTCTTTTAAATATCTGGGCACAACAACAATTCGAGTTGAAGTATTTTGTCTCAATTTTTTTTAAATATCTGGGTACAAATTTGAATTTTTTTTTTTTACGAAATTTGATTTTTTCAGACCATTTCTGATGTAATTTTAACTTAAATTTAAACTATATTTGAATGACATTTTAAATAAACTGTAATTTGAGTTTAATTTTTTTTAAAAAAATTCTAACGCAACACATATTCGTAAGATTTAATATAATTTGAGTTTAGATTTACTCGAACATAGTACATATTCTTAAACTTTACTGAACATAGAACATTACACGTAATTTTATTTTCAATAACGAATTGTGAACCTGATCAACAGTAAAGTATCCGCAAATTTGAGAATCCCATATTTGAGAATACCGTAAAGCTCCAATCTATGAAGAGAACTGGTTTTTTTTTGTTTGGAGTTTGTGTTTGTAATTGAGTTTGTGTTATGGAAAATTTTATTTGAGTTTGAATTTGAGTTGTCTCTATAATGAGAATGTCGTGTTTTTTTTTTTGTTATTATCTTTGATATTAATGTTTGGTAAGTTCTTGATTGTGAATCTTTTTGATTGAACCTCTTTTATTGGCAATTTTATGTGATTGAGTGTTATATAAGTTGATTGGGTTTAATACAGATTTGATTGATTTTTTTATTTGGCAAGTTTATGCGTGGAATTGGTTTTGATTAACTGTTGGATGCTCAATGTGGAAATTTGGAATGTAATATTAATGTTGTAGAGGGGCAATAAAGTAAATTCCAATGGGGACACCATTTGCTCCCCCCTTGGCTTATATAATAGAGATAGATATCTTTAATTACATAAGGAAAAATTATAAAATTTTGATTTTTGTAATGTCTTTATAACTTTATTGGGACGAACTAAACAAGACAAATTTAGAAGATTCTCTCCACTTATAAATAATGCCAAGATTGCAAATAGGAACATATTTTGGGGAATGAGGGAGTATATTTGTTTATTGGTAAAATGCTACTAAAGGTTCGAATCCCTGAAAAAAAATCTAAAAGTTTAAAAACTAAAAATCTCTATTATATAAGCCAAGGGGGAGCTATGGTGTTCCCGTATAAAAAGACTTTTTAACCCTTAATTCCACAAAAATTATTACCTATTAAGATTTTCCTTAATCACAGCCTTCCTTATTTAAAATATGCATATCAAAGGAAGTTGAAAGTTGCTAAAATAAACTGTCATAAAAATATGTATAGTGAAAGGAAAAGTTTATGATTGAAGAATAAATTAGCATAGCTAAAGCAACTATAAAATCAATTACAAAACCAAAGACATAAATTTTAATTCTACCTATACTTTTAAATGCAAGAACAATGCCAACATATATTAACAAGCCATAAAAATACCGAGAAAACAGAGAGGATAATCTTATCCTTTTAATTTCCAGGGGTCAATAATTTTCATGTGTGCCAGTTAGTATAATTTGTCCTTTTATTTTTTTGGGAATCATAGTTCTCATTTGTGTTAGTTAAGATAATTTTATCATTTTACTTTTTAGGAGAAATATGTAATGATTATTTAAAAAAAAAGCTCATCTCTATTATATAAGCCAAAATAGGTGTATGTAGTGTTTACTTAAAATTACTGTAATATAACCTCCCTACATATTCATTAATAATAAATGACAAGGTCAATTATGTCAATTCAATGCCATTGCATCCTATTATGTGTAATTTTTTTAATCCATCACATAGTAATATGCAATCAAAACAAAAGTTACGGAAAGTTTCTCACAAATTAAGCAATGATAAAAACAACTTGACATAAAAAGCCTTTAAAGAAATTTTTACATAAAGAGCAAAATAATAGATCAAACAAAAGAAAAATCTTTCACAAATTTAATTTGACAATAGAACTTTACATCTAAATGCCCATCACAATTTCTAAACACTAAATACATCCTTCTTTTTTTGCTTTCCTATTGAAACAATTTCTTCATCAAGTAATTTTTATATTTTGTATTTATACATCATCATAATTTATTAATTAGTACTAATAATAATTATAAATTACATCCTTCAAAATTACATTTATATGAAATTTAAGAATAATCGCCAAAATAATCCACGCACGCATCGCGTGCATAGAAGACTAGTATTAATGGGGCTAACCTTAATCCTTATAAATTATGAAAAAATAATTAAATAAAGCAAAAAAAAATTGCGTTGTAAATAAAACAGTGTTAGCTGTAGTCTCCGCTAAGTATAAAACGACTTACGCATATCATTTACCTAACTGGATTGATGATTAAAAGTGTGATATGTGTTTTCTTATTTGTTAGTACTAGTTTTGAAGCCCGTGCGTTGCACGGGTTATTGTTTATTTTATTTTTGTGCAAATTTTTTGTTAACATTGTTGATTTTGTGTTGCTAATGAAATGAGATTTTTCAACACCATTGTATTTACATACTTCTTCCGTTCTTTTTCACTGCAACAATTACCACTTTGGGTAGTTTCATCTATTGGGACCATTCTACTTTTGGTAAAAAAAACAACTATACTTGACAAGATTGTCTTTACTTTATGTTAATAAAACCATCATTAATTATTCAAATTGTTTTATAAAGTTGTATTTACTTTATTAAGGATTTACTTATCCTACTCTATTTAATTAAAGGGGTACCTCTATGCTAAACTACCCATTTTCTTCATTTCCTTAAAAACCATGCCCAAACCCATTGTTGTAGTAGAAAAAGAACGGATAAAGTATTTGTCATTATACTCTAATTTCTAGATTTGTTATTGCGATATATAAATTTTATATTTTTAAATAATTGGTATGACTAACAATAGCTAACACAGTTTTAACATGAAAAATACCCGAATGATACATTAAGAAAGTAGAGGGTAATAATTTAATAGATGTAGGACAGAAAGAATAGAGAAAAACATGAGTGTGAGCCTCAACTTCAACTTTTAATATAGCACATAAACGCTAACGCATATACAATGGAAGATGGGAAAGCCAAAAAACTTGATCATAATGATGGTATCATGGATAAATTTAATTAAATATAAAACTAACCTCTACTAATAATCGAAAATATTATTCAAGAGAAAAAAAAAACCTCTGCATCAATCATAACCATATCAAGACTTATCAAACTTTCCCCTTTTTTATGATCCATGACCCAAAAAGTCTAGAAATACGAACCTTGTTTTTCCAATTAGTTTTAGTAGAATTAAGTTTATGGAGAAAAGAATAAGATCCGACGTATAGATATATGGAAAAGACAAACATAAATAATTATGTATACAATAAATATTCTAGGAATAATATAATAAGTCAATTGCATAATACCCCTGCAATGTCGTTGACAAATTTTCATTTGAATCTTCATGTAATGCCACCATAGTATGCTATAGGTTCAAGATTACAGATGTGTACTTTTTTATCTTTATATAATTCAATTTTTAAAAGTATGATTTTGAAAGATATTATTGATATTGTCACATATAATACGCTATTTTTATAGTTATTTTTATATGCATTTAAAATAAAGAATAAATAATACGTTATTGTTTCATCTAAATAAATAATTTTTCATAAGTTGTAAAACTATATTGTATATGGAACATTGATTCCTTTCCGTAACTCTTGAAATTGGGTAGATTTGAACTATATATTATAGGTGGAAAAGGAAGTTTTCTGCTCCACATCAAAACTGAACGTTATATTGATAAGTCTGAAGTTTGATCGAAAAACATAAATAGCTATACGATAGGTCATAATTATTTGAGGCACTCTAAGATAAGCATACTTCTTTGCGATAAACATCAACCCTTTTCTTTTATCTTAGTTTTTGCCAACTTTTCTAAGATAAAGGTCCTGTTCTTTTGGACTTATTTTCAGTTGATTTCAGTTTAGTTCAGTTAATTTCAGTTCATTTCATTTAATTTCAGTTCAGTTAATTTAATTTCAGATCAGTTCGGTTAATTTCAGTTAATTTAATTTCAGTTCAGTTTGTTATTATTATTGTTATTATTATTATTATAAATATTATTATTATTATTACGGGTTGTTGTTTATTTTATTTTTTTGCAATTTTTTTGTTTACATTGTTGATTTTGTGTTGCTAATGAAATGAGATTTTTTCAACAACATTGTATTGACATACTTCTTCCGTTCTTTTTCACTGCAACAATTACCACTTTGAGTAGTTTCATCTATTGGCCTGGACCATTCTACTTTTGGTAAAAAAAAAACAACTATACTTGACAATATTGTCTTTACTTTATGTTAATAAAACCATCATTAATTATTCAAATTTTCTTATAAAGTTGCATTTACTTTATTAAGGATTTACTTATCCTACTCTATTTAATTAAAGGGGTACCTCTATGCTAAACTACCCATTTTTTTCATTTCCTTAAAAACCATGCCCAAACTCATTGTTGTAGTAGAAAAAGAACGGATAAAGTATTAATTTGTCATTATACTCTAATTTCTAGATTTGTTATTGCGATATATAAATTTTATATTTTTTAATAATTGGTATGACTAACAATAGCTAACATAGTTTTAACATGAAGAATACCCGAATGATACTTTAAGAAAGTAGAGGGTAATAATTTAATAGATGTAGGACAGAAAGAATAGAGAAAAATATGAGTGTCAGTCTCAACTTCAACTTTTAATATAGCACATAAACGCTAACGCATATACAATGGAAGATGGGAAAGCCAAAAAACTTGATCATAATGATGGTATCATGGATAAATTTAATTAAATATAAAACTAACCTCTACTAATAATCGAAAATACTATTCAAGAGAAAAAAACCTCTGTATCAATCATGACCATATCAAGACTTATCAAACTTTCCCCTTTTTTATGATCCATTATCCAAAAAGTCTAGAAATGCGAACCTTATTTTTCCAATTAGTTTTAGTAGAATTAAGTTTATGGAGAAAAGAATAAAATCTGACGTATAGATATATGGAAAAGACAAACATAAATAATTATGTATTCAATAAATATTCTAGGAATAATATAATAAGTCAATTGCATAATACCTCTGCAATGTCGTTGACAAATTTTCATTTGGACCTTCATGTAATGCCACCATGGTATGCTATAGGTTCAAGATTACAGGTGTGTATTTTTTATCTTTATATAACTCAATTTTTAAAAGTATGATTTTGAAAGATATAATTGATATTGTCACATATAATACAGTATTTTTATAGTTATTTTTATATGTATTTAAAATAAAGAATAAATAATACGTTATTATTTCATCTAAATATATAAATTTTCATAAGTTGTAAAAGTATATTGTATATGGAACGTTGATGCCTTTCCGTAACTCTTGAAATTGTGTAGATTGGAACTAAATATTATAGGTGGAAAAGGAAGTTTTTTGCTCCACATCAAAACTCAACATTATATTGATAAGTCTGAAGTTTGATCGGAAAACATAAATAGCTATACGATAGGTCATAATTATTTGAGGCACTCTAAGATAAGCATACTTCTTTGCGATAAACATCAACCCTTTTCTTTTATCTTAGCTTTTGCCAACTTTTCTAAGATAAAGGTCCTGTTCTTTTGGACTTATTTTCGCTCATTTCGCTTAGTTCGGTTAATTTCGGTCGGTTAATTTAATTTCGCTCCGCTAATTTCGCGCCGCTTAATTTAATTTCAGTTCAGTTCAGTTAATTTCAGTTAATTTAATTTCAATTCAGTTAATTTCAGTTCAGTTTGTTATTATTATTGTTATTATCATTTTTTTATTATTGTTATTATTATTATTATAAATATTATTATTATTATTATAAATCTAATTATTATTGATTAATTATTATAATAATAATTATTATTATTCATTTATCCAAAACTCCTTATACATGTGTACAACTCTATTTTTTAAATAAAAAAAAATTGAAATGATGACATGGCAATCCTACGTGGCACACTCTATTTCATAAGTTGCCGAACTATATTGTAAATGGATGTTATTTCGAAGCATATTTCGAGTGCACTCCAATGGTACAAAAATCGTAATATTCCGAATTACGTAGCAAAAGTTATACGCATTTTACATAATATGATAATTTAGGTTGTTCATTCAAAATCAAACTCTAATTTTCGCTTATCCAAAACTCTTTATATGTATTTAAATCAATGTAGAACTCTTTTTGTAAAAGATAAAATAAAATTTAATGACGTGGCAATCCTACGTGGCGCGCTCTATGGCCTCGAAATCTTGAGGAGCTCCCTATGCTCCCGAAAAGTTCCTCCTTTATTTATATATACTAGTTTTGAAGCCCGTGCGTTGCACGGGTTATTGTTTATTTTATTTTTTTGTAAACATTATTGATTTTTTGTTGCTGTGAAATGAGATTTTTCAACACCATTGTGTTTATATAATTTCTTCATTCTTTTTCTATTGCAACAATTACCACTTTGGGTAATTTCATCTATTGGAACCATTCCACTTTTGGTAAAAAAAGCAACTATAGTTGACAACATCGC
This sequence comes from Beta corolliflora, assembly GCA_947648045.1. Taxonomy (NCBI): domain Eukaryota; kingdom Viridiplantae; phylum Streptophyta; class Magnoliopsida; order Caryophyllales; family Amaranthaceae; genus Beta; species Beta corolliflora. The sequence continues at coordinate 311,224 of CANSZD010000190.1, read as the reverse complement.
CTTTACTTTATTTTAATAAAACCATCATTAATTACTCAAATTGACTCAGAAAGTTGCGTTTACTTTATTAAGGGTTTACTTATCCCCTACTCTAGTTAACCCCCCTATGCTAAACTACCCATATTTTTTTATTTTCCTAAAAACCATGCCCAAACCCATTGTTGCAGTAGAAAAAGACAGAGAAAGTATTTGTCATTATACTTTAATTTCTAGATTTGTTATATATTATTAGATAGTATCCCAATAATTGGTATGACTAACAATAGCTAACACAGTTTTAACATGGAAAATACCCGAATGATACTTTAAGAAAGTAGAGGGTAATAATTTAATAGATGCAGGACAAAAAGAATTGAGAAAAAAAATGAGTGTCAGCCACAACTTTAACTTTTAATATATAGCACATAAACACTAACGCATATAGAATAGAAGATGGGAAAGCCAAAAAGAAGATCATAATGATGGTATCATGAATAAAATAACTTAAATATAAAACTAACCTCTATTAAGAATCGAAAATACTATTTATGAGAAAAAAATCTCTTCATCAATCATGACCATATCAAGACTTTTCAAACTTCCCCCTTTTTATGATCTGCGACCTCAAATAGTATAGAAACTCGAGCCTTGATTTCCCAATTAGTTTTAGTAGAATTAAGTTCATTGAGAAAAGAATAAGATCTGACATATAGATATATGAAAAAGAAAAACATAAATAATTATTTATACAATAAATATTCTAGGAATAAAATAATTAGTCAATTGCATAATACCTCTGCAATGTCGTTGACAAACTTTCACTTGATTCTTCATGTAATGTCATTATGGTATGCTATAGGTTCAAAACTATATGTATGAATTTTTTATATTATATAACTCAATTTCTAAAAGTATGATTTTGAAAGACATAATTGCTATTGTTACGTATAATACACTATTTTTATAGTTAATTTTATATGTATTTAAAATAAATAATAAATAATACGTTATTGTTCATGTAAATAAATATATTTTTATAAGTTGTAAAACTATATTGTATATGGAACTTGTTTCAGAACATATTTCGAGCGCTATCCGATGGTAAAAAAATATAATATTGCGAATTATGTAGCAAAATTTATATTCAATTTACATAGTTGAATAATTTAGGTTATTTATTTAAAATCAGAGTGTAATCTTCACTTATTAAAAACAGTATTTATATCTATGTTAAACACTATTTTTTTTTAAAAATAAAAATTAAATAGAATGACATGTCATGCTTAGGTGGAACTCTCTATAATATTCTAAGGTTGTTTTTTAAAATCATACTCTAATTGTTTATCATCCAAAACTCTAATATATATATGTAACTTTATCGCTATAGATTTTAATTTTTGTTGTGACAATAAAATTTCATTAATAAATTTTGTTGGAATACTAAATTGTTTTGGTTCGATTGAGTAAGGCCGTGTTTGGATCCTCTAAAGTTCTAAAAGAACTCTACAATGTAGAGTTTGAGCAATATCAACCATTGAATAAAAAATCAATAGCTCATATATTATCTTCCAAAACCCCCTATTTTTTCTCATCAAAATCCACCCCCTTATTTCCCCCTTTCACCAATACACGCCCTTGATTTTAAAATGTATGGTTCATATACAACTCTACCTTGTTGAATTTTATTAAAACTCTAGAGGATCTGGACTCGTAAGACTGAGGTTTTGAAAGATAATATGTTTAATCCTGTAATTGGACCTATGATAAAATGCTATAGTCACATATAGTACAATATAGTTATAACTATTATTATATTTAGGAAAAATTCACATCAATAATCTCAATTATGGGCACTCTTCCAATATTAATCCCAACTAAGGGTTATTCCAGTATAATCCAAATTATGGGGTGCATCTTCCCAAAACGATCCCAGTTGACCAGTGACTTACTAAACCGGTAAATTTTATAATTTTTCTGAATTTATTTAATTAAGTTAATAATCCACCACCCACCACCTAATCACCGTTGACCACTACCACACGAGTTCGAAGGATAATCCGAGAATATCGTCGCTTGTTCGGTGCCGCAAGAGTTCGAAGGATAATCCTTCTGGGAGGTTGTTTTCGTCTAGCATTGATGGGTCGGTTTATGAGTGGGATCTTTATCAATTGAATCGAAAGGTAGTTTTGCGCTTTCGGTTCGAATGTTCGATACAGGATTTTGAATTGCTATTTGATTTGGTTTTTATTCAGCTCATTTGTGATTGATTTTGTGTTTTTGTTTGAATTTTTGTACTCGCAGACTGGTGGTGGAGCCTTGTAAGAGTAAGAGTCCTATGGCGGTGGAGCCTTGTAAGAGTAAGAGAGAATGAGATGGGTTGTATCAATGGTCAGAGGAGAGAGAGAGATGGTGGCTGCTAGGTGTGAAGGGAAAGAGAGAATGAGATGTGAAGAAATTAAAAGAGAAAATAAAAAATAAAAAATCTGTCAATTAGATTTCGCCACATAAGCGAGTTAACCTGTTAAACAGGTTATAACAGGTAATGGATCAATTTGGGAAGACAACTGATATAGTTAGGATTATACTGGAATAATCATTAGTTGGGATTAATATTGGAAGAGTGTCCATAATTGAGATTATTGATGTAAATTTGTCCTTATATTTATCTAAAAGAATGACTAAATGGTGTCTTACTATTCATCTAGTTAAATATATTTTTATGAGTTGTAAAACTATATTGTAAATGGATCTTATTTTGAAGTATATTTCAAGCACTCTCAAATGGTAAAAAATTATAATGTTATGAATTAGGTAACAAAAGTTATATTCAATTTACATAATATAATAATTTAGGTTGTTTATTCAAAACGAAACTCTAATTTCTCGTTATCCAAAACTCCTTTATGTATTTAAATATATGTAGAACTCTATTTTTTGAAATATTTAAAATTAAAATTAATGACATGACAATCCTACATGGCGCTCTCTATTTCATAAGTTGTAGAACTATATTGTAAATGGATCTTATTTCGGAGCATATTTCGAGCACTATCCAATGGAACAAAAATTAAAATATTCCGAATTACGTAGCAAAAGTTATACGCGATTTACATAATATAATAATTTAGGTTGTCTAAGTAAAACCAAACTCTAATTTTAGCTTATCTATAACTCCTTATATGTACTTAAATCTATGTATAACTCCATTTTTGTAAAAGATAAAAATAAAATTTGATGACATGACAATCCTACGTGGCGCGCTCTATGGCCTCGAAATCTTGAGGAGCTCCCTAAGCTCCCGAAAAGTTTCTCCTTTATTTATATATATTGATTGATTGATTGATTATATGGTAGGGCCATGTAAAGATGACAAAATGATCAGAGAACACACAATAACACAGGATTGGACTCCAAACTCCAAATTTGAGCTAGACATGGAGGTCTATGGAATAGTTTGCTTCACGGTCAGCTAAATAGGGCAAGAAACCGCATCATTCAATATAGTGTGACTAATTGTCTTCATAAGCCTATACATTAATTATATTCCATTTAGGCATACTTTCTTCAACTAAAACAGTGATGTGACCTACCTTGTTGTATATTGATGATCACAGACTATTCACAGTACAAAACTCGGACATACCACATCACGTTTAAAACCTCTGTGATTATTAGAAGCTAATTAAGGGAGAATGGTTCTAAAGACCAGGAATGGTCTCAATGCGAGATGAACAAAACTCTAACATGACTTGGCTGATCTGATAGACTTCAATATACCAAGATCAAGTTCGTTCGAGCTGAACTTGAACTTGGTGATAGACCTTGTTCTAACTATAAGCACACTAAAATACTTCTACTATATCAATACTTGACTGCATGCTAGTACTTAACTTGGGAATATAACTACCTTCTTTTTTAAATTGGAAATTTAAGCTTTAAATCCGTGGCAAAGGTTATATAATTTTCTCACAAAAGTTTGAAATATATTTATCATTTTTCTTAAATTAACGAGCACATGAAGCGAACACAAGTGAGTTTGCGTTTGGCTTGTTATGTATCTAAACTATAAACTTGTGCTCAAACTTGGCTCATTAATAAAACAAAGCAAGCTCAAACTAAGCCTTGATTGAATCGATTTCAAACTGTACATTTTGTTCGTGTCCACCCGGTTCAAAACTGAGACTTGATTATCTCGGCTACATCACGTTCTGTATAATTTTATACACGTATTAAGAGAAAACACACATGTACCCTATTCAAAGGAGAAATACAATGACTAACATATAAGACTAGTGGGCCACTCCACTTATTACCAATTGGTAGATCTAATTGCACTTGTTGATAATTTAATTTCACATTATAATTCACCTAGTCAGACGTGATCAATGATCCTGATTAAACTTAATCAATTCTTTTTTTTATTCTTCTAAGTGAAATCAGAAATAATGTATAAGATCCCGGAGCAATAAGTCAAAATATCCAAACTTTGAAGAACTTACAACTTGAAGAATTAAGCAACTTCTGAAAGATTGTCGAAGGGTAATACTGGTGAGTGGATTGTAGGACAACGAGTACGACACTGACCTTACATAGGCAGGGGTGAAAGCTGAGGGTTTCCATGCACATGCATCGGTCTCCCTCTTTAATACCATTTCCTTTGTCGTTTCTTCCTCCGTGTCTCTCTTGCCAAAGCCAATTTCTTCCTACGCCATTTTATCATTAATAGTATGAATCACTACTATAAATACCCACCAAAAAAATACTCTTTAGGATAAAGTGAACACAAAAGCCTAAATATTTGACAAAAAAACATTGGAAAAAAAAGGCAACAAGTTTGTATTTCTATTTTCTTCTAATTTCTTCCACAAAAACAAGATAAATGGCAAACTCTAAGCTCTTTGCTACGAAGAACAAAATGATTAAGCTCAAATTGGTCATGGAGAAGCTACAAAGGAGCTTCTCACTAGGCAAGAGACTATCGATGTCCGACATCGATGAGCTCCAAGATCAACATGATGATCATGAGGAGCAGTGTTATGCAGACTCCGGCTCGGTACCGGAGGATGTGAAGGAAGGGCATTTTGCCGTAGTGGCGGTTGATGGAGGGGTGGAGAAGCGGTTTGTAGTGCCAATTAGGTACTTAACACATCCCACGTTTGTTGCATTGTTAGAGAAGGCAGCTGAAGAGTATGGATTTGATCATGGTGGTGCACTTACCATACCTTGTAGGCCAAGTGAGATTGAGAGGATTTTGGCTGAAAGATGGAACGGGCGTAGACGGTCAGCAGGCTTTAGAAGAAGTGATATTATTAGGATGAATTCCAACTTCATGCTTCAGAGTTATTAAATTAATTAAATTAATTGTTAATCAGATATATTGCATGTAACGCTTCTTAATATATACTTATATGTTTATAGCCCTAATTTTTTTGTTAATCGTAAGAGTAATTTGAAGAGTGGCAATAACACTCCTCATCTTCCACACCTTAGGCGCGATTATTATGTAGAGCTACTTATCCAACCGGTCTCTACTCAAATCACCTTACATAAGCATTTCGTCATGCTAATTATTAGGTACATTATTATTATCTTTGAATATAGTTAGTATTGTGTGTACACAGATGCAGATAAATTTATTGTCGGACCGCTTATTTTAAGCCAAAATGGTAACTTTAAGGTCAAAATGCATGGGTCAATTTTCGAGTCAAGATGATCACTTTAAAAACAAAGGGTAACTTTTAATCTTAAATGGATTACTTTTATATAAGTAAAAGTGATCCATTTATGACAACTAGTTACCTCCATCTAATATGTAATCTTTTACTAAAGGGGTCACTTTTATATAAGTAACTCATATAAGGCAAAAAGTTACCCTTATTGTATACTCTTAGTACACCGAGCCAATTAATGTTTAAAGCAAAAAGTTACCCTTATATAAGTAACTAAATCTGACTAATACAATTAGAACTAGGATGTCTCTACCACTAACTCTAGTAGAGCTACTTAAATCTAACTTCAAAATCCAATTTCCCAAGTGGGAGTTTAGAGGACTTCTAAATTACCCACATGCAGAACATTTTGGAGTCATATTGAAAAAAAGCAAGCCAATTAATGTTTTCGTGAGTCAGGAATTTCCTTAGAAAACAAGAGTATTTATAAATTAATGTTTGCGTAACCAATGATGTCTTGACCTAGTGGTTAAGATTGAGGTGCTGTGAACGATAGGTCACAGGTTCAAATCCCCCCTCCCCCTTCTTTGTACATGCTTGCGCTCGTGGCTCATATGGATCAAAAAAAAAAAAAAAAAATTAATGTTTTCGTGAGTCAGGACTTCTGAACGTTTTCCTACTTCTGCTTGATTTATGTTTGTTCGCTATTATAAATACATTTAGTTCGTTTTATTCATATATGGACTAGAATTCTTTGATTGAGACATTAATCTATCTAGAGACTTCTAAAGCGAGAGGTTAGAGATTCAATAGCGATCAAATTATTTCTTTGTATCATCATTTCATACTAAAATTCATAGTGAAGTGTCAAGGGATTTTCCCCACGTTTGAAGGGGTATCACAGGGTTGCGCTTCACGGGTATGCGTATGCCTTTGGACGAAGGGTTGGTCTACACCCTCCCTCGAGTGTGGGACCTGTTGGCTCCTGTTGCTGACATATTGCCTCCGCAGCACACGACTGCGAAGTCTGTGGATGTTGAGCAGGGGCTTACCATGGGAGGCACCACGGACGAGCAGAAAGCCCGCATTTTTCTGTTGATGCTCGTGAGTGAGACCATGTGGAATGATAGGGGTACTCGTGTCTCGAAGCGATGCCTCGTAGGCCTTGTCCGATATGGCCGAGATGGCCTTGTATGACCGGGACCGAGATGTGCTACTATAGCCTCATTTTCGGTTTACGTGCGGCTTCTTAGCAGAGGGGCACCGGATCTCGCTATCTCCCTTATGGGGCCATGGAGGCTGCTGGAGATATAAACAGTGACTTGTCTTTTAATCTATCAATTTCCTCCATTATTGTCGTATATTTTATTGTTGCTGCAGTTTTGGTGCTACATGTATTTTTAGGAATTGGCTCCAGATAGGCACGTAGACTGCTATTTCCTAGCCATGATTTGAGGCTCTTCTGGCGCTCTGGAAGGCCATTAGGAGGGTCGTCGAGGACCAGGAAGTTTATAGCAAATTAGAAGTCTTGCGTGTATGGTATCTAATGATATGTGAATCATTTGTAAGTCGTCTTCCGCCCTGGGGCTTTGTACCCGGATATTCCTCTTATAGGTCTGAGGAGCTGATGACAACCCTCAGGACCACCGTTTATGGGGATCTTCACCCTATCTGATATCTGGGCGAGCGTGTGGTACGCTAGTTCGTCCGATCGCCTCCTATGATCCCCATGAACCCGCATGTTACTATCATGGATGTAGAGCCACTGATCCGGGCTATCAAGGACGGGGAGTCGATCCGTCAGCTGTGTCTAGGCTTTGTTCATCCGAGGCCAGGTTACACGGAACGTATGATTCCCCGCATGGCTCCCCGAGTGCGATTCAATGGAATATGAATCTTGAACTCTTTTCCTTTCACTACAAGAATCCGTCATTTTACCGACGGTAATTTACCGACCGCATTAATATCAGTAGGAATTGTAAAAATTACCGACCGCTTAAATGACGGTCAGTATTTACCTACCGCTCATAGAAATTACCGACCGTCTAGCGGTAGGTAATTGTTTTAAAACAAACCGACTAACTTTTTCACTCCAAGAAGCCCAACCCATATAAAAAGCAAAACCCTATTTACTTTCTTGTCACCCGCCTCTTTAGTGCTCTTCTTATCTCTTTGTTTATCTCATTTCTCCATCTTACTGTTATCTTCATCACTCCACCGTTTTTGTATTGTATGTTTTCTCTTCTATTTTTATTTTAATTCCTTTGTTTTTTTTTTACCACGATTGATTAAGTTTCCAAATTTTTGAGTTTCTCTTCTTCTCTCTTTATTTAGTTATGTGGGAGGAGTTCTTAACATTATCAGTTTATTGTTCTTCGTTTGGTTGATTTGAGCAGCAGCGCGATTATAGAAGATAAAAGAGGAGTCGTTAATGGTGAAGCATCGAAATGAGTGCGATGGGTTGAAAAAAATTTCAAGCAACAAGGTGTTCATATTTGATTTTATGTATTAGGTTTAGATCTAGATTTTAAGATTACTCCAAATTAATTGTTTTTATCAAGTTTAAGTGATTGGGATCTTTGTGGTTGTTGATTTTTGTATTTTGTTGTATTAATTTATTTTGGATTATAATTCTCATACTTTTTTTTGAGTTTCATCAGGTTTAGGTTTTCCTCTGTCTTTTTTATTTTTTTTTGTTTTATAACTGCTTGTAACAAGTTTGTGGTGATATAGAAGTAATAGTAAATATAGATCTGTATATTTTTGTTGCATTGAACATATTTGATTTGCACTACTTGAGCAACTGCACATATGTTCCGTTTGCTAGTTGAAATGCACGGATTTTGCTAATTTGTAGTTTGAGTTGGATTTGAAACTCAAAATCATGTATTTCTAAGTTTGAAATCTGTGATGGTTATTCCATTCACAGGTTTCAACCTTTTTTTTTAATTTCCATAATGTAATTACCGACCGACTAGCGGTAGGTAAATTGAATTTTACCTACTGCTAGGCGGTAGGTAAATTGAATTTTACCTACTGCTAGGCGGTAGGTAAATTGAATTTTACCTACTGCTAGGCGGTAGGTAATTTTACCGACCGCTAACCAGTCGGTATTTCCAAATTACCAACCAACGGTTTACCGACTGATCACTACCGACTGTTTAGCGGTCGGTATTCTAATTACCGACCGATTTCCGCTCTTTACCTACTGTTTTGTGCGGTCGTTAAAAACACGGATTCTTGTAGTGTTTAATTATTGTGACCTGATCAAAATGTTGATTATTGTCCTTTTTGTTAGGCGGCGACTCGGGTTCCATCTTTCCCTATACCAAATCTGAGAATCCGGTACACGGGGGATGCAGCTATCATAGAGGAAACCTAGAGGTGGCGCCGGAGGCATAGCAACATTATGTCCATGCTTTGCTTGCCGATGTTGAGTCAGTAAGTATTATATCTAAAAGTCATGAAATTTTGTGTATTGTTTTGTCCTGTGTTGTCTGAAATTGTGCTTATTTCTTTATAAGCTCCACGAGAGACTCTTATTCAACTGCTTTGGGTGATTGACTCCCTGAAGCATGGGATATCGAAGCTGAAGAGGAGTTCCTCATGCAGACGGTTAGATACGCAACAGGTAACTGGTTTGTTTGTTCTTTTGTATTGAGTTTTCTTATTTGACTTCTAACATTTGTTTTTTTTTTTATTTATAGCATCGCCTCAAGCCGAGGCACTCGACCTTGTCTACTATGGGTCAGTGGTAATTACCCGTCAACTTTTAGGGGGGACAGACTCAGGTGATGCGGGTCCATGTTTTGCTACTGGGTTCGACATGGGGAGCATAGGGTTCATGGGGAACGTTATATTCAACACATGGATGAACCCAATGATGATGTAAACGCAGATGTATCAGCAGTGATTTGGAATCCCAGGTTCTCAAGATTGGAGGGGCCGCTCTGGTAGGCAGCCTGGTGGGATCCGTATTGAGGAGGTGCCAAGTGACGAGGCTTCTCCATCTGGCGATCAAAGCCCAAATACTTCTTTGGCCATTTTGCCTTTATGGTATTATGCACTTGTTATTGTACCTATATAATTTATTAAACCTTCATTTGGTTATTGAACCTGAATTTTGTTTTGACATTGCTTTGCTTGCACCATATTGTGACTTTATGCTTTGATTTTTGATTTGTCTTGGTGAATGAAAATTTATTTCAATTATGTAAAAGATTATGTATGCAATATGGAACGCAAAAGATTACTTACATGCAATGCAAATGTAAGTGTTTATGCAAATAGAGGATTCCCGACCTTCATCCAACAAAAAAAGAATAACAATGAGGGGAAAAGAAGTGGTGGGAGGTGTTGTTAAAAAATAAGTAATTTTGTTTTTGAGATATTCTCCAAAACAAAAAATAAAAATAAAAAGGATAATGAAGAGATAAAGGAGGATAAAAAGGAGTCCCAAAAGGTGTGAGATTGCAAGGTCAGTTGATGCGCGTAGCACAAAAATCAGAACATGATGCACGAGCGCTAGACTTGAACAATCCGCAATTTAGAGCTGCGCAATAGGAGATGCGTGGCACGCACTGCAATGAGTCTAGCGCAGTAGTCATGCGCTTGGCGCATTGTCTTTCGTCTGGCACATTAGTGTTGGGCGGAGCGCAAGCCCTGAAAACTTTGGATGTGTTCGGAAAGTCGTGTCTGACTAGAAATTGTATCCGGTTTTAGTATAAAATATGGATTTTCGACGGTATTTTTGTATTACACTTCGGTCTGCAGTTTCCTTGCAATTTTCCCTGCACTTGTCATATCAAACCCCAATGGATGAGAAAACTTTTGTATCGATGCTGAGCGGATGGCTTTCCTCTCTGACCAATGGAGAGAAACAAGAATTTGGGCATCGTCATTTGCATGTTCTTGCTGCTTTGAGATTTGTGCAACTTGACTATAATTTCCTTTATGCTGCTGTCAATTTCTTGGATGTTGCAAACCATTATTTTTGTTTCGGGAATCATGAATTAACCCTTTTTCCTGAATAATTTGGTATTATATATTATTGACTGGCCCACAGTCGTCAATTGCCTTGTGTCCCTAGTTTGGAGGATTATTTTTTAGGGACTTTGAGAGGTTAATGGATTTTGAGAGACAATGATCTATCTGAAATTGTATATGGAATGCGAGTGAATATGACTAGATTAGTTGCACTGTATAGCCCTCCCATTGAAAAAGCTAGGCAAACATATCGTATGTGGGTGTTAGTATTTTGCCTACTAAGTCGGTTCTTATTTGTGAATGGGGACAATGATGCTGGATTTTCGTCCCTGATTATTGTGGCAGAACAACTGGAGGTAGGGCGCACTCCCATGCCACTCTGTGTAGAAGAGATGATCACCAGTTTGGACACTATGAAGCAGGATACAAAAGGGCAATTTTCTGGAAGTCCTCTACTGTTGCAGGTAAATTTCTATTTGGTTATGAACCAAAGAAATTATTTTATCCTTCATGTTGAATTTTTTGTTGTTCATATGTGAAGCAATTTTTTTCCTGATGTAGATCTGGCTACTGGACCACTTGAAGCTGATTGACCCTCCAGAGAATATGGAAAGGTACAATAATAAAGGATTTATGATAAGGAATGAAGAAAGTCTTCACCAAAAAGTCCTTGGACCCCTTTCTTTGGGGATGATGAGTTGAGCCATGAATGTGAGGTGGATCTATAATGGTGGAAGATTGGTATCATGTTAGGGGTGTGAGAGGCTCCATATGTTAAGAGTTTGTAGTTTGTACACTATGACATACTATTTCCCGCTGCAAGTAGTAAGGCAGTATGGTTACCGGCAACTGATCCTTGCATATGACACTATTGCTGCCAAGCTGTATAGTCTAACGTGGAGTGGGATAAGGAAGTGGGAGACGTACTGGAAAGATTTCCCTTTGTGGTACACCCAAGAGAGGTTAGAATCAGAGGAAGTGTTTAAGAGCTATTTTGTATGGATGCTTAGAAAGGATCCTGAGGTGAGGAAGGAGATGATGGAGAAAGAGTCCAGTGAGGTGCCTAAGAAATGGAAGTGGAATCCACGCATTGTGAAAGCTACTTCAGAGTATTACAAGAGACATGTAAAGAAACAGGCCCTCTGCCCATCTGTAAGGAAGGATGACCATAAAAAAATGGTCAGAAACTTGTTGCTAAGACCTCCTTTAAGGATCGTTTGGGTCCAAAAGTAGTTCCAGTGCAGGAAAGGTTTGGACCAAGGGTGACTCCAACAAAGGACAAATTAAACCACGTCCAATTGGGATAGTTGTCAGGGAAAGGACTAACGCAAGGAGTGCCACTAAAGGGAAGGGTGCTCCTACAGGCAAGGGTAAGGCTTAGATGGTGTATAAGGAGAAGGGAAGACAACCTAGACCACAACTATAAATGAAGAAGAGATAATCTTCATCAAAGGATAGAGAAGCAAAGAGGAAGAGGAAGGAAAAAGAAGACTAATTACAACAATCATATAATTTGCTTTATGTGCTTATCTTTTTAGTTTAGTTTAGCTTATGATTTATTGCTTTCAATAAGGCTTATATGCCACTTAGATACTATATGTTTTAGTTTCATAGCATAGTATATTTATGATTTTCAAACAATAATAGTAATAAGGCCAAGGGTAAATTTTAGTTTTATAATTTAGCCCAAGTGAGCCTATGTATGCAATGTAGAGTAAGTTGTCGTAATTAAAACAACATCGAAACGAATACCGGCAAATGTGAACGACTTTTGGAGCGTAAAAAGGATGTGTGGCCTATTTATAGGAGAAATAGAAAAAATCATGTGGAACGTTGCCTATTTATACGGAACACGGAAAAATAAGATAATTAAAATACGACGTTGCGCGACACGCAAACCTGATGTGCGGCACGCATCAGCTTTGTACAACGCGCAACATCTATGCGTCAGGTGCATGGTTGTGTGGTGACACATCATACTGAGCATTTCTGGATTTTGATAACTGTCTCGCAATTGCATGTACGCAACAAGCTACACTAGATGCATTGGGATGCGCAAAGCGCATCCGCTGATCTGGCCGAGTATTATTTTTTATCCAATCTTAAAATATTCTTTTTTATCTCCAATAAATATTATCAATTGAAATCTGAATATCAATTATGTAATACGATAAAATGTGATTGTCAGAGTATCTTTTATTTTAGAAAGTATTTATTAAAAATATTTAAAAATACAATTAATTATCAGGTATAACTAATTTGGCTTTCCAAAGAAATAATTAAAAATATAATTAATTATCAAGAATAATTTATTAGACTTTTAAAATTGGGCTTGAAATAAAGAAATAGACTTGGGGTTTTTTAAACTATTTTGGCTTAGCTCTTCGGGTTGCTCTCCTTCCAATCGGACTAATTAGGACAATGGTATGTCTCATCATCGGGTACTAAAATTGGGAGACATGATTATGTGTCTGCAGCTTCCATACTTTGTTCTTATATGATTTTTAATGTCGTATGACATCGGATGCATGATATACTCAATATTAGTTATATTTATATGGACATTTTGTCAAAAAGATGCTTTATTTGTTACAATAGAAAAAATACATTTTAACTTTTGTTTTTTGTGAAAAATAATTTCCATATTAATGCTTTTTATCAAAACATCCACCTATTTGTTGGGTTTCAAACAAAAGGTCAAATTGTGGATCATTGTGAAGGATTGTCCTGCGATCAAGTATAATCATCTAAATAAATAAATATATATATATATCGGTTTTTTCACCATATACCCCTGACTAATTTTTTTTTGCACCGTATACCCTCGCAAGTTTCCAAATTCACCATATACCCCCATGTTTCAAAAAATACATCAACATGCCCTTTTGACTAACGGTGTTAGACTTCCGTTAGTCATTAACCCCTAATCCCCCTCTAACCCTAATCAACTAACCTAAATTAAACCCTAACCCTAACCCTAATCTAATACACTTTAGGCTCTAACCCTAACCACCTCTCCCCCCCCCTTACCCCCACTGCCACATCACCCCCTCACCACCACCACCTCCTCACCACCACCACTCCTCCCCTTCTCCAGGACCCCCCTCCTCCCCTCCCCACCACCCCCGAATCCCCCTCCCCACTCCCCAAGAACCCCCTCCCCACTCCCTACTACCCGCCCCTCCCCTCCCCTTCCCCTGTTGAATCAACACCCCCGAATCCTAAAAAAATGGCGAGTATCAATGGCGAGAATTAAACAGAGCTAATCGACACCCCGAAGGAGTATCAATGGCGAGTTTCGATTCGGGGAGGGGGGCTGCGCGACGACGGGGAAGGGGAGGGGGGGGGTCGCGCGACGACGGGGGAAGGGGAGAGGGGTTGCGCCACGACGGGGGAAGGGGGGAGGAGGGGATGCACGACGACGGGGGAAGGGGAAGGGGGGGATGCGCGACGACCGGGGAAGGGGAGGGGGCTGCGCGCGACGACGGGGGGAAGGGGAGTGGGGCACGCGACGACGGGGAAGGGGAGGGGGGGCTGCGCGACGATGGGAGAGGGAAGGGGGGCAGGGGAGGGGTGGAGGGGGGGCTGCGAGGAGGGTGGAGGGGGCTGGGGGAAGGGGGAGGGAGGGGGGGCGGGAGTGGTGGTGCGGTGGGGTAATGGGTGGTGGGGTAAGGGCTGGTGGGGAGAGGAGTGGTGGGTGGGTGGCTAGGGTTAGGATTAGGGTATTAGATTAGAGTTAGGGTTAGAGTTAGGTTTAGTTTAGGTTAGTTAATTAGGGTTAGAGGGGGAATTAGGGCATAATGACTAACGGTGTTAGACTTCCGTTAGTCATAAGGGCATGTTGATGTATTTTTTGAAACATGGGGGGTATATGGTGAATTTGGAAACTTACGAGAGTATACGGTGCAAAAAAAAATTAGTCAGGGGTATATGGTGAAAAAACTGTATATATATATATATAATATAGGACAATTTACACAGATAATTATATTCAGTTATTTTATAGGTGATGGTAATGCTTTTCTTGAAGCTAATTACATTTTGTAGGCTAATAAGATTCAACTACTACTAATATTAACCGGCTCCTATGAGGTCGGGTTTAGTATTAATACACCAATTGCTCTAGAAGAACAAATGGTGGTCGGCTGAAGGGAGGTTACAAAAATTAGAGTATTATAAAATAAATTTTGACAACGAACTTTTTAGCTGTTGATAACTAGCAACATAGATTATTTTTTTGGTTCCTATTATAAAGCTACATTTTTTACTCGAATTTATCAACAAATGAAAGCAACATATTTTGATTTGTTGCTATTGAAAGCAACATATTTTGATTTATTACTATTGGAAACCAGTTGTTTTTTTTGTTGTTAGATGGCATCATATTTCCAATTTGTTGTCATTTCACAGCAAAATACGACAATAAATATTTGATTTGTTGACATTAGAAACAAGTAACTTTACTATTTGTTGTTAGATGACATCATATTTGCAATTTGTTGCCATTTACATTAATGGAAAAAAACGGAAGAACTGCGGTTAAAACAGCCCTAAGGGTTGCGTTTTTGGCCAACAACCCTTTCCGTAGCAGCCCTTCACAACGAAGGGCTGCGGTTTAGGCCAAAAAGACAGCCCTTCCAAGCTGGAAGGACTGCGGTTTTGGGTCTAGACCGCAGCCCTTCTATATGTGAAGGGCGGCGGTCTAGACCCAAAACCGCGCCCTTCGTATTCGGATTTTTTTTTTTTTTTTTAAATTACGCGGCCCAGCCCAAAGACCCCCACCCCAGCCCCCCCGGCCCTACACCCCCCACCCCACCCCACTCCATGCACTCCCACCCCCACCCCCACCCCACCCACTCCATGCACTCCCACCCCCACCCCCACCCCCCCCCCGCGCCCCTGCACCCTCACCCCACCCACCCCCTACACTCCCCTGCAGCCCTCGCACCCCCACCCCACCCACCCTCTCGCCATCCCCAACCCCCCTGCCGCAGCCCCTCCACCCACTGCTGCCCAGCCACCCCAGCACACCCCACCGGCCCCCCAAGCCCAACTTAGCACCCCACCTTGCACCCCACCGTGGCAACCCCCCCCGCCCAACACCTCCCTTCGACACAAAAAAAAACCGATCGAATTGCAATATATCACAAGTTTTTCAACGTAATAATTAACTTTAAATATATATATTTAATAATGTAAAAAGTGTACATATAATTGATACCAACTAGTAGATCTAGCTAATTATATCGCGAAATCCACCAAAATGTATCATAAGCAATCATCACAAAGGTAGGTCGCCAACTTATCCCGAACTTCATGTAATTCCTCTATGGTGAAGGCCCTCAAACTTGGTGTGTTATTCATATAAACCTTGCAAAACAACCAAGGAATAAACACATAATATAAGAATTCAATCATTTACCCTAGTTAATAGTTCTAAAAATGACATATACCTTCCCGAAATTCAATCAAAAATAAATGCAAGCCTAAAACTATACACACTAGTTATATTATACCTCATATTATCATGTTCAAAAATAAATTGGAGTTAAATGACTCGAGAAATAGGAATTGGATGCGAAAAGGCGAAAATAGGCCTAAAATCACATTTACGTTCCCGAAATTCGACCAACAACAAATGCAAGCCTAAAAATCTACACAATAGTTACATTATACCTCATATTATCATGTTCAAAAAGAATTTGGGGTTAAATGACTCGATAAGTACGAATTGGACGCGAAAAGGCAAAAATAGGCCTAAAATGACCTTTTCGTTCCCAAAATTCAACCAACAACAAATGCAAGCCTAAAAATCTTCACACTAGTTATATTATACCTCATATTATCATGTTCAAAAATAATTTGGAGTTAAGTTACTCAAAATCTAAGAATTGGAAGCGAAAAGGCTAAAATAGGTCTAAAATGACATTTACGTTCCCGAAATTCAACCAACAACAAATGCAAGCCTAAACATCTACAGAATAGTTACATTATATCTCATATTATCATGTTCCAAAATAATTTAGGGTTAAATGACTCGATAGGTACAAATTGGACACGAAAAGGCGAAAGTAGGCGTAAAATTTACCCCGTTCTTTTCTCGCATCGAAAGACTCATCCTCGGTAGTGTGTTCAGCACTCGTGCTCTTATACGTATGCACCTCCGTCATCTCCCTGAGATTGTACAAATATACGCATTAATATACATAAAGCTCAAGATGAAAAAAAAAATTCACATTGGCACTAAGGGCGCGGGGGGTGCAACAAGGGGGGGGGTGTCGTGTGCGGGGGAGGGGGGTCTCCGTGCAAGGGAGGGGAGGGGTCCGTGCAATGGGGTCCGTGCGGGGGGGTCTATGCATTGGGGGGTATGTGCGGGGAGGGGGAGGGCCGGGCAGGGGGTGGGGGGGGTCCGTGGCAGGGGAGAGGGGGTTTGTGCGAGGGAGAGGAGGGGTCAAGGCGGGGGTGGGGGGTCCGTGCGGGGAGGGGGGTTTGTGTAGGGGGAGGGGGGGCCGGGCGGGGGTGGGGGTCCGTGGCAGGGGAGGGGAGGGCTGGGAAGGGGAGGGAGGGGCCGGGGCAGGAAAGGGGTTTGTGCGGGGAGGGGGGAGGGGCCGGGCGGGGAGGGGTTGTGCGGGGAGGGGAGGGACTGGGCGGGAGGTGGGGGGTCTCCGGGGAGGGGAGGGGGGGCAGGGGGAGGGGCTGTGCGGGGAGGGGGCTTTGTGCAAGGCAGGGAGGGCCGGGCGGGGGTGGGGGGTCGTGCGGGGGAGGGGTTTGTGCGGGGAGGGAGGGGGGGACGGGCGGGGGGGTGGGGGAGGGGCGGAGGGCTTGGGCAGGGGGCCGGCAGAGGTAGATACTAACCCCCGCCAGCCCCCGCTCACCCACCTAAGCCACCGCCAACCCTCCCCCCCGCCGCCCTGCCCCCCCTCCCCTCCCCCGCACGCCCCCCCGCCGCACGCACCCCCAAGCCCCTAACAACCCTCCCCCACCGCTTTGCCCCTCCGCACAACTTCCCCCTTTTCTTTAAGCCTTTTTGTTTCCCAATTTCAGTTACATGAAAATTTATGCACAAAAACCTAATATGTAGTTTCATTCTACCTCATATTGGCATATGCAACAAAAGTTTGGAGTTAGATGAACAAAAATATAAAAAAATGACCTTATCGTTCCCGAAATTCAACCAACAACAGATGCAAGCCTAAAAATCTACACAATAGTTACATTATACCTCATATAATCATGTTCAAAAAGAATTTGGGGCTAAATGACTCGATAAGTACGAATCGGCCAAAATAGGCCTAAAATGACCTTTTCGTTCCCGAAATTCAACCAACAACAGATGCAAGCCTAAAAATCTACACAATAGTTACATTATACCTCATATAATCATGTTCAAAAAGAATTTGGTGTTAAATGACTCGATAAGTACGAATGAGCGAATCGGCCAAAATAGGCCTAAAATGACCTTTTCGTTCCCGAAATTCAACCAACAACAGATGGAAGCCTAAAAATCTACACAATAGTTACATTATACCTCATATAATCATGTTCAAAAATAATTTGGGGTGAAATGACTCGATAGATACGAATTGGACACGAAAGGCGAAAATATGCCGAAAATGACCCGAGAATCAGGTCACATGGCAATGGAATGTCCATCAGCTGGTAGCGGCGGAGGTGGTGGGAACTGTTACAAATGTGGAGAGCATTCCAATGCCATGTGACCTCACTCTCCATATTTGCAACAGTTCCCACCACCACCGTCACTACTGCCCCCCACTGTACTCCATCATTGCCATCACTAGGGGAAAAAAAAGGAAGGGCTGAGCTGGAAGGGCTGCGTTTTTTGAAAAACGCAGCCCTTCGTGTATGAAGGGCTGTGGTTTCCAAGGAAACCGCAACCCTTTTAGTGAAGGGCTGCAGTTACCTAGAAAACGCAAACCCTTCATACGTATGAAGGGTCAGCGGTTTTAAGTCTAACCGCAGCCCTATTAATGTAGGGTCGGTTAGGCCGAAACCGCAGCCCTTCATACACGAAGGGCTGCATTTTCTGTGATAACCGCAGCCCTACACATCTCGCCGAAATTAAAATAACAACGTAACTTTATAGGTTTTGCGCGCACACACAGTACACACTCACTCGCAAATTTCCCTCGCTCCCTTATTGGAAAGATTTTCCCCCACCACTCTCCCTCACACCCACTCGCACAGCCCTAACGCCCAACACCGGAGCACCGACACATCGCCGGAGCACCGTTCCATCGCCGGAGCACCGTCATTGACGAACTGACGCCGGAAACGTTGCCTGAGCAACACACCATCACCTGAGCTCCTTCTTCTTCTCTTCTCTCAGCGCACGTTGACGCCAGTACCGCCACCACTACTGCATTGTCGGTAATTCCCCTCTCACTCTCTCTCCTATTTTTCATTTCTCTAATTAATTTGTTTTATTTCATTTCTCTTCTATATTGTGTTGTAAAATGTGATTGTAGGGGGTGGAGGAGGGCTTGGGGAGGGTGGGTAGGGGTGGGGTGTCTTGGGCGGTGATGGGGGAGGGCTGGGGAGGCTGGGGAGGCTGGGCATGGGGTGGGGTAGGGCAGGAGATGCTGGACAGGGGGTGGGGGAGGGTGGATAGGGGTGGGGGTCTTTGGGCGGTGGTGGGGAGGGGTCGGGAGGGCCGTGGATCTTTGGGCAAGGGGGGGGGGAGGGTTTGGGAGGCCGGACAGGGGTGGGGAGGGGGGCAATGGGTGGGGAGGGCGGGGCGGGGGTGGGGGGGGGCTGGGGATCTTGGGCAGTGGGTGGGGAGGGCTTAGGTATAATGTAACTATTGAGTAGATTTTTAGGCTTCCATCTGTTGTTGGTTGAAGTTCGGAAACGAAAATTAAAGGTCATTTTACGCCTACATGGCAATGAGGGATTGCAAGGGGGCGTAGTGGCGGTGGTGGTGGGGGCCATTGTAAATGTGGAGAGTCGATCACATAGCAATCGAAAGCCCATCTGGTGCTCTCCACATTTATAACAGTTTCAACTCCGCCGCTACCAGCTGATGGGCATTCCATTGCCATGTGACCTGATTCAATTCTCGGGTCATTTTAGGCCTATTTTCGCCTTTCGTGTCCAATTCGTACCAGCTGATGGGAATTTCGGAGGGTTTGTGTAGTGTATGTATATTTCTTGATATGAGATTGTATGAAAACGCAATGTAATTTAGCTATGAAATCTACAAGTTGTTTGAATCGTCATCATATGCCTAGATACCCATTCAAGACTTACTCATTAGGAGTAAGTCTTGAATAGTCCCCGATTTGGGACTGTTCTTGGACGTTTGATCTCACTTAGGTGGTGAATGTGTGTCTTATTTTCAATTCTGAGGAAATTCCTGGCTTATCGTTTCTCTACAATGTTCTCTGGGTACATATGTACCTATTGTGTACAGTTTTAGGCTTGCATTTGTTGTTGGTTGCATTTCGGGAACGAAAAGGTCATTTTAGGCCTAGTTTTGCCTTCTCGCTTCCAAAGCGTACTTATCGAGTCATTTAACCTTAAATTCTTTTTTAACATGATTATATGAGGTATAATGTACCTATTGTGTAGAGTTTTAGGCTTGCATTTGTTGTTGGTTGCATTTCGGGAACGAAAAGGTCATTTTAGGCCTAGTTTAGCCTTTTCGCTTCCAAATTGTACTTATCGAGTCATTTAACCCCAAATTCTTTTTGAACATGATTATATGAGATATAATGTACCTATTGTGTAGAGTTTTAGGCATGCATTTGTTGTTGGTTGCATTTCGGGAACGAAAAGGTCATTTTAGGCCTAGTTTTGCCTTTTTGCTTCCAAATCGTACTTATCGAGTCATTTAACCCCAAATACTTTTTTAACATGATTATATGAGGTATAATGTACCTATTGTGTAGAGTTTTAGGCTTGCATTTGTTGTTGGTTGCATTTCGGGAACGAAAAGGTCATTTTAGGCCTAGTTTAGCCTTTTCGCTTCCAAATCGTACTTATCGAGTCATTTAACCTCAAATTCTTATTTAACATGATTATATGAGGTATAATGTACCTATTATGTAGAGTTTTAGGCTTGCATTTGTTGTTGGTTGCATTTCGGGAACGAAAAGGTCATTTTAGGCCTTGTTTTGCCTTTTCGCTTCCAAATCGTACTTATCGAGTCATTTAACCTCAAATTATTTTTTAACATGATTATATGAGGTATAATGTACCTATTGTGTAGAGTTTTAGGCTTGCATTTGTTGTTGGTTGTATTTCGGGAACGAAAAGATCATTTTAGGCCTAGTTTAGCCTTTTCGCTTCCAAATCGTACTTATCGAGTCATTTAACCCCAAATTCTTTTTGAACATGATTATATGAGGTATAATGTACCTATTGTGTAGAGTTTTAGGCTTGCATTTGTTGTTGGTTGCATTTCGGGAACGAAAAGGTCATTTTAGGCCTAGTTTTGCCTTTTCGCTTCCAAATCGTACTTATCGAGTCATTTAACCCCACATTCTTTTTTAACATGATTATATGAGGTATAATGTACCTATTGTGTAGAGTTTTAGGCTTGCATTTGTTGTTGGTTGCATTTCGGGAACGAAAAGGTCATTTTAGGCCTAGTTTTGCCTTTTCGCTTCCAAATCGTACTTATCGAGTCATTTAACCCCAAATTCTTTTTTAACATGATTATATGAGGTATAATGTACCTATTGTGTAGATTTTTAGGCTTGTATTTGTTGTTGGATGCATTTCGGGAACGAAAAGGTCATTTTTGGCCTAGTTTTGCCTTTTCGCTTCCAAATCGTACTTATCGAGTCATTTAACCCCAAATTCTTTTTGAACATGATTATATGAGGTATAATGTACCTATTGTGTAGAGTTTTAGGCTTGCATTTGTTGTTGGTTGCATTTCGGGAACGAAAAGGTCATTTTAGGCCTAGTTTTGCCTTTTCGCTTCCAAATCGTACTTATCGAGTCATTTTTTTTAATTTTTGTTGATCTAACTCCTAACTTATTAGTATATAACTGTGTGCAATGGGGGCGGGGGTGCCAGGCGGTGGGGAGGGGAAGGGGGAGGGTTCTCAGGCTGGGGTGGCAGGGGGTGGTCCGGGAGGTGGGCGGGGTGGCGAAGGTGGGGGGGAGGGATGTGGGCGGGAGGTGGGGAGGAGCGGCGGTGGGGGAGGGGGATGTGTGCGGGGGTGGGGAGGGGTCGTGCGGGGGTGGGGGAGGGGCGTGTGCATCTCCCACTCTGCCGCCCCTCCCCGCCCCCGCACACGCCTAGCCCCCCCCACCCCCCGCACACACACCCCCCACCCCCACCGCTGCCCCCTCCCCTCCCCCCCCACACCCCCTCCCCTCCCCTCCCCTGCACACCCCTCCCCCCCACGGCTGGCCCTCCCCTCCCACCACCCCCCCCCGCACACCCCTCCCACACCCACACCCTCCCCCCCACTTGCCCACCCCTCGCACACGGCCCCCACACTCGGCCCCTCCCTCCCACACCCCCCCCCCACCGCACACCCCCCCCCCCCCCACTGTTGCCCCTTCCCCTCCCCCCCACCGCACACACCCCCTCCCCCACCTGTTGCCCCCCCCCCCGACCGCACACCCCTCCCCTACACACCCCCGCACACAGACCCCCCCTCCCCACACCCCTTCCCTCCCCCCCACACCCCTTCCCCCCCCCCACACCTCCCCCCGCACACCCCTCCCACACCCGCACCCCCTTAGTGGCAATGTGAATTTTAATTTTTTTTATATTAATGCATATATTTGTACAATTTCAGGGAGATGGCGGAGGTGCATACAGATAACAGCACGAGTGCTGCTGAACACACTACCGAGGATGAGTCTTTCGATGCGAGAAAGGAACGGGGTAAATTGGCTCGATCTCGCCGTGAAGAAGCAAATGCACAAATGCCTAGGAAGTCCTTGGCGACGAAAAAAAGAAAAGGAAGGGGACCTACAAAGTCACTAGGGAAACACACAAATATGACTTTGGAGTACGATAATATGGGTCAACCTTGTGGAAAGTGGCGTCAAAAGTATGGCATGCAAGTTGGCATTTGCATGCATAAACTCTCCATTCTACACTCATGGAAAGAGTTGCCCGAGGGGTTGAAGCGGTGTCTATGGGAAGATACTATGGTAAGCTTCACGTACAATAACGTTTAGTTTCTTAATTATATAGTTAAATATATGTGTAATATTACTGATAGCATATAAATTACAACATTTGCGAAAACTAAACTCTGAACTGCGTTTTTTGTAGAATCAATTCAATATCGAAGATGATGAAGCCAAGAAGAATGTATTTCTTTCCGCGGTTGCCCAGAGATTCAGAGATTTCAAGGCTAAGTTAGTGTCTGGGTGGATCACTAAGCGGAGGAAAGTAGTAGGTACAAAGAAGAAGAACATCTACGGCGGAGAAACACAAGCCGGTCGTGAGGCTTCACCGGAAACATCATCTGGACCATCCAAATTACCATTTCAGATATGGAAAACGATCAAACCTGAAGAGTGGGAAGCATTTGTTGCCAAAAAAACAACCCCACAAGCTATTGTAAGAATATTTTATTAAGATTTAATACAGTTAGATCCAGTATTATTGTATAACACC
This sequence comes from Beta corolliflora, assembly GCA_947648045.1. NCBI lineage: Eukaryota > Viridiplantae > Streptophyta > Magnoliopsida > Caryophyllales > Amaranthaceae > Beta > Beta corolliflora. The sequence goes on along the minus strand of CANSZD010000190.1, from coordinate 287,980 downwards.
GTATCTAACCTTTGTTTATAATGAATTGTGTGTTTTAGGCAAGTCGTGAGAAAAGTAGCGCGAGTGCAAAAGCTATAAAGTATTATCATCATTTGGGTGCTCATTCGTACAATGAGGCGAGAGAGAAGTGGATGTTCAGCCATTACCCCACACTAGGGTCGACAACGGCAACGGGGACTAGCTCAACGACAGTTGCACAGCCTCGGCAACCAGATAGAGTCCTCGATTGGTGGTGTTCGATGCATGAGGTTGATGCAAATGGAAAAAGAGTCTTGCCTGATCCCGGAACACAACAGATAGCCAACGCCATTGTAAGTACAGATTATATGGCTATATAAGGTATACATAATATAACTTGTGCGCTCACGAGAATTTCTCTCTTATCCTTATGTAGATTGGCTTGAAGGAAAAAGAGGCAACTGGTGAGTTCACTCCTAAAGGACACATTGATGCATTGCACGAAACTTTAGGAAAGGACCACAGTGGACGCGTGAGGGGCGTAGGAGGTGTCCGCCTCGGTTTGAGAAAGGTATATGGTGATCAATACACTACAACGAACAAATCGAGTGCAAGTAGTGTGAATTCGGCAGCGTCAGTAGATGTGGAGGCTATGAAAGCTGCAATTCGGGAGGAGCTCGAGAGAGGAGATGACACATAATTTCAACGCCATTTTGGAGCAAATGGGTTTACCGACTTTTGTCGCATTAAAGAAGGGTAGTGATATTACACCTAGCCGCCCGATCCACCCGTAGTACCCGAGTTGAAGGTAATCACTTAATCCCTTTGCTTTGTTAAACAACTATTGTTCTTAAATGCATGAAATTCTTTCTATATATATGTTGTTTCATAGACTAACTATAAATAGAGTTTTTTTTTACAGGAAGAGACACCATGTGAACTATTAGCTGGAGGAGATGGTTATGATAGTTTCATTCTCGTAGCTTATGGCCATGCACAACCCCCTAGTGACCGAGTACGATTGCATAACCAGTTAGTGGATAATAATCACTATGTGGTCACCGTCAATGAAATTGTGTCAGGTTTCGAAGAATTATCTCTTCCGCTGCCGAAGCCAGAAGTTGGTCTATAGTTACTGAATGATGCCCTTGGCAGTTATGTTCTGTGGCCGCGTGCATTAGTGCGGTTTTCAGATGAGGTACAATGATTAACATTCATATATATATATATGCGTGTTTTCTTTTATAGTTCCTATGATAGTCAGTAATATCTTTACTTTTAACTAATTACTAGGTTTGGGGGAAGGCCGACTCACATGACAGGAAGGGAAAGAAGGCATGTTCACCTTATAAGAAAGCAAGTTTACGTGATGAAGGTGAACGAAATGTGGTGAAGGGAAATGTTTCTATGACAAAGAATCCACTTATTATCGATCCAGAGGTGGTGCGGAGCCTTAGTATTCCATGCTTTTGGTTACATGAGTGCGCTAGCGATTTACCCGATGAAAGTGCAATTGAGGTTCCTTTGGGGGAGCAACAATTCCACTACTTTGAGGAGTCATCGACATTCATTTCTAAGGTTGATATTAAAGAATTCTTATGTGGGGTAGAGTTGAATGTTTCCATGATACAAACATTCATGAGGTAATACATAAGTATATAAATTAAATATACATATACATATGCCAAAGCGTGGATTATGCACTAGGGTGCACAATGCTCATTGTGCACCCAAAAAGAACATACCATTTATATAAAAGAACAGGAGTTTTTTTCAACAACATTTCTACTTTAAAAAAGAACACACGACTTAAAATTAAAGAACATGTAAATCTATATTTATAAAAGAACATAGGTTATAATGAAAAGAACATATAATAAATGAACATCTACGCTTAAGGTAAAAGAACATGTACCTTTTAAATTTAAATTTGAAAAAGGAATCTTTAGTTGCAAAATTTAAGGAAACAAAAAACAACAATTTTTTAAAATTATAGACTCTAAAAATGATAAAACGACGTAGTTTAGAAGAGGGTGCACCATGCTCTACGTGCACTTGGGTGCATGTACTTATTTGCGAAGATATGCCTTAAGTAGTTTTCAATTCAACTTCCATAATAAGTAAGTTTACTTTTAATCAATATAATTTCTCAGGTTATTATACAATGAATTGATTGCAACATCTAGTGATGAGTCAATGTTTGGTTGGTTATGTCCAAACATAATACGAGATGACAATTGCTTACAAAACAAAGCCGAAGTGAAAGAGTATCTCGATATGAGTTTCAAAGCATCATCTCGTTTTGGATATCATCAGATCATTCTTGTTCCTTATATTGAAAAGTATGCTTGTTAAACTCGCTTTACTTTTATTATTCGATAATTAAATTGACCTAGTAATTGTTCTACGATTAATATTAATAACAATATTTTCTTGTTGTAGGGCTCATTGGACACTGCTTGCGATATGTTTGTCACGTAACGAAGTCTACCACTTTGATTCTTTGCGTCGACAACCACCACGGACCTTACTAATCAAATCATTGTTAAATAGGTAGCCTAATCGAAACTCAATATATGCGCACTTATTAATATTACACATTATTCATCATCTTTATATATGTAAACAGTTAGTACATCTAATCTTATAATAATGTATTGATGTAGTGTGATGAAGCATATTAGTGGAACAGGACTTCGAGCACCAAAAGCTCCTGTTTGGATATCAGTCGAGGTAACATGACTAATTTATTTGTCCTTATATATAAACACTTTTAGCCACATACTACACATCTAACATGAATGTCATTGGATGCATCCTTTGGTGAACATATAGTGTCCGCAACAAGATGATGGACTTGCATGTGGCTATTACGTGCTGAGGTACATGTTTGATATCGTCAACCATTGCACTAACGCTGATGATCTTCAAAAGGTATGTAACTTATTAGTATATGTTAGTTTAGATTCTTAGGCCTATTTGGGAACGAAAATGTCATTTTTAGGCCTATTTTTGCCCTTTACGCTTCCAAATCGTATTTATCGAGTCATTTAACCCCAATTTCATTTTGAACATGATAATATGAGGTATAATGTAACTATTATGTAGATTCTTAGGCTTGCATTTGTTGTTGGTTGTATATCGGGAACATAAATGTGATTTTAGCCCTATTTTTGCCTTTTCGCCTCCAATTCCTGTTTCTCGAGTCATTTAATTAACTCCATTTTCTTTTTGAATATGATAATATAAGGTATAATATAACTAGTGTGTAGAGTTTTAGGCTTGCATTTGTTTTTGATTGAATTTCGGGAAGGTATATGTCATTTTTAGAACTACTAACTACGATAAATGATTGAATTCTTATATTATGTGTTTATTCCTTGGTTGTTTTGCAAGGTTTATATGAATAACACACCACGTTTGAGGGCCTTCACCACAGACGAATTACATGAAGTTCGGGATAAGTTGGCGTCCAACATTTGTGATGATTGCTTATGATAAATCTACTAGTTTGTATCAATTCTATGTACACTTTTTACATTATTAAATATACATATTTAAAGTTAATTATTACGTTTAAAAACTAGTCATATATTATTGCAATTTGATCGTTTTTTTTTGTGTCGAAGGGAGGTTTTGGGTGGGGGTGGGGTGGGGGGGCTGCCATGGTGGGTCAGCTGGGCCGGGCTATGGGATGGGGGGTTGGGTCTTGGGGTGGTGGCAGCAATGGGTGGAGGAGGTGGGCGAGGGTGGGGCGTGGTGGGGGTGCGGGGGGTGAAGGGGGTGGGGCGGGGTGGGGGCGGGGGGGGGGCGGGGGGCGGGGAGGGAGGGAGTGCGGGGTTGGGGCAGGGGTGGGGGGGCTTGGGGGGAGTGCGGGGGTGGGGGGGGAGTGCGGGGGTGGGGTGGGGGGCGGGGCTTGGGGGGAGTGCGGGGGCGGGGCTTGGGGGGAGTGCAGGGCGGGGGCAGGTGTGGGGGTGGGGGGGGGCTGCGGTGGGCGGGGGTTGGGCAAGGGGTGGGCTGGGTAAAGGGGGTGGGCCGGGTGTGGGGGCGGGGGCGGTGTGTGGGTGGGGTGGGCGGGGTGGGGCAAGGGCAAGGCGGGGCGCGGGGGTGGGTGGGGGTGGGCGGGGCGTGCGGGGCGCGGGGGCTAGGGGTGGGGGGCGGGGGTGGGCGGCAAGCATGCGGGAAATTTTATTTTAAAAAAAAATTGAATTTGAAGGGCTGCGGTTTTAAGCGTAAACCGCAGCCCTTCTTTAAGTGAAGGGCTGCGGTTTAGGCTTAAAACCGCAGCCCTTCAGTTGAAGAAGGGCTGCGGTTTAAGCTTAAAACGCAGCCCTTCAGTTGAAGAAGGGCTGCGGTTTAAGCTTAAAACGCAGTCCTTCGAGCTAAGAAGGGCTGCGTTTTTGGCCTGAACCGCAGCCCTTCGTTATGAAGGGATGCGGTTTTTAACCGCATCCCTTCTTTTCTATTGAAGGGCTGCTATGGAAAGGGCTGCTGGCCAAAAACGCAGCCCTTAGGGCTGTTTTGACCGTAGCCCTTCCTTATTATTCCACTAGTGCATGTAGGCCTAAAATGACCTTTTCGTTCCTGAAATTCAACCAACAACAAAAATAAGCCCTTAGAAATCATCATATTAGTTACGAATTGGAGAAATTAGACATACCTGAGTATATGTCTCATGATTTATTGACCTTCTGCCGTTTCTTAGGATCTTCAAGTACATGTATCCCTTCCGTATGATCTACACGCATATAGTTCTCCGACATATTCACATCATCTTCCACACTATTTTCAGGATAGGTAAAAGTTGGGATGTCCTCAAATGCATCATATTCTTCCTCATTATCAACATCACCAATACCGAGGATACTCCTTTTACCAGGTACAACAATTGACCACTTATTATCAACAGGATCAGTTACATAAAATACTTGCTTAACTTGTGATGCAATTACAAATGGCTCCTGAGTTTCACGTAGACGACTAAGGTCCACAAGAGTGAATCCGCAAGGATCATCTTTTCTTACGCAACGTCGATTATCGTCAACCCACTTGCAACACAAGAGGCAAATATTAAAAGTACAGTAGTCCAGCTCCCATATGTCTTGTATTCGCCCATAATAATTAATGTCAGCAAGTATAGGCGACTTATCCTTCGAGCTTGCGTATTGTGTAGATGACGCCACAAGTGAAACACCACTATTTTGTTGCGATGTCGACTTCAGATCTTGACGTTCAGTCCAAAACGTATAGCCATTAATATCATAACCCTCATAAGAGCGTACAGCTTCACGAGGACCAAATGCTAACCACTTCACTGTTTCAGGAACACTTTCATCCAAATCATTCACTACTCGTTTATGAAACCAATCAATGAAAGTCTTGTTATGCATTTGCGTCAATGCCCTTATTCCTTTTCCAGGATTGCTAACACGTAATTCCTCCATATGTTCATTTAAATAAGGATGGACAGCTACTACGTGATGCAATACAAATAAGTGAGCTTGTGTACAAATAATCATACTTTCAATTTGTTGCCATTTAGAAACAAATAATGGAAAAAGGTATATGATTTGTTGCATTTTGAAACCAAATATTTTATTGTTTGTTGTTGAAATAGCACCAGACTTATTCTTGAATTGTGTCTCATATCGGAGAAAAATGGGCGAAAGTACCACTTTATAAGCTAAAGAAGTTTCTACTATTATTAATTGCTATTAGTATGGAATATCCTTTAGACTTGTAAGTGGACCAATTTTCCTCATCTTTATTGCTTTACCCAAGCGCGTTTCTCATATTATCAAATAGTTTACAAAAACATAAGGTTAACATATGTTATACTCCCTCCATTTCTTTTTAATCTACACACTTTCCTTTTCTGTCTGCTTCTTTTTAATCTACACACTGTTGCTTTATCTATTCTTGATAACATGTCACATCTACTTTCTACTCTTTTTCCACTAATGTTATCCACTTTTTAATATTTTAACTCACTTTATAGTTTACTTTTCAGTTTCTCTCTGCACCTTTTCAATTTCTCTCTCGTACATTTGGACTTCCTCCTTGGTTCTCGCCTACAGTAATGTGAGTAAAATAAAAAGAAAGATGGAGTATAGAATAGTGTATTAGTCAAAGTGTAAGTTTGTAACAATTAAAAAGATTAAATGTTCGTTTCTATTTTTAGCAACCAATGTTAATAATTTGTTGTTGATTTTTAGCAACAAAATATTAATAATTTGTTGTCATTTGTAGGAACTATCATTCATGACCCGCTGCTAGAGTTGGCAAGAAATGCACCAAACATACCAACCAACAAGACAACAATATTTGAATGGATGTAATATGGCAACATAATTGTTTTGAATTTAGTAGCTACAATCATATAACGATAATCCTTTTAGCAACAACTATTTTCGTTTCCAATTTGTTGCCAACTCGAGTTGGCAACAAATTTCTTATGACTAGTAACAATTTATAATTGTTGCTAGACTGATTTGATTTTGTAGTGGATTCCCATAACCTGTTTTACCAAGACAATGTAAGAGAGCAAATTCTTCGTCCTTTCGTATGAGCATACGTTGGTGATCCTATAATTTGGTGCTTGTGGACCAACACTAGAGGAACCGCGTTTGATGTTCTAAGTTCTCCACATAAGCAAGGAGAAATTTGCTAGAGGAATCACGCATCAAAGGTATAATTCATGTTCTTATGATTCGTAGTAGTGTATTCATGTTGATCCTGCTAAATTGCTAAGAATATGGCTCTTGCAATACTGATAAGTGCATCGATGTTCTTACACATTGACCGTCCCTTTTTTCCTCCCGCTCTGTGTGAAAGTCACGCATATATACCTAAATTTTGTGGTTGGAATCCAACGCACAAAGAGGAAGAAATAAAGGAAGGATTAATGACTCGACTTTTGACTTTTTGGCAAAATCCAACAACAAGATTTGTATCTTGATAAAAAAGAAAGTGTCACAATTTTGTGCTTTTTCGCAATGAATTATAAAAAATAAGTTTTTTAATGACAAAATTTTATACATATATCAAACATTTTTAACAAATAAGGTTAATACTAACAAAATTTTATAATAAAATAATCATATTTTTGTTTTTAGTTTTTTTATAAGCTAGAAACAAAAAGACGATATCGAAAGTGTATTTAGCAATTTTTTTAAGGTAAGATGAAGGGGCACACTTGAGGGGGAATAAGGAAAATTCCTCAAATGAGTCAAAAAAGGTTTGAACCCTAAACCTCAGGGATATGAGGTGGGAAGTGCTGTCACTACTCCATCACATCAACCTGTGTATTTAGCAATTGAGTGTTCTAATTCCAAATGTATAATTTATATTTGGCTTAAGGATCTTTACAACATATCATATAGACCTAATACTTAGACATATTATTATGGTTTAGATTAAATTCATTTTTATAAAAGGTATCTTTTTCATGTTATGTCATCATTTTAATACTTGAAGTTGTTCGTTCTTTCAATATGATTATACTAGATTTTTATGCACGCTATGCATACGACGATTTTGCTAAACATGAAAAACTAATGTACTTACAAACATTTTTTTCCCAAATTTGTTTTTTATACTCTTCTTTTTATTTATTGGATTTTACAATTATATTTCTTGTGAATTCTTCTTTAAATCTGAAAATATAGGAGAAAATATTAATTGAATTGCCGACCCTATCGTCTGTTTGCAATTCGATGGGTGTATGATTTGTTAAAACATTATTAGTGGGATTGCATAACTTTGAGTTTTATTTTTGGGAAAACTCCTGAGGTACCCCTGAGGTTTGACGTAATTCTCAAATTGCCCCTCACATTTAGGGAATTTCTCAAATACCCCTGAACTTTGATTTTGTGCTCAAAATACCCTTACTATTGACTGCGCTCTCACGCTGTTATGGTTTTCTCTCTCCCCCCCACATCCTCTATTGATGAACCTCTAAGCTTTTTCTCTTCCCTCACCTCCATGCTTTCTCTCATGCCAATCTTCATTAATTGTTATTTACAAAATTGGAAACCGATAATCATGCTCGAAATAAAACTATTCAGTAAAACAAAAGAATTTTTTTGTTTAAACTATATCAGACCCTATTGAATCCAAGCAGGGAGATTAATGGTTAGGAAGCTCTGCCCAGATTCTAGCCAACAACCATGAAGGGCTGCTTGCACGTGTCCTCAGCAGTGACACTCACCAACATCAACCGTCGGTGGTGGCTGCAACCACCGCAATGCTTCCCGCCCTTCTCCGTCTATATGCGCCACCTTCTGCAGCCCAGATTCACCAAATTCCGCCCGCTGCCGTGGCTCCAACTGTTGCAAGAAATTGTGGGCACAATTTTTGAATTAATTTAACAAACTATAATCTGATTTCATTTTTTTAGTTCAGAATTTGATGAATAATCTATATTAGCCACAAAATCTAACCATAATTCAAAATTAGTGGCATAAATTTATACGAAAATTAAGAAAATAACAATGGAAGATGGTGGGAGAGGAGAGAAAAAGCTTAAAAGGTTCATCAATGGAGAATGGTGGGAGGAGAGAGAGATAAAACCCTAACGTCGTCAAGGCGCCGTCAATAGTAAGGGTATTTTGAGCACAAAGTCAAAGTTCAGGGGTATCTAAGAAATTCCCCAAATGTGAGGGGCAATTTGAGAATTACATCAAACCTCAGGGGTACCTCAGGAATTTTCCCTTTATTTTTTATGTGCTAAAATTGATCATGGTGAGTAGTATTATTTATGGTTTTCTTGTCACATTTCTAAGTGTTATTAATAGTTGTAACATTTCTGAGGATCATTATGTTCTCATCTAACGACTCATTTTTTTTCTTGTAAATATAGAGTGGGAAGCATGTGCTAGAGCATGATAAATATACAAATTGTGTACCTGATTCAAAGTGTAGTATCCACAATTTGAGAATGTTGTGAAGCTGTAAGCAATTTGAAATACTGATGTATTTTTTGAGTTTGTGTTGGTAATTGATATTGTTTTTTTGGAAGAAGCACCTTTGATTCTGTATTGTTCAATTCAACATTATTATGTGTATCTTTGTTTTGGTGTCCTATTTTATTATGGTAAGTTTTTGGTTTTATTTTTTTGGTCAAAGATAGCTTTGCAATTTGAGTTGTTTGTGCTGTTAATTTAGCTGACTATAATTTTTTTTGACAAGTTTATGCGTATTATGTGGAGTAGTTTGAAATTGAATTTATAATTTTCTTTATGGAGAAAGATGGAAATGTCATTTCACAGGGGGACACCATGCTCCTCCCTTTCACATAATAGAGATAAAAATAGATACTTTATGATACAAAAGAGTAACTTAAGCACCGTTGTAAAATAATTTGTGATAAATCTGTCTCTGACTAACCACTGGCCACTGCTAGATCTGCATTAAGGGTGACGATTGACGAGTCTCAAAAAAACTGTTGCCCTCGTGTGGCCATGAATTAAGGAAGCATGGTACCTTTTTCAGACAAGAGATCAAAAGTGCTGCCAATAATAGGCCATGGCGATAAGGCTACTATTATTGCTGTTGATGAAGTGTTATGATCGACCCAGTCAATCGTCATGAATCAATAGGATTTTTGTTAGGTCGTATATTTATTTTTATTTACTTAATTTTTTAATATAATAAAGAGAAGAATGGTGATGTAGATAATGTTAACCCTAGAACTTGGATCTCACTTAATTACAAAAGTCTCTTGACTCGAGTCATAACCCATGCTAACCCTAATATTCGAATCTTAGGGTGTGAATATCGGTAGTTTCAAGGTGAGTCTTGAGTAGAGACTTTTGAGTTGCGGCAAGGTTGAAACAACATGTAGGGAGTCTTGGAGTGAGTTTGGTAATTAAACACTCCATCCAAGACTGAAATTCAAGGGTTTAATTTCTAGGCTACTAAAAACTTGACATTTGTTTTTTTTTTTTTTGTAAAGTCCATTTTACCATATAAACTGCTAGTTTTACGGTATGCCTATAAATTATATTTTGTATCTAGTTTTTTATACTATTCTAAATTCTCTCATCTCTATAATCATTTTCCCTCTCAAAGAAATACATCCTTCTATTTTAATTTTAAAGGATCCAAATCAAAACTTTAATCTGAATTCTCTTATGAGCTTCTTGCAAAACAATCCCCAGTTTTGTTTTGTTTTAGCTCAACAAAACGAACACCAAATGCACAAACACACCCTTAGTCACTTATTCCTATTTCATGACCTATGTTTATAGTCCATAGGAGTAACTTAACTCTAAGGACGAGGAATATACAATCGCTCCCCAAACTAACATTAATATATTTTATCCTATATATATATATATATATATATATATATAGACTATAATACATGCCAAATTATATCTAGTTTTTTAAATGCAATTTTGCTAGTATTAGATACCTTATATTACTTATCTATAGACTTGCCAAATCATTAAAGATCTTTGAATCCCTACAAAATTGACAATACTTATAACAATCTTCTGCTTCAGACTATGCTGCATACACACTTAATACCTCTGGATTGTTTAAAACCAATTATAATTACTCCCTCCGTTTTTTTAAATTGTTACATTTTCCTTAAATAGTTGTTTCTTTTTAATTGCTACATTGTTTAAACTTTCCTTATTAGGGGTACTTGGCCCGCCATAAAGTAATACTATTATATTTGTTTTTCTCTTTTTCCACCAAAAAGTATTACTTTTTCACTATTTCCTATTATTTTATATTTAAAAAGTCAAAAGTACCCTTCAAAAAGCTTGAAAGTGACATTGCATAAATTGTTGTGCATAACACAATGTTGCAATTAAAAAAATGGAGGGAGTATATATCTTCTAGAAATTTTCATAGACAATCAAAAAGAAGATGAAAACTTCAAAGCTAAAACCACATAGCAGTTATTAGCACCAATACCTAATGCCATTTGAAGCAATAGCCAAAGTCCACATAGCTTCAATAGCAAGAACAAAGGACTTGATGACTTGGAAAACTATCTCTTGTAGATTATATTACAACATGTTCATGAAGACCCTACTCTTCACAAATTATTGGACCCTCCTACCTTTAATACTGCAATTGTTATACAAAATAATACCAAAAATAAAAAGAAAATCTATACGTTTTTATATTTCTGATAAATATTTACGTACTCCCTCCGTTCTAAACAGATTTGAACATTTATTGGGACAAGCAGTTTAAGGCAATAAGTTATAGTGTAGTTCTGTTCAAATTTTATTCTGTTCAAAAGTATGTGATTGGAGTTGGTGGAATATTCTATTTATTGAAGAAGAGAGAAAGTCGAGTATTTTTTTATTGATATAGATAGATTGTGGGCCAAAAGGGTGTTTGAAAATTAATACTTATAATAATAGTGGGACCATGTCAAAAATAGAAGTGTTCAAATTAATTTGGAACAAGTAAAAAAGAAAATTTTTCAGACTATTATGAGACACATGGAGTAGTAGATTCTTGATACAATATCACTGATACAACTGGTATACGGGATATTTTTGGGCAGTTACCCTGCATAATATATGTACAACCAATGTAATATCAATTTTTATTAGTCAAAAACTTGTAATCATATAGTAGTGATAAGCTTTGCATACCAAGTTAAATAAACTCCATGCCATTGAAAGAGATGGGTTAGAGAAAAAAGTGCAAAAGGTGCAAGTAGAGCGACCAGGGGGTTCCATGCATGTGGAAGGCGACTTCTTGATACATTTACATAATATCTAGCTGGCTCTTCCCTCAGATATTGTCCTTAGTTCTTCTTAGAACTTTTCAAATAATAATGGTAATGATAAAGAGAAGTCCTCATAGCCACCTATCAAGATTGAGTAATGTCTAATCTTCGCTAGGTAGAAAGGGAACATGCGCTTTCCTTCAAGCATCTTTTGGGGTATGATATATAATGGAGCATTTAGTACCTATTAATTATTTCTATATATAGTGATCCATTTGTAGTAATATAACTGATAGGGCAACAAGAAACAGTTAAAACTAAAAGTGTTTTTGCTGACATATAGTTTTATCATTCATAACAATAATTACCTGGCTAAAAGTTGGTGATTAAGAGATTACATTAAAGTTATCTTATAGAAGTTGTATATACTAAGTGGCGTAATTGCCACATAAAAGATCACACTGTCGGTGTAAGGATCGACTAATTTTGTCATTATATATCTATCATTTGACCTATTACATTTTACTTCTATCGCTTGACTAGTATATTTCGTTGGTAAGCCGCGGTATGAGTGCAGCTGAGTATACTGCTTTTTTATTATGTCAATCATCCCGCCAAAGAGTTGTTCATTGAGTCTCTTCCCTTTGACTCTTATAATGGATAAATTTGATTATTGACGGGTTGTAATGACGCATTATTCTGATGTTATATTCTTGATTTGGGGATTGCAAGTGGTTGGTAACCTTGAGTTAATCTCTTGGATTACTATATATCTACTCAACTCGTCGACTCTTTATTATAATAAGAAAGATATATTCTGATTAGTCGACGATGGGTTAGGGTGTTTCTCTCTCCAGAATTTCCTCTCGATGTATTCTCACATCGTGGCCATGGCAAGGAGTTCAAAAGAGCAGAAGACTGGGAATCCTACCAGAAAACCGAATGGACCTAGTAGTGAATCGAAAGCTAAGAAAACAAAAACGATGGATGAATTGCTTGGAGTTATACCTATGGAGTTTGAACCTGAAATTCGAAGTGAAGAGGAGGATTTGAGAGATTTACAACAAAATCAGCAGATGCATAGATTGTTCTCGGAGTGGTTGAGTTCGATGCATTCCAATACTGCTAGTGTCGAAAAACAATAGGGGAGGAAGGGTTCGTGGACCGATCGTTCTGTTCAGGTGGTGGAACCGATTCCGATTTTACAGTTTGAGGAACCTGAGGTTAGTGAAATTGAATGCGAAACTGATAATCATGTGAATTTGAACCATGTTAGAGTGAAAATTGATGAATTTGATATTCAATTAGAGATTGATTATTGGAATTCTGCTTTGATTTGCTATGTGATTGGTGCGAATCCTCCTCCATATGTATGTTTGGAGAATCTGGAAAAATCACGGTGTTGAGAAGGTTGCGTTGATTAAGAGAGGTGTTTACATAGTAAGATTTAGATCAATGGAGAAGCGTGATGTTGTGTTGAATGGTAATAAGCAGTTTTTTGATAGTAAACCTTTGATGATGAAGGCTTGGGATCCAAATATGGATGTGATGAAGGAGAATTTTGATGTTCTTCCAACTTGGATACAATTGAGGGTAGATTTCAAATATTGGGGAGAGAATTGTTTGAAGAAATTGTTGAATCACATTGGGAAGTTTGTGAAGGTGGATCAGGCAACGGAAAAGCGAGAGAAATTACAATATGCTAGAGTTATGTTGGAGGTTAAGGTTGATCAGTAATTCCCTAATCAACTTACCTTTGTGAATGAGAAAGGAGTAGAGGTTACAGGTGAAATAATGTATGAGTGGAAACCAGAGATATGTGCAACTTGTAAAAAGCTAGGCCATAATGCTGATGTATGCAAGAAAGCTCAACCTAGGAGGGAATGGAGGTTAAAAACAAATCAACAGACTGATGTAGCACAAATTGGTCTGCAGGAGGGGTTGAATGTGGCGAAGGCATTGGAAAAGGTGGGGGAGGCTGATGGTTTTCAGGCTGCTAAAGGCACTGTGAGACAGAGACATGATATTGTGAAGGCTACAAATACTGTGAATTCATTTGAGGTGTTAAGAGATTGTGATCAGGAGGATATAATAGTGGGGCAAGTAATCTGTGATACAGGGGAGGAGGTTCAGGACAGGAGAGGGGACTCTCCTATTGAAAATGGATAGTTTCATGTGTTGGAATGTTCGAGGGCTTAATTGTTTAAGGAAACAGAAAGATGTAAAGAAGTTCCTTAACATTAAGTCTCTTGGACTTGTTAGTCTGATTGAGACTAAGGTAAAGGCAAACAAGATGGGTATTATGTATCAAAATGTGTTCATGGGGTGGTGCTTTTGCTCTATCAACACTCACCATCCAGGAGGGAGAATCACTGTGGCTTGGAATCCTCTATGCTTTAATGTAACTATCTTATTAGTTACATAGCAGATGATTCATTGTTACATTGAACCAGTGGGTAGTAGGAGTAATTTTTACTGTTCTTTTGTATATGGATTTAACACTAGTTCTCAGAGGGAGGAATTGTGGAGGGATATTGAAAGGGTGGCTGTAAGAGTAGAGAAAGTTTGAGTCATTCTTGGTGACTTTAATTGTGTTCTGAGTAGGGATGAGAGGGTGGGAGCTCCTGTGCGTGACTATGAGATGGAACCTTTTAGAAGATGTGTAGCAAATTGTGGGTTAGAGGATTTAAAAGCTACGGGGTGCTTTTATACGTGGAACAACAAACATCATGGTGAAGATAGAGTTTTCAGTAAAATTAATAGAGTGATGGGGAACACAATGTGGTTTGATCAGTTTCCTAATGTTGAAGGAAACAGAGGATTCTTTTGACCATTCTCCCATCTTGGTTAAAAGTCACTCTCCGGTAGGGGGAAGACATCCTTTTAAATATTTTCACATGTGAAGTCAAGACCCTAGTTTTCAGACAAGGGTTAGTAGTAATTGGTGTGAAAATATGGAGGGTACTCAAATGTTCAGAGTTGTACAGAAGTTGAAGAAGGTTAAAAATGCTCTGAAAAATTTTCAATAAAAATGGTTTTCAGCAAATTCGTATTTCAGATGCTAAGGCGTATCAGAAGCTGCTTGACTGTCAGAAGTTGGTTCAACAAAATCCAACTCTGTTTGAGAATTGTGAAGCTGAGTTACAGACAGCAGCTAAATACAAAAGAGTGCATTCTCATTATGTCTCTTTTTTGAAGTAAAAGGTGAAACTGGCTTGGGTGAAAGATGGTGATGAGAATAGTAGATTGTTTCACCAATCTATTAGAGCTAGGAGGCTCCAGAACACTGTTTACAACATACATGATAAAGAGGGAAAATGGGTGGAGACTCAAGAAGAGGTTAATGCAGCATTCCTTACTTATTATAAGGAACTTTTGGGCACAGCAAGAAGTCACAGGAAAAGTATTGTGGCTAGTGTGGTTGAAGCTGGATCGATCTTGAATGAAGCTCAAAAGGAAGGCCTGATGAGGCAGGTTACAGCAGCAGAGGTGAAAGATGCAATCTTTTCTATTCCTGGAGAAAATGCACCTGGACCAGATGCTTTTGGAGCTTTCTTTTACAAGGATGCCTGGGAGATAGTTGGAGATGAAGTGACATATGCTTTCATTGATTTCTTCAATACAGGTAAAATGCTTAAAGAGATTAATAACACTATTCTTACTTTGATACCTAAAGTAAAATGCCCAAGTAGTGTTACTGAATATAGACCAATCACTAGTACAGAATTGTCAATTTGTGTCGGACCTGGGACCACCATGTGCGTCGGACATCGGTCAGACGGCACAGGTCTCGTCGCAAATGACGGAGACATGATCTGCGTCGGATGGAGATTCGACGCAAATTGTAAACCATTTGCGTCGGATGCTGAGCTTATAGAGACGCAAATATCGGATGTTTAGCGTAGCCATACCTTATTTTTCACCCAAAAAATACCAATTTGCGTCGGACTTGGAGCCTCATCCGACGCAAATGGTATTTTTTTATTTAAAAAAATACCAATTTGCGTCAGATGAGGAGCCCCAGTCCGACGCAAATTGTTGTGTTTTTTAAAAAAAAAATCAAAGGTACTGTTCGTGCAGATTGCATTCAGATTGCAACATTCAAATTGCAACATACTGTTGATTCCACCACCATTCAGATTGCAACATAATAATAAAAAACAGATTAAAATAACAATTGTACCACCATTCATATTCCCAACCATGATTTTTTCTCTCTACAACTGTTATGCGTTCAGAAAACAAGAAGAAAATCTAAAATGAAAAACTTATACAAATCATATCTAAAAAGATAGAAATATAGAAGTTTGGTCTGCAATTTCTTCTCTTCCTCCACCAGATCTGGAAATTCAATAAATTTCATTTTAATTGAGTTGATAAACTGAAAAAATAACTAAATAGGGCGATTGAGTTTTACAGTTAAAGGTTTGTAAAACAAAGAAATTAAGAATTAAAGGTGAAGAAAAAAAACCTGAAAATCAAAGAACAATCTGGAAATTTATTGAAGCAGGGCACCACCATTCCATCGAATCAATCTTTACGCTTCTGATTGTTTTACAAACTTCACTCTTTCAAATTTAAACAAATCAGAAACCGCCTAACTATACGTATAAAACTAAGCATGCTAATATGAAAAAGTACAAATCAAAGAAGAAAATTGAAAGCAATCATAAGCTCCAAAATTAACTGAATCCGAAGATAAAGACGACGAATATAAAAATCTTCAAGACCTAAGCAAATCGGCGCATAACACTAAAAATCCAAAAAAAAAATCCAAAATTAAAAATTAAAGCCAAATTTAAAAGCTGAAGATTCAAAAATTAATAAGTAAAAAAAAAACCTGAAGACTGCCTGAAGTCCACCAAACGAAGACAACCCACAAAAAAAACACGGTTGAAATCAGATGAATTCCAACCCAACAAAAAACAAAAAATTATACAAATTATAAATGAAAAATGGGATGAAAAATAATATAAAAATGTAAAAAATAAACCCTAGATCTGAAGTAAACAACGACTCGCAGCGTTGATGATTTCGACTAGCAGCGTTGTTGCCGAAGAAGAATGAGAGAGAATGAGGTGTGGAGAGGAGGGAGAGTGAGGAGGCAGAAGAAGTTGAGCCGCTAAATCTGAAGTAAAATTTGGGGGGACTTTAACAGTTGGGCCATAAGGTCGCATGGGTTTAAAAGTAGTGTGGTAGGGTTTAAAAGGACGCGGGTTTAAAAATGAAAGGAAGCGGCTATGTGCGTCGCATGGGTCATAAGGTCCGACGCACATGGTACTGAGATGCTATTTGCGTCACATGGACACTAAGGTCCGACGCATATCGTATACAAAACTTAAGGCCCTAAAACCCTTTTGCGTGGGACGAGAAGCCCATCCGACGTAAAACGTTGGATACGCAAAAATTATCTTTCATGATTTGCGTCGAACATTAATCTAGGTCCGACGCATATGAATTTTTTGTGTCGGACGCGGGACACATCCGACGCATATAAATCATGATTTGCATCGGACGCCATGAATGTCCGAAGTAAATGATGATTTTGCGTCGTTCTACCTATTGTGCGACGCAATTCAGGAGACGCAAATCAACTTTTTTCTACTAGTGAATTGCGTGCTGTAATGTCATATATAAGGCTATAACTAAGATAATTTGTGCTAGAATGAGATGTGTGTTACCTGAGATAATATCTGAAAATCAGGGAGCCTTTATACAAGGCAGATTCATTGCCCACAATATCATGGTGTGCCAAGATATTGTGAGAAGTTATGGAAAGAAGAATGTAAGCCCTGGATGTATCATTAAAATGGATATGAAAAAAGCCTACGACTCTATTGATTGGTCATTTGTGGATGAAATGTTAAAGGCTTTGAATTTTCCTTCTAGATTTATTGGGTGGGTGATGGAATGTTTGTGCACTCCTAGATTTTCCCTGATGGTGAATGGAGGTTTATTTGGGTATTTTGAAGGGAAAAGGGGGCTCAGACAAGGAGACCCAATGTCTCCTCTTCTTTTTGTAGTTTGTATGGAGTATTTGACAAGGACCCTAAGGATTGTGGGGGAGAAAGCAGATTTTAAATTTCATCCAAGGTGCTCTGGTGTGAAGATGAACCATTTGATTTTTGCAGATGATGTTATACTCTGTAGCAAGGGTGAGTTTGTGTCTGTGTATAAAATGCTTCAGGGTTTTCAACACTTCTCTGAAGTGTCAGGTCTGGAAGTGAATAAGCAAAAGACTGAGTTATATACTGCTGGAATGCAAAGAGAGGAAATCCAAAGAATCTTAGACACTATTGGGTTTAAATTGGGGAAATTACCCTTTAGATATTTGGGGGATCCCATATGCCATAAGAGAATTTCTGCTAAGGATTATGAAAGCCTTAGTGAGAAGATGACTGCAAAGATTAGGGTGTGGAGTAGCAGGAATCTTTCTTATCAAGGAAGGTTGTTGTTAGTAAATTCAGTTTTGATGAGTGTTTATACATATTGGGCACAAATTTTTGTAATTCCTAAAAAGGTGCTAAAAGAGGTGGAGAGCATTTGTAGGTCTTACCTTTGGTGGGGGAATACATATAGCACAAAGCCAGGGAAAGTAGCATGGTCTCATGTTTGTACTCCCAGGAATGCAGGAGGATTAGGAGTGAGAAGGATTCAAGAATGGAATACAGCTGTTCTAGGGAGATATGTGTGGGCCATAGCAGTAAAGAAGGATAATTTGTGGATAAAGTGGATTAGTGAGGTGTATGTAAAGAATAGTAATTGGTGGGAGTATAAACTACCTCAGGATGCTAGTTGGTACTGGAAAAAGGTTTGTGAAGTTAAGGAAAAGCTAAAAAATGTGCATGACATGAATTATTTCTCCAGGCTCCCTATGTATTTTGTGAAGAGTATGTATAAAATCTTGAATGGTGATTATCAAAAGGTGCAATGGGATAAATATATCTGGAACAGATTCGTTGTTCCAAAGCACCGATTTATTGCATGGCTAGTTATGTGCAAAAAACCTCAAACTACAGCTTGGCTACACTCTGTGGGGATCAGTGCAAGTCCTACATGTTTAGTGTGTGGTGATGCTGATGAAACTCTAGAGCATATGTTTTTTAGCTGCTTTATGAGTACTTCTGTTCTGGGAAAAATCAAATAGTGGCTGGGGATACATACACTGAGAAATAACTTACCAGATATGATAAAGTAGGTGGATAGATGTCATGCTTCAAAAGTGCAGAAACAGGTTTTTGATACTACACATGCTGCTACTTTGTATGCAGTTTGGGCGAATCGAAATGAAGCTTTGTGGAACCAGAAGGTTAATACAGTTGCAAAGGTTGTGAATATAATCAAACATGTTGTAATTAATAGATGTTACTGCATTTTACCAAAGAAATGTTCAAGAGAGGATATAAACTGGTTGAGGAATATTACAATGAATATGTAATTAGCAGGGGGCTTGTGTGTGTTTTTGTGTGTTTGGTTGTAGGGCTGGTGCCTGTTTGGTGTAGGCTGGGCTTACTAGCCTTGTGTTTTTTTCTTGGTTGTAAAGTGTGTCTTTGATGTAATATAATTTTCTTCTTACTGAGCAAAAAAAAAGAAGAAGATATATTCTGACTTTTATCCATCAAAATTTACTTGAACTTTCACACTCCTACAGAACAGCTAAACACATTTCCTTCAATTTTGGGCATAAGTTTATGTGACTCCAATCTCTCACCCAAGAGTATCTTTGTGTGAGAGTGATGCGTTAACATTAAGGAATGGAATGGTCGATACAATTGAGTTAACATTAAGGAATGGAACGGTCGATACAATTGAGCAACCTTGTTCCGCCGATTATCGTTTTCAAGTCAATGATTCCTAATTACCACGACACACCAAATTCTTATATCTTTGTCTTGTCATTTTTATTGGAACGTTTATATTTAAATGTGTCTGTAAGGTGTGTGTGTGTGTGTGTGTGTGTATTATTTGTTATACTTAGGAGTTGTGTAGTTTAAGTATAACATGATTCTAGAGGTTGTTTGAGAGTAAGGGACAAACTTGTGTCGCACCTCACGACGTACTTCGCACATCGAGAAAAGCTCCTGTCTACAAATCCAGAAATGCAACAAAGCAAAATTCTTGGACAGAACTGAGTCGCACCTCGCGATGGGCCGTCACTGGTCGTGACCGTGGTCACTGGTCGTGACACTGGTCTGCGAACCTGTTTTCTAATGCGGTTTTCCTTCTCTCTGGTGACGTTTCGAGCGAAACAATGCAATGTATTGGGCATGTAATGTCTGATTTTCCTAATATACATATATATGGAGACTACACACATACAGAAATATTAGAATCATTCTTATACTTGCTTTGGATAAGTTATTCTAGTTTTTCCTCTCCATTGTTCTTGAAAAATACAACCTTCAAACACATTGTAGTGAATAAAGTTTGTCATCAACCAAACTTTATTGATTTCTTCTTCATATCTCACAAGGGTTTACCGTGAACTCGTTGATCATAGTGGGTGGGTAAAATTCTTGTAGGAAAGCGTATCTTTACGTGTTTGGAAGTTCTATCTGGTTTCCCACAAAATCCACACACACATATAACAATCTACAAGAATTTTAAACATTTCATGATGGCTTCTTCCTTGAAATAGATGACTACGAACTTCCAGAAATTGAAAAAGTTTGAAGGGGTTGGATATTGTCGTTTAAAAAAGAATATGCATTTTCTGTAAATCGCATTGAATGTTGTTTATGTTATAAGCACCACGATGCCACCTTTATCGAAAGAAGGGAAAGCCGAAACCCCGGAGGCGGCCCGTGCAAGAACAAAGTGGGAGAATGATGACTACATTTGCCGGGGCCATATTTTGAATGCGATGTCGGACACTTTATTTGATCTCTATCAAAATGTGGAGAGCGCCAATGAACTCTGGGATGCTCTTGAATCCAAGTACATCGCGGAGGATGCATTAAGTAAAAAAAATTTAGTTAGCAATTTTAATTCTTACGCCCTTTGTCCCAGAATACTCTTGACACTTATCAAGGCACGTAGTTTTAGCTGATAAGTTGTTGTTTGGTTATCAATTGTTATTTTATTGAAAAGTAGATGTGATAGGAGTTAGTAGTTAGTAAAAGCAGTATTATTTTATTTTAAGGAGAGAGAATGTGGGCCATGGTTAGAGTTGGTATGTAATAGGAGTGGTATTATTTTATTTGGAGGAGAGATAGTGTGGGCCAATGTTTTAAAGATAGAAGGATTAAAATAATAGTGGGTCATATCCAAAAATAGAAGTGTAAAGAGTATTCTGGGACAGATGAAAAAGAAAGTGTAAAGAGTATTCTGGGACGGAGGGAGTACAAGATGATTGATGGTTGTTCCATTATGGAACAATTTCATGAGGTTCAACATATGTTGGACCAAATTAAGCAACAAGGCTTGTTGATGGATGAATCGTTTTCGGTTGCATCCATCATTGACAAATTACCCCCTTCTTGGAAGGACACTAGGAACTCTTTGAAACATAAGAAGGAGTGCATGTCCTTGGTAGATTTGGGTGCCCATCTCCGAATTGAGGAGGGTATCCGGTCTCAAGGTGTCTCTAAGAACCCGAAAAGTGGTCCGATTTCTTCTATTAACATGATGGAAGAAGGGCAATCAAGTGGGACTAATAAGTCCAAGAAACACCCATGGCAGTCCAATAAAAATCACCCCGGAAATGATAAGAAAAAGGGCAAGGCTATGTCTTGTTAGGGGTGTGGTGGTTCTCACTTGAAGAGGAATTGTCCCTCTTTGGCAAAGAAGAGAACAAGAATAAGGATCAACCTAAGGTTGATCCCCATCAAGGCCAGTTAGCACATGATGTTTCTTTGAATGAAGAAATGAATTTTATTGCAATGATTTTTGAAATCAATGTGGTGCAGGATGATGATTCTTGGTGGGTGGACTCCGGGGCATCAAGACATTTATGTAAAGATCGTCATTACTTCAAATCTTATCAAGCTTTGGATGATGGGCCGGTCTTGTACATGGGAAATGACTCTACGGTGAAGGCAAAAGGAATAGGCCAAGTGGAGTTGCTAAAGAAGTTGTATATGTACCCGAAGTTAGGAAGAATTTGATGTCCGAAGTTTACTAAATAAGTACGGTTTCAAAATGGTGTTTGAAGCCGATAAGTTTATTTTAAGTAAAGGGGGTGTATTTGTAGGACAAGGATACTTTTGTAATAATATGTTTAAACTATCTATTGATAATAAAAATGTGAATTGTATTTACATGATGGATGTTTCTTCTCTATGGCACAATCGTATATGTCATGTTAATTATCGTAGATTATATGATATGTCTAAAAATGATTTAATTCCTAAAGTTGACATGAATGTGAGAAGTGTAAAACATGCATGTTAAACAAGATTACAAAAAATCCTTTTTCCTAGTGTTGAAAGACAATCAAACAAGCTTGAATTGGTGCATAGTGATATGTGTGACTTTCATAGCACACCATCTTTGGAAAATAAGTTGTATTTAATAACCTTAATTGATGATTTTTCTCGATATTGTTATGTGTACTTATTTTCTAAAGATGAGGCACTTGATAAGTTTAAGATTTATAAAGTTGAAGTTGAAATTACAATCTAATTTGTTGCTTAAGTGATTTCGGACCGATAAAGGTGGGAATATTATGATCCAAATTATTTTTCATCATTTGGAGTTATTCATGAAAACAACTGCTCCATATTCACCACAATAAAATGGGATTGCGGAACGAAAAAATAGGACCCTAAAATAAATGGTTAATTCCATCTGTCTAACTCGGGTTTAAGTAACGGGTTTCGGGGTGAAGCCATGTTAACGGCTTGCTATATCTTGAATAGGGTTCCAAATAAAAGGAACAATGTTGCCCCATATGAACTTTGGTTTGGTATGAGGCCTAATCTCAATTACCTTCGGGTTTGGGGTTGTAGGGCAATTGTGAGGTTACCGGAACCTAAAAGAATGGCCTTGGGTGAGAAAGGAATTGTTGCATTTTCATAGGTTATGTAGAACATAGTAAATCCTATAAGTTTTATGTTTTAGAGCATAATGATTTTGTCTCAATACACACAGTGATTGAGTCAAGGGATGCAATCTTTGATGAGACTCGGTTTTCGTCAATTCTTAGACCAAGGGACTTACCAAGCACAAGTCCAACTGTTGATATTGATATTCCTAGTACTTCAAACGATATTGTTGATGCTAGTGAAGATCATGAAGCTCCTCCTATTCCTGAAATTAGGAGAAGTAAAAGAGCAAGGAAAGAGAAGGATTTTGGCCTGGATTTCCAACTTTATTTAGTGGAAGGGTCAATGGAATCTCTTTGTTCTCAAACACTTTACTGTTTTAGTGTTGAGGAGGATTCTAGGACATTTGGTGAGGCTATAAAGTCTCATGATCCTGCTTTTTGGAAAGAAGTCGTGAATGATGAAATGGACTCAATAATGGGAAATAATACATGGGTCTTGGCTAATTTGCCGCCCGGTTGCACACCACTCGGTTGTAAATGTATTTTCAAAAGGGAAATGAGAATCGATGGAACCGTTAAAAAGTATAAGGCAAGACTTGTTGTTCAAGGCTTTAAGCAAACTTAAAGTGTCGATTACTATGATACATACGCTCCGGTGGCAAGAATTACCACCATTAGGTTATTAGTGGCCTTAGCGGCTATTCATAATCTAGTAATTCACCAAATGGATGTCAAAAGGGCATTCCTTAATGGTGAATTGGAGGAGGAAGTGTTTATGAAACAACCGGAGGGTTTTGTTGTCCACGAACAAGAAAAGAAGGTGTGTAAGCTTATTAAATCTTTGTATGGACTTAAACAGGCACCAAAACAGTGGCATCAAAAGTTTGATGATGTTGTCTTGGCTAACGGTTATAAAATAAATCAATCCGATAAGTGTGTATATAGCAAATTTGATAATAATGGTAAAGGAGTTATAATTTGTTTATATGTGGATGACATGCTTATATTTGGGACTGATTTGGAGCAAGTCATTAAGACTAAGGAATTTCTATCTTCAAGTTTCTCCATGAAAGATATGGAAAAAACGGATGTTATTCTTGGTATTAGAATAAGGAGAGAGAATGGGTCACTTTATTTAACACAATCTCATTATCTTGAGAAGATGATAAAGAAGTTTAATGAAGCAAATAGTGCTCCATGTGCTACTCAGATGGAACCAAACATCAAATTGGTTCGGAATAGTGGTAATCCAGTTTCTCAATTGGATTATGCTAGTTTGATTGGATGCTTGATGTATGCTATGACTAGTACTCGACCGGATATAGCATTCGCGGTTGGCAAGCTAAGTAGGTATACTAGTAATCCTAGTATGGAGCATTGGTTAGCCTTAAGGTGAGTATTGAGATATTTGAATAAAACTATTCATTTTAGTTTGACATTCAAAGGAAATCCTTCGGTTTTAGAAGGTTACTCGGATGCGAGTTGGATAACCAATAAGGAAGACTAGTCGTCTACTAGTGGTTGGGTGTTTCTTCTTGGAGGAGGTGCCATATTTTGGGCATCAAAGAAGCAAACATGTATTACCGATTCAACTATGGCATCAGACTGAACTCTCACTATCTTAATAATAAGGTTTGTTTTCTCCCGCGTTCTTGGTTTTCTCTCGGCGCATGAAAAGACCCACGTCTTAAGTGCTTCGTCGCCATGGCCGGAAGCTCGAAAGCAAAGGTGAAACAAACACCGCATCAAATGAAAGGAGGAAGGAAGAATAGCGGTCCATTTGGGTCGACTGAAGGAAGGAAAACGTGTCATATAGCAGAACTTCATAGTGTTACAGCAATGGAGATTGAAACCCCCATGGGTGGTGAAATTCTATCGCCTAAAAGTTCAATTGAGGAATTGCAGAAGCAGATGAAAGAGAAACATCAATTGTCGGAATAGTTGACAATTATGTAGGATACTCAACATCGATTGGAGAATATAGGTAACCCTCAATCTAGAAGTTTGTTGGCTGAATTTGATAAGGTTACGGAGAATGTAATTGAGAATGAAGTTTCTAAATCCACCATTAAAATCGATTTAGAGGACATTCAGGAGGAAACTAAATACTGGGAAAATGCGATTGTTTGTTATGTAATAGGATCTAATCCACCTTTCCCTGTAATGGAAGGTTTTATTTGACGAATTTGGGGGAAAAGGGATAGATAAAATTGCTGCAATTGGAAAAGGGTTGTTCATAGTAAGATTGAATTCAATTGAACAACGAGATGAAATCTTGGAACGGGGTTTTCAGTTCTTTGATAGAAAACCGTTAATAGTGAAGGCTTGGAACCCAAATATGGATTTCAAGAAGGATGAAGTGAAATCAGTTCCCATCTGGATACAATTGCCAAATCTTGATCTGAAATATTAGGGGGAGAAGTGCTTGATTAAATTGACTGGTGGATTGGGGAAATTCATAAAGTTGGATCAGGCAACAATGAAAAAAGATAGATTACAATTTGCCAGACGCATGATTAAAGTAACCATGATTCAAGATTTCCCTGAGACCATTTGTTTTGAGAATGAGAAGGGAATTAAAATGGAGCAAGAAGTGATCTATGAATGGCGACCTACTAAATGTGGGAGGTGTATGGGATTGGGACATACAGCTGAGACTTGCCACAAGAAGGAAAAGAAGCAACCAGTTCAGAGATGGGTGGAAAAAAAGGCAGGGACAAATGTTGATGATGATGGTTTTCAGCAGGTTCAACGAAGAGCAAAGGATACAGTTACAATTGTTGAACTTGTGATGGTGGAGAATTCTTTTTCTGCACTGAATGATGCAGAGGATGTAGAGGATGCAGAGGAAGAAGATGATGATCTAGAAGATGATGCAAATGTGGTGATCCATGAGAAAGAAGTGCAAGAAGTTGCAGGTGTCAATAATGGCAGAGGAGGGGAACCTCCTCCCAGTGATGGATAGTGTGATAAGTTGGAACACCAGAGGTCTCAACAACCCAAGGAAGCAAATAGAGGTAAAAAACATTTCTTTTATCTCATAATGTTAGGTTGTTTGGACTTTTGGAAACAAAGATTAAACCCTCTGCATTAGGGGATTTATATCTTAGGGTGTGTCCTGGATGGTGCATTACTTCAAATAATATGTGTTGTGGGAATGGTAGAATAATAGTTAGTTGGCATCCCACTGCTTTTAGTCTAAATGTAATCTTTTATTCTAGTCAATTGATTCATACTGAAGTAGAGATACTTAATGGGGGAAAAAGTTTGCTTGTACTTTTGCTTATGGTATTAATGATAGAAAATGGAGAGAGGAAATGTGGAGAGATTTGATTCTTTTGAGTCACAAGGTTTATGGGTCCTGGATGCTTTTAGGGGATTTCAATGCTCTAAGAAACATTGATGAAAGAATTGGCTTGCCTGTGAGAAGTAGAGAAATCATTGACATGAGACAATGTATGGATATGTGTTGTTTAAGAGAGATGAAGGTAGTTGGGAATTTTTTCACTTGGACAAATAAACAAGAAGGAGACCATAGGGTGTTTAGCAAACTAGATAGAGTCCTTGTGAATGAAGAGTGGGAGAAAACTTGGGAGATGATTGAAGCAACAATTTTGCCAGAAGGTGAATAGGATCACTGTCCCATTATCATTAGTGCACATCCTACAGATAACAAAAAGAAACCTTTCCAGTTTTTAATATGTGGTGTGCTTCTGCAAGGTTTTTAACCTTGGTGCAAGATGGGTGACAGAGACATATTCATGGTTCCAAGATGTATCAGATAGCGAGAAAGTTGAAATTAATGAAAGCAGATTTGAAGAAGCTGAATAAAGAGGAATTTGGGGATGTGTCTGTTCAAAATAGCATTACCTATCAGAATATGATTGTAGCCCAGGCAGATCTACATAAAAATCATGTTGATTTGGATTTAAGACACAAGGAGTAGATGGCTAGAATGGAGTATATGGCAGCTCATAAGCAATATACTAGTTTTTTTTAGCTCAAAAAGCAAAAATAAAATGGATAGAGGAGGGTGATGACAATACTAGGGTTTTCCATCAGAGTGTTAAAATGAGAAGAGTTCAAAATAGAATCAATACTATTATGAACTCTCAGGGTGAATGGGTGCACACATCTCAGGAGGTGATTCAAGCTTTTTTGGATTTCTATCAAAACCTGATGGGGAGGAGTGATGAAACAAGGAAAGTGGATTCAAGGATTATTGCTCATAGCAAGGTTTTAAGTCTTGATCAGCAGCTTAGTCTGAATCTCAATTTTGATCCAAGAGAAATCATGCAGGCTCTTTTCTCTATTCCCAGTGAGAAAGCTCATGGCATTGATGGCTACTCTAGCATGTTTTTCAAAAGAAGCTGGGATGTAATAGGAGGTGATGTAATTGTAGCCATTCAAGATTTTTTTAGAACTGGTTCTTTGCTGAAGGAAGTGAATGTGACAACTATTACCTTAATCCCAAAGGTGAAGTGTCCAGCTGGGGTAGGGGATTATAGACATATTGCTTGTTGTTCAGTGATTTACAAAACAACCACCAAGCTTATTTGTTCTAGATTAAGTCAAGTGCTTCCTGATTTAGTTGCTCAAAATCAGGGTGCATTCATTACTGGTGGACACATTATCAGTAATATCTTACTGTGCCACGACCTTGTGAAAAGATTCAATAGGCGTAATAATCAGGCAAGTGGTATTATGATGAAAATTGATTTACGCAAAGCATATGATTCAGTGGAGTGGAAGTTTGTTGAAGAGCTTTTGGTGGCTTTGCAGTTTCCTTCACATTTCATCAATTGTATTATGAGTTGCATCTCTTCACCTAGGTTCACTTTGATGATCAATGGCAGTGCTGAAGGTTTTTTCAAGCAAAAAAAAAGGTTAAGACAAGGGGACCCCATGTCCCATTTACTCTTTGTTATTTATATGGACTACTTGACTCGAATCATGGGATATATAGGGGCTTTACAGGATTTCAAGAACATGAAGGGGTGCTCTAGTTTAAACTTGAATCACTTATGCTTTGCAGAAGACATGATGTTGTTCAGCAAAGGGGATGTAAAATCTGCTTACACATTGCTTCAAGGGTTGAAAATTTTTTCTGAGACCTCTGGATTTCAAGCAAACTACAATAAATCAGCCCTTTATTGTAGTGGAATGTGTGAAGATGACATTCAAAGAATTAAACTCTTTTCTGGGTTCAAACTTGAAAATTTGCCATTCGGATACCTTGGAGTCCCCATAAGCAATGAGAAGATGTCAATGGCATATTGTGAAGCCTTGGTGGAAAAAATGACTATGAAGATTAGAGCTTGGAGTACCATAAATTTATCATTTGCTGGAAGAGCTCAATTGGTAAACTCTGTTTTAATGAGTGTGCATAGCTATTGTTCTCAGATTTTTATTCTGCCATCTTCTGTCATCAAAGAGCTCAACAATGTTTGTAGGAATTTTTTGTGGAATGGGAAGGCTGCTGGAGTTAAGAATGGTTATGTTAACTGGGATCAAGTTTGCTCTCCAAGAACAAAGGAGGGCTTGGTTTTAGGAACATAAACAAGTGAAATATAGCAACTATTGGTAAACTGGGTCCGGCACATTAGGCGAGAAAAAAGACGATTTATGGGTGAGATGGATGCATGTTATGTATATTAAAGAGCAAGATTGGTGGAGCTTTGAAGCCCCCCCCCAAATGCTAGTTGGGTGGTGAAACAAATGTGCAAAGTAATGAGCCAATTGAGGCAAGTAAATATGCAGTCTTGGAGTCCAGATACAACATATTCTATCAGCAAGGTGTATAAGTTGATTATTCCTGATAGAGAAGATATGCCTTGGCCTTCTGGTGTTTGGAACATGATGACCATCCCCAAACACAGATTTATTAACTGGCTTGGAGTGTAGAATAGGCTCCAAACAAGGGAGAAATTACATAGCTGTGGTATAAGCCCTGATAAATCGTGTTGTATTTATGGGAATGCTGATGAATCACACATACACTTATTCTTTGAATGTGTGTATAGTAAAGTAGTGTTGGGTAGAATGCTGGAGTGGATTGGAATAACTAACAGAACAAGATCCATTCCTCAATGGATTATGTGGATTAGAAGGAGCTATAAAGGCTCGAAAACAAGAAAAGGAGTTCTGTCTGCAGTGATATAAGCAAGTATCTACTACATTTGGATGGAAAGAAACAAGGCTTATTGGCAAGCTCAAATTACAAGCATAAATACTATTGTAAATAGTATATACAATATACAGTTTGACATAGAATTTTAGCTTATACTCCGAAAAAATGCAGCTCTATTGATAAAAATTAGATCAATAGTCTGTAATTAGTCTCTTTTTTGTTCTGTAAGCCTAGGTGCTTAAGGGGAGTCTATTCTCCTGACTGATCTAAGGTTGCTTAGAGCTAGGATGTATGGTTCTTGGTTTGGTCTCATTTCAATATACTGATTTTGCTTACCAAAAAAAACTATGGCATCGGAATTCATAGCATTAGCCTCGGCTTGTAAAGAGGCAAAGTGGCTAAGAAATTTGATGAGTGAAGTGGATCTATGGCCTAAACCTATGTCTCATATTGCTATTCATTGTGATAGTGCTTCAACTATTTCAAAAGCTTATAAACAAGTGTATAACGGCAAGTCTCGACACATTGGTGTGAGGCACAGTTATGTGCGTGAAATGATTCATGATGGAGTCGTTACCATTGATTTTGTACGGTCTAATGTGAACTTAGCGGATTCGTTCACTAAACCATTGCCAAGGGAAATGGTGTACAAAACTTCAAAAGGGATGGGGATAAAGCCCATGTATAAGTCACAAGTGGAGAAAACTCAATTCACATCTTGTACAACACAAGATCTTGAATTCAATGAGGATCAAACTTGATTTGTGGCTTGTAGCACTCAAAGAGATACATCCCAAGGTGAGTGCTTGTTTCTACAATGTTTTAGGATGATTTTATATCTTAATAAACCTTTGATTAGTTGCTCATGTTGTAGGAGCATGTTGATTAAGGTTTACCTATATGAGTAAGAAGTTTGGCCGCTTCACCAAGTTCGGGGCTTGGCTTGGAAAACTCATGAAGCGGATATGGACTCAATGTTTTTAAAGGAGTTGTTTTTACATGCGTGTTTGTGTAAGCTTGTGTGTGTAGCATCTTCAATATTTCGTATGGTTGAGTTATTCAATGCTTAGTCAATCACTTCAATCTAAAGCTTGTAAAGAATGTTATACTAAGTGGAAATTCAATCTTTAAGATATTTTCATTTATGCACAAGTTTAGTTGTTTTATCTTGTTTGCAAGTGTACGGACAACATAGCATTTATACTATAAATCGAGGAGGATTGTTGGAACATTTATAGTTAAATGTGTCTGTAAGGTGTGTGTGTGTGTATTATTTGTTATACTTAGGAGTTGTGGAGTTTAAGTATAACATGATTCTAGAGGTTGTTTGAGAGTAAGGGACAGACTTATGTCGCACCTCGTGACGTACTTCGCACCTCGCGAAAAGTTCCTGACTGCAAATCCAGAAATGCAACAAAGCAAAGTTCTTGGACAGAAGTGAATCGCACCTCGCGACCTGACTTGCACCTCGCGACGGGCCATCACTGGTCGTGACCTGGGACTCTGGTCGTGACACTAGTCTGCGAACCTGTTTTCTGATGCTGTTTTCCTTCTCTCTGGTGACGTTTCAAGCAAAATAATGCAATGTTGTGGGCATGTAATCTCTGATTTTCCCAATATACATATATATGGAGACTACACACATAGAGAAAGACTAAAATCATTCTTATACTTGCTTTGGAGAAGTTATTCTAGATTTTCCTCTCCATTGTTCTTGAGAAATACAACCTTCAAACACATTGTAGTGAATAGAGTTTGTCATCAACAAAACTTTATTAATTTCTTCTTCGTATCTCACAAGGGTTTACCGTAAACTTGTTGATCATAGTAGGTCGGTAAAATTCTTGTAGGAAAGCGTATCTTTACGTGCTTGGAAGTTCCATCCGGTTTCCCACAAAATCCACACATATAATAATTTTGTTCTTAAGTTTAGCCTTGAAAACACTATATTTCCAATACGCCCAACAAGATCACAGGCGAGCTAAAAATATGGAGTGCATATATAAGTTGCTTATTTGAAATGTAACAGTCTGATAGTGACTGAAGAAAAGTTGATCAATCGTTATATAGAAATATTTTCAATATAATTGAATTGATAGATTAACAAACAACATGGATGTCATTGTTATGTCTTCTTTGACATGGCGTATTTGGATTTAGATTTCAACATAATCAACAAACTCTGCTCACTTAATTCATATTGTACTACACTATGAATATTCTGGTCTTTGTTCTTAATTTATTGTAACATGGAGATTTCACACGCTTATAAAGAAAAGGGAATAATAATAATAATATTAATATTAATAGTGATAATAATAGTAAAAGCAATAGTAATAATAACAATAACAATAATAATAATATTAATATTAATAATAAAATATAAGTGTAATAATAATATTAAAACTAGTATTAATATTAATATTAATAATAGTAATAGAAATATTAATAGTAGTAGTAATAATAAAAATAATAATAATAATAGTAATAATAATAATAATAATAATAATAATAATAATAATAATAATAATAATAATAATGATGATAAAATAATCGTAATTGTAATAATAATAATAATTATCATTGTTTTATTATCAGAGAAATACATTAGGAATTGAACTGAACTGAACTGATTGGAACTGAAATGAACTGAACTGATTGCAACTGAAGTGAACTGAACTAAACTGAGTTGAACTGAACTGAACTGAACTGAACTGAATTGAACTGAATTGAAAATAAGTTGGGGAGAACAGGCCCTAAGTGGGTTAGGTCTTGTATGCCCATGTGTTTATACTAGAAAAGAGAGAAGTGACTTTTTGTACATCTTTTGATACCAAAAAAAAAAATTATTGTACTCAATTTTAAACTTTTCAGAAAAATATAATGTTGCAATTAAAAAAGAAGGGAAGGAGTGTAAATGATGAATGGCTTTTTCTTGAGAAATAATTGGTGCAATATTATTAATAGCATTCAAAGAATTAAATAATAATATAGATTTATCTTACATACATCTACATAAGTGTCCTTAGTATATTTCTTTTATTACTAGCTTTTTGACCTGTGCAAAATGCACGGGAAGTTTTTTTGTTATATAAATTTAAGATTTTAAGATATTTATCCTAAAATCATAGTGTGAATATTATTAGGTTGGTCCTATTTAAGGGACTAGCCTAGATTTTCTCTCCTGTTTCAAAAAAAAAACAGTGAAAATATTAGCTCGTCATTTAAAGTTTTAATAATCACATCGTGCATTAAGAATATTTTACAACTGGCTTATGACCCGTGCATTCAGTGACTGATGTACGTAATATTATGCTAGAACATGCGATGATGCGACCAGTCATTTTTTTCAGAAAAGAAGTTCACTGAAAAAGTCTTCGCTCTGCCCTAGAGGTGATCATGGGCCGGGCGAGAATTTGCCCAAAAAAAGTGACACGTTTCGAGCAAAAGCCTCGTGCCAAAATTCCTGCGCCAAAACCCGTTATTTCGGGCCAGGCTAAGCGGGCTTTTTGGGTCGGTCAAAAGTTAGCCTTATTTTCCGGATTTAGGTTGCTCGTGGCCCGATTTTCTTGCCCAAAAATCAGGTCGGTCCGAACTATGAGCTGAAAAATCATGCCCTACTCCTCCATCTTCACCAAAAATACCAGTAACCCTCACCACCATTCCTTCCATCTCTCCCTCATCCTTCTCTGTTCCTTCCAGTTATGAACAGTTGGAAATTGAGATGAAAGAACCAAATCCTTTCTCCTCTACATCTACTGACCTTCCACCACAACCACCTTTTCTTCCTTCCATTTACATCACCACCTCACCTTCTGTTTCTCCCAAAGGACCAGCAGGTCCATCTCAAGAAAACACCCCAATTCCTCCACCTAAACCATCCACTGCCACTGGTTCTAAAGGAAAGGAACATGTTCCTTCGGATGAATTTGGTTGGGTTAATGAAGTATGTCTCCCTGCTCAACATATGATTAAGTTTTACAATCATCTTCACTGGACTTTGGATGCTAAAACTGATAAAATGATGGGTTTAATGAAAGTCCTTAGTGACACTGTGATTGAACAACAAAAGAACATGGAGATGATGGCCCAAGCCATTAACAGTTTGAAGCAACAACTTGATGGGCAACATGGAGAGGTGATGAAGAAGTTGGAAGAAGTGGTTGAGGAAGAAGTCGTCGAGGAACACCATTCCCCTTCCCTTCCTAATGTCTAGTTCTTGTTTCTTTTCAAGGAACAAGACTTCTTAGCTTTTGTTTCTTTTCTTTTCTTCGTTTTCTCTTTTGTACTTTAAAGGAACAAGTGCTATAAATAGATGACTTTTGCTTTATTTGTCTTCGTTTATGATTTATGTGCATAATTTCTTACTTGGAATGGCTAGTTTTATGTGATTGATGTTTTAGCAAGTCTAACCTTTGAAATTCCTAACTTAACCATTTTTGGTGCTTGTTAATGGTCTCAAGGTCTTATACATATCTGTCTTCCCAAAATCACCAAGAGTTTGATCTTTTTGACGATGACAAAGGGGGAAAAGATAAGGAACAAACTAAAAAAAAAACAAAAAAGAAAAACAAAAAAAGGACAAAATGAAAATTTTAAATCCTTAATCTGCCTTAATTAAATTATATAAATTATATACATTATTATTTTATCTTTTTCATTCTCTTATGTTATTTGTTGTTTTCCTTAGTTTGTAACTTTGTTGTCATCATCAAAAAGGGGGAATTTGTTGAACCCTAGTTTTGATGATGACAAAGGAACAAAGATGCAAACTAAGTATTGGACTAACAAGTTGTTTAAGTGAATGAATTTCAAGGTATCAATGAGAGGAACAAAGAGAATACTAAGTCAAGGAAGAAATCAAGTTTGGATTTTGAAGACTAAGTGAAGATGTTTCATAATTTGGTACTGGAGCAGCATTGGAGCAAGAAGACTAAAGCAAGGCTTTTTGTTTCTAGTTCCATTGTAAAGGAACGAGTAAGAATGGTAAGGAACTATGGCAATTTAGAATGAGAATGAGCGTTTGTTCCTTTGTAAGGAACAGACGCACTGGCGCTGAACTAATAAGTTAAAGGAACTAACTATTAAAAGGAACTAGACTTAGGATGAAGCGTTACAACGATTTAATTATGTCTATTGAGTAATTTATACCTAGATTCTAGGTAACAGTTTTATTTAAGGAAAAATCTAATTTTAAGGAAAATCTTTTTAAAGAAAAGATTTTATTTTTATAAAAGATAAAAATCCTTTTCGATTTTTATGGAAAATATTTTAAAGATAATTTTTGGTAAGAGGATTTTATTTTGGTTTTAATAATTAAAATACATTTTAATTAAATCAGATTTTCGAAATAATGCTTTAAGTGGTTACTAAAATTAAGGGAGCAGTAACTCAATTCTCTCCCACGTTTAACAGTGATCATGGAGATCATGGGTTGATTGAGGAACGTGTTCCTTCGGGTAAGGAACATCATGGGATAATGACTTTACCACTAACACATGTTTTAATCCCACGTTCTAAGTTATTACCACTATAAATACTAATGTCTAATTAAGTTCCAATTGGTGTCTGACCAAGTGAATTAGTGAGTTTAACTAAGTAAAGTGTCAGTGCCTTCATTCTCTCATAAAAGCCATTTGTTCTTTGCCTTCGTTCTTACTCTGATCAATTGTATTTTGGTTTTTAGGGTAAGGGGACTTTGAGTGAAGTTCTGTAAGAGAGAAGCTTTGAGTGAAGCGAGTTAAAGTGAGAAAACTTCAAGTGAAGTTGAGAGGAACAGCTGTTAAGGGAACAGCTGTTCAGGAACTTGAGTTTAGGAACTCAAGGTGTGGCCCGGGAGTAAAATTAGGTTGTAACAAAGTTGTTTGGCCTAATTAGTGAAAGAGTTGAGTTTAAAATCCCTAGTGGTCGAGGTTGTTTCTTCTTGTTGGGCCCAAGAAGTTTTTCCTCGTAAAAATACCTTGTGATCCTTTAGCTTGTTTCTTTGCTTAAGTTTAAAATTCTGCAAAAAGTTACGTTTATTTCTACACATACAATTCCCCCCCCCCTCCCTCTTGTATTGTTCCTAGTGAAATAACATAATTCCTCCAATTAAGCAAGACGAATCAATACACTTGGTGAAGGGTGATTAGAAGAACATCAATGCCATGTGGCATAAGCAAATAATAGGCCAAAAAATTTAGGATTAAGGAGAGCAGAGGAAGCTTCATGGCTTGCCACGTAGGACAATTTGCTCTTCTTTTATTAGTATATATGATGATATATGATGATGATGATATATGATGATGATGATGATGATGATGATGAAGATGATTCCCTTCAATGTAAGTAGGGAAACCAACCACGTATAGTTCTGATTTTAGAAGAATGAAAACGTTGACTTGACAGATGTACAGTGAAAATATCAGTTAAATCATTACTATTACTTTTTAAAGAACAATTAAATCACCATGAGCTAGCTACATGCCCACATACCCGCGAATTTCGATATTATTTGTATTAGTGGTGTCAAAACGGGTTATCGAACAGGTTTTGGACTGACCCACGCCGAACGAGGTCAGACCCGGATAGGTCAAGTTTATGCCAGCCAGTGTCATGGGTCGGGATCGGTCATGTTTGGTTCATCTGGGTTGGTCATATTTGAATCGTCGAATTCCAAATTGGCGGGTGCCAGACAGGTCTGGGTCGGCCCATCTACAAGTCGATGCATTTTCGAGTTCAATCGCCTATGAACAGGATTTAGCCGGGTTTGCACAGGTCGTATTTGGATTTCATGTACACTTGAGTCGAGTCAAGTTCGCTCGGGTTGAATCGCTTATGACCTTGGTTCGATCATTGTGAAGCATCGGGTCCATTCGTTATTGAACGTCAATTCGGCTCCGGTTAAACTCCGGGACGGGTCATTTTTATATCATGTTGTGAACTTCTTTATCAACTAGTTATCACTTTTCAAATAGTTTTAAGATCGAGTTATTATACATTGACTACTATAAAAGGTATGATCAATTTGACATTTGATTTTGTAATGGATTTTGTGAACGAATCATATTATTGTACTAAGATCGACATATATATACATACATGTGTGTGTGAGCGAGAAATACATAGATGATAACGAAAAACTAATAAAAATACTATATTGTTTATCGTGATATTTAGTTTATTCTTTTAGTCAAATGTGTACGTGTTTGGACTAGTCAACTAATAAAAATAATATATTGTTTACATAAGTGATTTTTTATACCCACGAGTGATTATAACGACGGTTTATATGTTGTACAATAATAACAATAATAATAATAAACATAATGCGGTATATATGTCGTGACTATATATGATAAAGTATAAGCAAACTATTTTATCAATATGCTTAAACATTTAAGTACTACAGTGGTATCAGAATACTTGTAAAGCCACTCTAATACTCTATTGATTATAAATTAGTATAACGACTCTTGATATATGTTACAATATTATAATAAACGACAATCATATATCACATGAATGATTTTTTATACCCCAGAGGCCTAAGTGATTATAACGACGGTTTATATGTTGTACAATAATAATAATAAACATAACGATAGTTTATATAAATTATTCAATTATTACAAGAATGATACAATAATAAATATATAAATTTGTGGGTAACGATGATGATAAATTGATGATGATAACAAGTTAACAACAACAACAATAATAATAATAAAACAAAAAAAATAATATTCATCATAATAATAGAATAAAACAAAATTATTATAATTATAAGAAGAATGACATTATATAACAAAGTAATAACTAAAAAAAATAAACAACCCCTCAAAAAGAAGAAACAAATATTATAGCCGTCGATCAAAATCTCTATTATTATATATATATGTGAGGAGGGGTAGGACACCAAAATATTAAAACTCTTATTTTACCCCTAATAAATTATGCAAATTACTTCCAATAGAATAAAGGAAAGGGAAAAAAGGAAAAAAAAAAACAAAGAGAAATACAGATTTTACAATCAGTAACTTCTCAATATCAAAACTATAATTTTTGAAAGATACAAAGCAAAACGAAGGCGGATACATAGAAGCACATCAACCGCAAACACCATCCTCCATTGTTACTTTTCTCTGAAGTTCGAACTCCAAATTTGGAATTTAGGTAAACTGATCCTTTTCCGGTTAATTGCTATTTCCTGAAAAAATTTTCTCTAAAACTAACCTTCATTTCTCCATTTTTTTTCCTCTCTTCAAATCTTCAGAGACATTACATTTTACGATATCGAGTTCAACATGTGCGATTTTCAAAATTGGACATTTGCTTGCTCTGTTCTATCGGAATTTCTTGATGTTTCGATTAAAGGTGAGTTTGAAATTTTCAGTTTTTTAAAAAATGTTTTTCTTCAAATTTTCAGGGTTTTCTTTCAATTTTGTCTGAGTCTTCTCGAACTGAAATCTTCCAGTGAATAATGAATTACTGATATTTTGGAGTGGTTTTAGAATAGTACTAATCTATTTTTATCTGTAATAATTTTGTGTTGAAATGAAGAATTAAAAGTTAAGAACTTTGATATTGTATTCATTGATCGTGCACCAACAAACTGCATGGCAGTTAAAAAAACAAAAAGACTAATCTTTGATGCAATAGTGATACATTAAACAATTTGTTGCTTAAAATGAACAGTCAACAGGAATAAAAATTGATGAAAAACTAAGCAACAGAAAGAGTAATTGCCGACAAGTCAAAGCCTATTCATCTTAATTAATAAGGTTGATTCTTTTTTAATGATTAAAGGATCGGTAATGAAGTTTTGATGCAATAGTGATACATTAAGTTGATGCTCTTATTGTGAAGTGAGGTGTCAATCAATTGGGAAAGCTAAGCAAAGACTAATCTTTTGGAATTTAAAATATAATGTTTTTCTTAAAGAAAGTGACACAAACTTCGTTTTTAACTAAGGCCAAAGGAAAAATATAAATCTGCAAAGGGAGGGAACGAAGAAATAAGAACATTTGAGATATTCAGATTTGGGCTACCGTTAGAATTAACTTATTAAAAAAAGTCCTATATATAAAGGAACTCTTGAGAATTTGATGACCATAAAATTTATAAAGATACCGGCCCTTATAAACACAAAATCAACTTTTTTCGAGAATGAAAAAGCATAATTAACACTCTTAATTTAGTTACTTTAGAATCACATAGTTACACTATTTAGACGTTTACTAAATATAGATTATGTCAAAAAAATTATTTAAACGAACTTTTTGGTCAATTTTTTTTTTAAATGTTATTTGAGGTTATTAGATGTAAGACAATTTAGCTTTATATTTTTTTCGCATGCGTCACGTGCATATAAGACTAGATCTCTTTGGATTAGATTTGTACTACGATTTGATTGTCTCATAAAGAGGACTATATTGTGTTTTGAGAGCCTCATGGCCTTCATATGCCACCTATTTAGCTTGATTTGTGATTTGTTAGCTATCATGCTTTCTAATTGTTAATTATAATTGATTATTTCTAATTTGTTAACTTTATTGTCCATTTACTTTCTTTTTTCTTACATTGTTGCATTATGAAGATGTTTTTCTTTGACAAAATTTTGTAAATAGTGTTTCTTACAAATTATTAGTAGATGTAATTGTGCAATTAATTTATATTTCATAATAATTTTCGCACGCATAGCAAGTAACATCTCTAGGTGCTTATAATTATTTCTAGATGTAATTTGGTGTTCACTTATAGTTATTACTAGATATAATTATGAAATTAATTTAATTTTCTATATGCTTTCGCACGCATCGCGTGCATATAAGGCTAGTAAACCTATGGCTTGAACTTCATTGATACTATAGCACATCAATATAAGTATATTGTTATACTATAATTCACGTAAATGACTGTAATCAAAATATTAATTGAGCAAGTAATAGTTGTATAAGTAATATTCTAAGAAGAATAGTTTCATAAGTAATGACCTTAGAGCAATATAACTTGTATAACTATTTACTGGTTAGCATTTGTGCTCATTACCTTATAAAGATTCAAGATAATTTTTCAAGTATATATTTATATGATTGGTTTATTTGTTTTATGATATGAATCTTTGTTATTCCCTAATTAATTTACGATAAATGAGACAATGAGATAATTTACATTAGCAGAGTTCGATTAAACAAATGATATAAATTATGGAAATATTAATTACTACTATAAATAATTATGATTATTATTTCAAAATGGGGTTATAGGATATGAGATTTGGGGTTTAAGGTTTGGAGCATGGGGTATAGTTGTTTTGGATAATAATTCACCAATTTAGTAGGATTATTTATTTTCTTAAGGCAAAATCCAAAACCATCTAAGGGGAAAAATCTAAACCGTTAAATCATCACAATCAATGGTACATAAGAAAACAATGCAAAGCACACAGATCATAAATTTCAACCGTTAGATACAAGCATTTATGAAACTACTACTAATAATAATAATAATAATAATAATAATAATAATAATAATAATAATAATAATAATAATAATAATAATAATAATAATAATAATAATAATAATAATAATAATAATAATAATAATAATAATAATAATAATAATAATAATAATAATAATAATAATAATAATAATAATAATAATAATAATAATAATAATAATGATAATGATAATGATGATAATAATAATGATCATAATAATAATAATAGTAATAATAATAAAATAATGTACTAATAATTTTAATAATAATAATAATAATAACTCAAACTCTTCCTTCGACTTCGCACGCATAGCGTGAATATAAGGCTAGTATTAATAACTGAAACTCGAAACTCAAAAGTGAAAAGCATAAAACCATCCGAAAATTCGAAAAATTCAAACTCCAATAAGCAAGGCGGGAAGTATCTCCACGTCATCAATCCACAACACCACAATCCATGTAAACCTGCTCTACGCAAATCTCCACCTTTGATTAGCTCCATCATCAACGGTTCCCACCTCCTTCTTCAAACCCTCCATTTCCACTACTCTTCCCATCTTCATCCCTTATATAAACCCCAATCTCCACCAGATATCATCATCACACCTCATTTCCAAACTCATATATTTTCTCTTCAAAATCTAAATCTTCAACTTCCCTCATTTATCCCATTCTCTTTCCTCAATAATGAAATCAGCCCCAGGAACCGGTGGAGTGAAGAAGCCCCACTGATTTAGACCCGGAACTGTTGCGCTTTGTGAGATGAGGAAGTACCAGAAGAGCACTGAGCTTCTCATCAGGAAGCTTCCATCCAGTTTAATTGAAATGGTTTGGTTCTTTCTTTCTTTTTTTGGTAATTCAAAGTTGTTATTGAAAACCAAAAAAGGAATGATACAACCAAAACCTTCAACAAATCAAGGCATCAGTAGCTCAATATCCCCCACCTTCTAGGAAGGGTTTGGAGAAAAAATCAAGATGACCAAGAAGAAGCAACTAAACTAACCTGAACAGGCTCAGGCTAATACAAAGTAAACCAAAAGGCAACAAAATAGCTTAAATAAGTAACAACCTTCTAAGATGGTCAGGGCACCTACAAGCAATCTTAAACAAAATTAATTTGCAACTAGTGATAACATCAGGAGGATAACCACCATGCACAATCTTATTCCTATTCAGTCAAATCTGATAAATTACCTCGGCAAACATCATCACATATAAGATGAATTGAGGCCTTTTACTCCTAAATTTGCTGACAACCTGATTCACCTCTTCATCAAAAATTCCTAGGGTTGTAGCTGATACCAATTTGCTACAAGCATATTGTCCGAAGAGACTTACTGGACGGGCACTCAAAGAACAAATTAGCAACAGTTTCAATAGCATGGTTACAGAACAGGCATCTGTTATCAGTGTTCACTCCCCAAGCACAAACCTAGCTTTAGTAGTTACCCTATCCTGAAGAGACAACCGTGTAATAAACAAGGCTTTAGGAGTGGCTTTATTGTTGCAAATTATCCTCTTCCATCTTACTCTAGGTTGCTGACCTTGAATAAAGCTATAAAGCTTTTTCATAGAGAAGCTAGGATATGTTAACATGTGCGGGACATGAAACTCATTAAAGACTTTCCTGCTCTCCAAAATCTTCTTCATGGCCCATGATAACCTGCTGGGAATGGCCATATATAGTCTCCAGATTATGATGCTTAACATAGTAGACATGGATCCACTTGATCCAAAGCTTGTCTTATTTTTGGGACACATCCCATAAATGTTTAGCAATAGCTGCTTGGTGCCAAACAACAAGATTGTTGATATTCCAGCCTCCGACCACAAGACTTGGGCATACAAAGAGTATCCCAAACAACCGAAGCTTAATTTGAATCATCACCCTGACCAGACCATAAGTACACCCTACAAATTTTCAGAATTTCTTTAAGAACTATTTTACGCATGAGAAAAAATTGGCACCATTACAGCTGAAAACCATGGAGAACAGAATTCACCAACTGTAATATGGCAGCATAGGAGAGCTTCTTAACTGACCACAGCCTGACTCTAGCAACAGTTTTATCAATCAAATGCTTGCACTCTTGATAGAAAAGGTTTCTGGTTGTGAGAGGAACTCCTAGGTATTTGAAGGGGAAGGTCCCAAATGGAATACCCACAATATAATGCAATAAATGCTTAGCAGTATCATTCACCCCCAGCAATATAAATGTTGCTCTTATCTAAATTAGCTTCAAGGCCTGAAGCTGATGAAAACTTAGTAAAAGCATCAAAAAGAAGTTGCAAAGTGCTTTGATCAGCTCTAGCAAAGAGCAGCAGATCATCTGCAAACATCAAATGAGTAATACACAATCTTGCACATCTAGGATGAAATTTGAAGGCAGCATTGTGTTTAAGTTATCCTAGACACCTGGACAAATACTCC
Organism: Beta corolliflora; assembly: GCA_947648045.1. Lineage (NCBI taxonomy): Eukaryota > Viridiplantae > Streptophyta > Magnoliopsida > Caryophyllales > Amaranthaceae > Beta > Beta corolliflora. The sequence goes on along the minus strand of CANSZD010000190.1, from coordinate 246,293 downwards.
ATTACCAAAGCAAAGAGAAAGGGATACATAGGGTCCCCTTGTCTTAGACCTTTCCTAGCATGAAAAGGCTTGCAGGGATCACCATTTATGAGCACAAAGAAGGAGACTGTAGACACACAAGCCATGACCCATCTGATAAATTTGCTAGGAAAACCCAACTCTTCCATAACAGCTTGCAAAAAAGGGTCACTAAATTGAGTAATAGGCTTTTTACAAATCCACCTTTAGCATACATCTAGGAGATATGTTTTTAGTAGTACTCCCTCTGTCTCATAATACTCTTTCCTTTTTCATCTGTCCCAGAATACTCTTTACACTTCTATTTTTGGATATGATCCACTATTATTTTAATCTTCTACCTTTTAACCATTGGCCCACTCTCTCTCTCCTCTAAATAAAATAATACCACTCCTACTACCTACCAATTCTAACCATTGGCCCACACTCTCTCTCCACCAAATAAAATAATACTACTTTTACTACCTACTAACTCCTTTCACATCTACCTTTTCAATAAAATAACAATTGATAACCAAACAACAACTTATCATCTAAAACTATGTGCCCTGGTAAGTGTCAAGAGTATTCTGGGACGGAGGGAGTATAACCTTTCATAAGTTCAGTAGCAAGCAAAATATTATCAGAAATATTCCTTCTTGGCATGAACCCAGCTTGGGCAAGATCCACAACTGTGCCAATCATCTGATGCATTCTATTAGTGACGACTTCAGCAATAATTGTACAACATGCTACAGGTCTAAAGTCTTTAACAAGGGAAGGGTTATTGACTTTAGGTAACCAGAGTACAATTATTAATAACATGATAAAGCTCACCAGTATTAAAGAAAGCCCTTATAGCATCACAAACATCAAACTTGATGATATGCCACAACTTTTCAAAGAAAAAACTGTCAAACCCATCAATACCTGGGGCTTTAGAATCTTCAATTGCCCATAAAGCAACATCAATTTATTGAAAAGAAACATCATGAGAAAGCATAGCAGAGTCAACAGCAGAAACTTGATTCCCAGATCTAAGAACACCCATATCCACATAAGGAAGACTAACAGCAGCAGTTCCCAGCAATTTTTTATAAAAACTGGTAACTTCAAGTTGAATAGCATTAGCCTGTGTAATCTTTTCACCTCTATCATTATACAAGATATCAATGTTGTTATGTAAATACCTCTCCTTCATAGCATGGAAGAAGAAATGAGTATTATCATCACCATGTTTAAGCCACATTATTCTAGACTTTTGCTTTACAACTGATTCTTCAATTGCCAAAAGTTTATGTAAAGCTTGAACTGTATGTTTCTCAGTTTGAGTGAGCACATCAGAAGTAGGAGACATTTGTAGTTGAGTTTACACATTACTCAATTCATCTCTCAACTAAGTAATTCTATCAGCCATTTGTGAAAATTCTCTCATGTGCAGATGCTTGAACTGAAGCTTCACAGCTTTAAGCTTCCCCCAAATACTTTACATACACCCTCTACTACTCCTAGCACTCCATTGATCTTCAACATACAATGCCTAAGAAATTATCATGATCAGCCATATAGCTGAAGAACTTAAATGGCTTACCTTTTCCATGCACTCTAGGGGTACAATGAATAATAAGAGGAGAGTGATCTGATAAACCTGGATTCATATAGTCAACATAAAGGTTAGGATATTTAGCAATCCAAAAGGAATTAACCAAGCAACGATCAATTCTACTACTAATTCTTGCATCACCTAAACCCTTGTTAGACCAAGAATAGAAATGACCAATAGACTTATATTCACATAAGTCTGAGTTATCAAGAAGATTCACAAAATCTTGAGTTTCATAGGAGGTGATAGGAGCACCATTAATCATATCCTCAACAGAAGGAACGACATTAAAATCACCCATAATACACCAAGGCTCATGAATACCAGTATCAAGATGAGCAAGCTCGATCCACAAAGTCTTCCTATCTTCCACTGTGTGAAGCCCATAAATAGCTTAAAAGTAAAAATTATCCCTTGTAATCTTGTCTTCCAGCAAATAATGCAAAACCTGATCAGTTTTATGTAACACTTGAACAACAACACAAGCAGGAAGCCAAGCAAGCCATATCCTTCCCCTAGGAGAGCAATCATAGGTAGTCTCCAATTTCCACTGAGCACCAAATTTCCTTGTAATTTTATCCTTATAATTACTCCTTACTCTTGTTTCAAGTAGAGCAATACAAGAGATCTTATTTATTCCTAAAAACTTCTTAACTTTCCCTAATTTAGCAGGGTTATTCAACCCCCTAACATTCTAAGTGCACAAAATCATCAACAAGGGGAAATAGTGAATGTACTAGCATCAGTGCCATCCACTGAAAGAGTGACAACCCCAGGTCCTCCAATCTCCACAACCTTCCCTTTTTGCCCTTTTGTAACACTGTTCTACATTGGAGGCTGAGGAGGAGCCCTAACATGTCCGGTGTCAGTTCCAGCATCAGGCATATACTCAACAGCAGGAATTTGAGGAGGAATATGCTCTACTAAAGGAGCATCACCTAGGTTAATGGCCTCTTCTTCTAGGACAATTAACACTTCAACAGAACTACTACCAGTTTTCTCCCCACCAATATCATTTTTCTCAGCATCTATTGGCTTGGTCTTAGGAACCTACATTTGAGTAGTCTTAGCACCATCCTTCTTAGGACCTGGATTAGTCCTCTTCTTTGCACAATCATGACCAATGGAGGAGCATTTTGACAATATGGTGGTGCCCATTCAAAATGAACTTTTTATTCAACCACCACACCATTAGAATCTTCAATGCACACTGATGTTATGGTTTTTATAGAGTTTTTCCCCCTACTTATAAGCTAAAGTGTGTGTCAATGGTGCTCTTAGGAGCCATTTTATGCTAACTTTCTCCATCTAGTTGTGGTTTTCTATTTTGTGATGATTTGTAGGTTTTAGGGAACTATTTCCCTATTCTATGCTACTCTATGACTGCCACAGTGGAGTGCAGAGGTTTGAAGGCACATATGCTGAGTTCCGAGGTCCCAAGGATACTTTCCGAGGCCTTGGACAAAAGAAGAATTGAAGACTTGGTGTCTGAAGCCAAGGAATGAAGAGTCGAAGTCTCACCCGATCTCATCGGGCGGATTGAGCCCTATCGGGCGGCCTCATTTTGTAGCAAACGTTTTCGTTGCGGGCCCGATCGAGTGGTATTGGCCCTGTCGTGGTTCGGTGATCTGGCGCGATCGGGTGGGTCAGCCCGAGGCCATCGGGCGGTGGCTATACTGCTGGGCTTTGAAATCTGCAATAAACTTGAGTGGCCTGATCTCATCGGGCGTGTTTGGCCCGATCGGGTGACATCCCGACTTTCTTATCTCTATATTTTTCGGGCTGTTTTCGGATTACTTATCCTATCTATTCTAAGGTTAGTATAAATAGAAAAAGCAGAATATTGCTGAAACACTTTTTATTTTCCTAGTTTTATCTTGAGATTCACAAACCCTATTCTTTGCATTCAAGATTTCACCTTTGGATCATTTACAAGTTTCAATATAGTTCTTCAATTTGGTAATCTTTTCTATTGCTTTCTCTATTATTGCTTAGATCAATTTCATAGTTATTTGCATTAATTCCAATTATGAATTTTTATATTGATATTGTTATTGCTTTCATAAATATGAGTGAGTAGTCCTCTTTCTAGGGTTGTGGGGATCTATGTATGCAATGAGGGATTGATAGATTAGTTTAATTGCCTTTTATTTCAATTGTTTCCTATGGTTGAATCGTTCATGCTAGATTTATAAATTAGGCCTGATTTGTATTTCTACTATCGCAATACTGAATCTGCTTCGACAGGAGAGATACCGTATAGGCTTTCAATCATTAGGCAAAGTGATCATTGACCATGCGAGAGCGGCTAGGTGATCTTTGAGGGAGGTACTGTTCGAGAGAAATTGCATGTGCCCTAGATAAATTGACTTATTAGGTAGTTGTTATTCGTCCCTGATTTTCTGAATTATATGCGTAGTGATCCATGATCCTAGTTCTTTATTAATTGATTTATTCCCTGATATTCAATGTTGTTGGTAGTTCAAATTTAGTTATTAAAAATCCAATTTTTTGATAGTTAATGTAGTAGAATAGTTCAGTTTAACTAGTAACGCCATCTCCTTGCAGATTCGACCCTGCTTGCCTTACTACATTAGTAGAAAGACCTGTAGGTTTATTTTTGATAGTACGCTACTGACCTGGCCTGTCAAATTTTGGCGCCGTTGCCTGGGAGACGGCAATTTTCTAGTTATTGTCTGAATTATCCTATTGCACTAACCTCATTCTGAGGAACACCAGTGCCTCAAAATATCTAACGTCTACTGCAGTTTCTTTAGTTTATGAGCAGGAAAGATAAATCTGTGAAGCTATTATTTGATCCAGAGATTGAAAAGACTTCCCGTAAGAATAAGAAACTGACTCAGCAGGCAAAGTTGTCTGCGAAATCAGCTACTCCGCAGGCACCTACTCCAAACCCCACACCAACCCCACCTCCAAACATGCCTGATACTCCACTCGAAACACCTACTCATACCACTTTGAAGGATTACTCACAACCTTCAACTCAACATGTTACTACTGGAGTTAAGATGTCTGATATTCCTGCTGCCCACTTCGATATCAAGTTCCATGTAATCCACATGGTGCAAAATAATCAGTTCAGTGGGCTCAAACATGAAGAACCACATGCTCATCTGCAGAGATTCCTCCAATGTTGTGCTACACATAAATCAGCAAACGTATCTGCTGATCAGATTCGTTTTATCCTGTTTGGGTTTTCACTCAGCGGGAAAGCTTTCGAGTGGTATAACAGGCTCACAGAATCTATCACTACCTGGGATGAGCCATCAAAGGCATTTCTGGTCCGATTTTATCCATTCTTCAAGACTGCAGATATGAGACACCAGATCACTACATTTTCTCAGGAGCCAAGGGAGTCCCTCTATGAATCCTGGGAAAGATTTAAGGATCTGCAGCGTTTGTGCCCCCATCATGGTCTAGAAACTTGGTTTATCACCCAGGTCTTCTACAATGTACAGACCCAGACACACGGAGAATGATAGATGGAGCTGCAGGGGGAGTTTTCATGGAGAAACGTCTCACTGAAGGCTATGATTTTCTGGAGCATCTGGCAGCAAATCAGTGGAACAATGTTCATGCTCCTATCAAGAAAGGTGGTAAACATGATGTGGAGGCTTGCTCCCTTATCACAGGCCAATTGGCAGCATTAACACAAAAGATTGACCGCTTGTAATTAGGTGGTTCTGCGCCTATGCCAGTTCATGCCATGGCTAGTAGTTCGGGTATTGTAGACACATAATCGTGTCTCCCCATTTAGTACCCTATGATGACCAATACCCCGCTCCAATTGGTCCGGATCGAGGAAAGAATAAAGAACGAGTCTAAAATAAAATGTTTTAAGCCCAAATCATTTTATAACCTCTTTTTATTAATCCATTTCCGAACACCCTTTTTATAAATAACTCTATAACAGCCCATTTTCTAAAACGTTTTAAAATAACTTTTTAAAAGCCCATCTTCGAAAACCCTTTTAAATATAGTTTTTGTGAAAGCCCAATTTATAAAACCCCTTTTCTACCCCAAATTAATTAATAGAAATAATTAATTTTATTGATTAGTTTTGATAATAAAAATATCTTTTTATAAAAAATCATCTTTTTCCAAAGTGTTTTCAAATACTTTTATCTAACTATTTTATAAAAATCTTTTAAGAAACCCAATTGTTTTCGAAAACCTATCGCTATTCAACTACCTAAACCTATATATAATCCTCACTCCAGAATTCCCACGGCAGCGTTTCACAACTGAAATCCTTCGACACAATAATGCCTTCCTCATCTCCTCACAATATTCATTCACGGCAGAACTCACTGCAAATACACCAACTCACCTACACCCTCATATCTCACGCACAGCACATCACCGCACCATATCCAGGGGCGAGGCTATTAAGGGGCCTAAGAGGGCCATGGCCCCTGCTAGCCCAACCGTATGAGAAAAAAATTGTGCAGTTTTTTCCTTTTCTTAAAATAAAAAAATTAGTAATAATTTATATATTTTTCGCGTGTAAATGGAACAAGAAAGTCGAGAGCGCCAGGATGGTTTTGGTTGTCATCTGAGTGTGCTTGCTTCGAATGTGGACGCGGTATCGAGTCCCAGTAAAAGCATAACCTCTTTTTTTTTCCTTTCCTTTCGGTTTTAGCGCATTATTAAATTCTGAACTTTTTTTTTGTTGTGACTTATTATAGGTCTTTGTATTTAGGTAATAGTTGATGGTCAGTGATCTGTAGTATTAATACTTGTTTATTTTTTATCTTTTTTTGTTGGCAATCTCCTATTCTCCCAAAACAAGTTGCATGCCTTTAAACTTATTTTTTGGTTTTTTCTTCTTGCCAAACATATAACTTCTTACCATAATAATAGTTCTTATGCGACAAATTTAACACTTATTTAACTAATAGATTGATAGAAATAAATAATAATATATCTTGATAAAAAAAGTCACAATGGGTGAACTTATTGTTTATTAGTTTAAATTGATATCCGGACTAATGTATCCAAACATTTTTTTTATCAATTATTCATCTTAGTTTTCTTTCGAACGTCTCCGAACCCAATGCGGGACAATTGCAAATCCGCTTTTATAATATATAAAAGGCTAAAATAAAAAAAATTAGGAATTACAGAGAATGGACCTCACAATTTAATAATAAAAAAGGAAGTATCTTGGCTCGCCTTAAAGTCAGAACCTACGCTGGCCAATATCCTAACCATCATTCAACTAATCCTCAAAGATCATCCATCCACCGCCTAAAACTAATCACTCCCTACGCCTAACTTACACAGCCACATAATTTTCATCCCCTGCCACTTAATTCAGCATCTCCTTAATTCATCATCACCATCAATCAACAAAAGTCAACGACACAAACAAAATTACCACGGCACCAAACATTCCCATGTCCCGAACACCTTGCGCCACATCGTCCAATCTTGAGCCACATCATCCTAGCGCCATCAACCAAAATTGTTACATGCAAGACCAAATCACAAACATCACACAACAACACAAATCAACCCTTTTATTGGACGCAACTATTATACAAAACACAAATCCCTTTTTTAAGACTAGTACAATAATTCAATTTTCCAAGATCCGTACGAATCGAGGCACGGACGGTGATATAATTTCTGAGGGTCAAATAAATTAACTATCTTTATTTTATTTCTTTAATTATTTTTAATTATTTTCTTGAAGTTACTAATATTCTATTCATGATGTAGATTGTTAACTCGTCCCTGCGACTGTAAGTATTGTATATATTATTTTCTTTTCTTATTTTCTATTTATTATTCATATTATATGATTGTCCTGCATGATTTTTATCACCCACATGTTATTTTTGGTAATCAAGACCTAAAGAATTGTTCTAACTAATTCAAATAAATTAGACAACCTGTTAGGAACCTTGTAATATGTTTGCATAATAACTTGTCACTAAATAATTAGTCTTTTGTGTGTTTCCTGAACCAACCTAGATTAATTATTTTTAGGGTGCTTAAAACGTTATTTGATTATTCTTTTGCATAAAATCTGTAATGAATCGTTATTTTGTAGAGGTCAGCAATGGGCAATATAGGTCCTGACTGTATTGTACCCTCACCCTCGAACTCAATCTTTGGTTCATTTTGACCATCTATGGAGTCAGGACGGGGAAATCTACATTGGATAAGTCCCTAAGATGTCCCTACAGTTCAATATCCAATTAGGTTTATAAGTTTTCCTCTAAATATTTGTTGGCGACTTCAAAAACATATTTTTAATAAAACCTTAACAATGGGGTAGTCAAATAAACGCGCTCACACCGCGTGTAGGCATTAAAGGAATAAAAATCCACGCCTACAATTTGGCGACTCCACTGGGAAGGATTTTAAAAAAAAAAAAATTTAAAATGAGTGGGTGAAACTTGAAAAATATGATTCATTCTTATTTTATGCCTTAGAATAATATACTATTTTGCATGTTCATGGCTATTGTTCAGCCACCACAAGGACAATCTACCTTGCCTCATTAGCACATGTTCTATGTGTGAGGTCACCCCCAGGGGGTTTGCGCTTTATCCTTCCAAAAAGCTTCCTGAGCGATAGTGTTGGATTTTAGTCATAAGCAAACCTACCCAAACATGGCATTGTTCTCTTGTTCCTGACTTGAGACTGGAGTGCGTCATAGTTGAACGTAGAACTTAACTTTAGGTTGGAACTTTGCATACTATCATCCTATATGTGCATATTTGTGTGTGCGTGGCTTTAATTGTTTCGTATTATCAATGTTTCGATTCGAATATCGTCAAACAAATTTTCCGCGATCAAAAACAAAAAAGTGAACTTATGTGTTTCTGCGCGTCGCGCTCCTGGTTTGCGTCCCACGCAAAGGCCAGCGTGCCACGCAGTCAGTCTTCTGCGTCTCACGCAGTAATTCTTGCGTCGCGCGTATCCCACCTGGCGATGTGCGTGTTGTCTTGCGCCCAGCGCAATGTCCTGGGTCTTGCATTTGATGTTGTGCGTATTCGGTGTCAGCGTTGCTTGTTAAGTTTAGTGTCCAATGTTGTCCGTGGGTCCCCAAATCATATGATAATTAGGTTTCTTTCCTTTCCTATAATCTTCTTTTTTTTTCATCATAAAAAAAAAATCTCTCCACCTTTTTCCTATATATTTCCAAATTTCTATCACCTTTTACCAAATCATATCTCCCATTCTTTTTGAAATTTCATCCTCATCTTTTTTTTTTCAAAAAGCATTCTCCTATCTTTTTCAAAATTCATCCCATCTTCAATCTCTTATCTACTTCAAAAATTCTAATCCCACTTTTTTTTTTAAAAAAATCTCCATCTTTGTTTTTCCTATCACATATCTTTTTCAAAAATTCACCCATCATCTTATATCCTATCTTTTCATGTATATCATCCATCATTTATGTGCACATCATTTAGGATTCCTTTTAGCATCCATCTTGTTGTAAAAGTCTCATCCGCTTAGGAATTCTAACTTCATTAGAAGTCCATCTAACCTAAATGTCTAGATTCATCCAGTTTCAATCCATTTAGAGTTCTTCACCTCATCTAACTCTATCCACGTTAGGTGTCTTAACCCTGTCTAGGTTCACCCATCTAAGAAGTCTAGGGTCGTTAGAATTTTGTCCATCTTAGGAGTCTAAATCCATTAGAATTCCGTTCGTCTTAGGAGTTTCGAATCCATTAGAGTTTCACCCATATTAGAAGTCTAAAACCATTTGAATTCCATTCATTTTAGGAGTCTAGGTCTACTAGAGTCTCGTGCATATTAAGAGTCTAGCATCCTTAAAATTTCATCAAGTCTAGGATTCTAAAGGTCGTATAATTTCATATCCATTAGGACTGCATTCATACTAGAATCCTTTTGCATTGCATAGTTCATCGTTCATACACTTCATGCATAATTAGAGTTCATAGGAATTTAGGAGTCTCATTGCATCCATACTTTCCATTTCATTTCATGCATTCCGCATTTAGTACTCCAGAACTACAAGCGATCTGATTCCCTTGTTTGGGATATGTAGGCAGCCTTTACAGGTTCGAACGCATAGATTGAGTCATTCATACATGCATTAGGTCTGGGTGCATCCAAAAGAGTCATGCATACATGCATTAGGTCTAAGTGCATCCAAAAGAGTCATACATACATGCATTAGGTCTAGGTGCGTCCAAAAAAATTTTAATCAGTTAATTCCGACTAATATTTGAACAAGCTCTCAAAATTTTAGAATAACACTAAAATATTTTCCATTTAGAGTGTGTCTATCACCATCACCAATAATTACAATCATCATGAAATTTGTTTCCTAAAAGCCACATTATACGTTCTTGAATTTCTCTTTACGGATTAACTTCCATGCATTAGGATAGCTCACTCACTGGTAGCTAATTAAGCTAAACCATGTAATGAAATTAAAAGATATGGGTACTGGTAAACAGCTGTCCATTCAATAAAGAATTAGAGACTCACCTGAAGTACAACAGAGTTGATGACCTCTGCATATCTCACAGCAACATTTGATAAATCACTCCTAGCAGGTGCAGTAGCATAGCCTCTAATGTTCTTCCTGTCAATATAATAAAAACAAGTCAATGTTATTCGAGATCCCAATGCAATGCAATGAAGTAAATACAAAATATCATTAGATGTAAAAACATATATGAGAAGAGTAAGCATATAAAAACAGCAAGAGTAATGGTGCTTAATCATGGTGCTTGAAACATCAAAACATAAAAAAAAAATTAAAACATTTCCAAGTGTTATCTCACCTGAGTAAGACCCAACCATGGTGCTTAAACTTTACATCAGCACAAATGATATGCCTCTTAGTAACATAGAGATTGAATAAATCTCTACAAACCCATATGCGAGAATATAAAGAAAGCCAATGTTGTAGAATCATATGTGGTACCTTTGAGTAGCCGAAGTCGCATATCTTCAATCGAGGAGCAGGACTTCCATCCAGTAAAGTGTTCTCCAACTTTAGGTCTCGATGACACACTTGCTTCATCATGAAATAAGATTTATAAGAGGAGAGCCATCAAATCATCTTGTTTGTGTCTATATAAAAAGTTAAAATACAAAGAGATTGCATCACAAACCATTGCGTGACAATAGCTAACTCCTGAAATAAGTTGTTGAAAAAAGAAGCGAGCCTGCAAACAAGCGTCAGTAGAAATAATATACAATAGTACTACTAACAAGAAGGAAAGAGCGGCTCGGAACAAGAACCTCATCTTCATTGAACCGACCTGCATTACATATTCGCTCAAATAGCTCTCCTCTAGATGCATACTCCATTACAATTGCCAAATGGGTAGGTGTTAATATGACCTGCTTAAAATTCAGATAGATGGAAAGCGCACTAAGCACCTCTAAATGCAAAGGTTATAAGAAAATGGTTCTGATCAAACCTCTTTAAACCTAACAATATTTGGGTGCCTCAAAGACCTATGATTAATGATCTCTCGTTGAACCGTCTTGTTGAACATTTGCTAGCAAGCCACAGTAGAGAGTCATTTAAAAACAGCTTACTGAAATAGTTTCTTGGACTTTTGCAGACTTCTCGGTCATACTTAGACCGTTATTTTATTTACTCAATCAGCACACTAGAGAATCTTAAAATAAATCTAATGAATCAATTTACACTCAAATATGTATATTTTTCAGCAAGCTAATTTCAAATTCTGAATATTGATCTCCACAGTTTAGCCCAATTTTTAAGCAAGCCTCTTTAATCACTTGAAAAGGAATTAGCCCAAAATTAATTAAACATCTAACTGTTTATTTGAGCCATCATTAAACACCTCAGTGCGTCAAGTAGAGAAGCATGACAGATTGTTGGCGAGGGAAACAAGGGGAAGGCACTTTTATCAAACAAAAAGACAAGGCGAAAATCGTGTATTATACAATAGGTATCATATCCAACTATAATCGTGTATAAACGTCTTACGCATAAAAAATAACCTACTTGATCATGAATAGACTGTATCACCATTAAAAACAAATCAACAAAATAAGTTTCCACCAAATCATCAAAAAATCAAAGCAAATTTGAAGAATTCAAACATCTAAATTAAAATTCACTCAAATTCCTAATAACTCCAATAAACCATCAAAAATCAATGAATATCTGCGGAATTCGAACATCAGAAACAAAATTCACTCAAAGTCCCACAAACTCCAGCAAACCATCGAAAAATCATCCATCTTCGGAATCAAACATCAAAATCCCTAATACTTCATAAATTGGATTGACAACTTCACGACCAAAAATCATACAAGTTTATAAGAATCAATTCACGAAACCTAAAGTAGACGCACTAATAAAAAGTCAAGTATGGCAAACTGATATTCGCGAATTAAACAAAATAAATGAAGAATCAATTCACAAAACCTAAAAAAAGGCACTAACAGAAAGTCAGTGTTACCTTCAGATCTGAGAACAAGGAGAGAGAAAGCAAGAATTAGGGTTACCTTCAGATCTAACGACATCGACGAACTCTTCTATCTCCTGCTGTTCGTGAGAGAAGGCTTGAAAAATTGGTTCTTGAGCAGCGGCGGCAGGATGCGGCACTGCTGTTCGTGGAGGAGAGTAGTTCGTTAGGGAAAAGCGTGAAAAAGAGGGAAAAAAAGGAGTTAGTGAGAGAGAGAATCACTTAATCAAAACTCAAACAAGATGGTAGGAGGTGGAGGTTGGTGTTTTTGTGGTGGGAGGAGGAGACGAGAAACGAGAGACGAGAGGGGAGACGAGAGACAGAGAAAAATAGGTTTGGGGGGGGACAGGTAGGGAATAGCCGAATAGGGATTATGAGGGAGGGAGGGAGCGAGGCAAAAAAAACATAGAACCACAAATGCTCCGATGGACCGGAGCATTACACTACTACAGAATTCACGATTTGCGTCTGATTATTTGCGTCGCACGAGAGAGCAACTGACGCAAATGATATATGTGCGTCGGATCCTACAGAAAATCCGACGCAAATAGTCTAGCATAATTATACAATAAGTCATCTGCGTCGGACCATAGCCCCATCCGACGCAGATGACGTTTGGTATACAGCCCAAAAGTTCCCAGCCTTTAGGAGTACTTAGTCATCTGCGTCGGACCATAGGCCCATCCGACGCAGATGACGTTTTGTATACAGCCCAAAAGTTCCCACTTTAAGAGTACTTAGTCATCTGCGTCGGACCATGGGCCCATCCGACGCAGATGACTTGTATCCCGCCCAGAATTTTATTAATTAGTCATCTGCGTCGGACCATAGGCCCATCCGACGCAGATGACTCTTATTTATAGTTTTAATTTTCCTATCCCGCCCATCAGTTGCCAATATTCACAAACACTTGCATTTCTCTCTCTCTCATGCGAATTCCCACAAACACTCGCCGGCGCTGCTGAAGGACATCTCCTCTGTCGCCGCCGCTGCTCCGGCATCTCCTCTCACCGGCGCTCCTCCTCCTCTTTCTCTCACTCACTCTCTCTCTCTCTTGCACTCCTCTTTCTCTCACTCACTCACTCTCACTCACCCGTCGCCGCGCTCCCCCGTCGCGCCGCGCTCCCCCGTCGCGCCTGAGTTGCTTTCCGTCTCCCCGTCTCCGACAATGTAAGTCTTTTTTTTTATTTTTTTCAATTCTCTGTCTCAATTTATGTCTTTTTTTTTTTTACCAATTTCTGTCTTTTTTTTTGGAATTTTTTCCTTATTTTTGCTAGATCTTAATCAAGGAGTTTGTGATTGTATTGGTAGAGTGATTGTAGTTTGTAGTTTAAGATTGAATTTTAATATTGAATTTAGGATGTTTGTAGTTTAATTTGTAGTTTGTAGTTTGTAGTTTGTAGTTTAAGATTTTAAGATTATATTTAGGATGTTTGTAGTTTGTAGTGCTCATGAATTTATATAGTTTGTAGTGCTCTAAAATACTTCCTTTCTACTATATAATTATATTCACAAGTCATTCTTATTTTTTACCATTGATCTTAATAATTCTACTTTAATCTTAATGTTGTTTCTTAATTTCTAATTTGTTAATGTCTTAATATTAGATAGTTGATGTTTATGAGTTATGACTTAATCACTATTTAATTTGTGGGTTGGTTAATGCCCTAATGCGGTTGCCACATTCCATCTTCTACTTGTCGGGCCGGGTGCTCCAAGCTCACCTCGTTGTGCTTGTCTTCGCTGCTCCTTGAGAGCGAGAGGTATATATATTATAACTTTTGCTTTATGTTTATTTATTTTATTTGTCCCTATAATGTTGAATTATGTGATTGAGAAAGTATATGTGAATTGTTTGGTTATGTGATTGGGAAAGCATATGTTGAATTATGACCAAACTTATATGGACATACCTTAATGCGGTGGGGAGGGAAATCTAAGGAATGGATTGGTTTTTGTCTTTAATTGCAATGTGTGCATCATTGGCCTAGATACCCGTTCGAGGCTTACTCATTAGGAGTAAGTCTTGAATAGTCCCCGTTTGGGGCTCGTCTTTGGGTTTCTTATCTCACTTAGGATGTGAATGAATGTTTGGTTTTCGATTCTAAGAAAGATCTAGCTCATTTCCCTAAGCGTTCTCTGGGTACATATGTTGATAGTTTACCTACTATCTTCATCGTGTACTTGGAGAACTGTAGGGGAAGTGCCGCCTAGGATTTTTCTTAGAATTGAAAACCAAATGTTCATTCACTAGTGAGATGAGAAACTCAAGGATGGGTTAGGTTGGAGTGATAAGGACCCAAATGTTCATGACTGCATTTGATAAGACACTTTGAATGATGTGATCGATTGTGTTCTTGTTTGGTGTCTCTATAGTGTATAAATATGGATCAAAACTGGATGTATGGTAATCGGATTTCGCCGACATTTCTACAAGGGGTTGATGAATTTATGAGAGTTGCGTTAGAACATCTATCACAGAATGGGTCAAAGTTAGTCTTGTGTCCTTGTTGTGATTGCAATAACTCTAGGGGGTATCGTGATGTGGATCAAATTAAGGATCATTTAATTCGTCGTGGGTTTAAGAGTAACTATACGAGGTGGACATGGCATGGAGAGTTTTATGATCAGGGTATGAGCTCCACTAGCTTGTGTGATGATTTGCATGTTGATCACATTGATGATGAGGTTGAGGTTGATATTGAAAAAGGAGAGGATGATAATGAGAATGATAGGGTAGTTGATGAGAATGATAGGGTAGATGAGATGTTGCACAATTTGGAGAATGAAGGAACCGATCGTCCGCATATGTATAATAGTATTCTAAGTGCAGCGGACAAACCTATGTATCCGGGGTGTAAGAATTTCACTAAACTTTCTGGCATCCTCACATTGTTCAATATGAAATCGAAGTATAGTTGGACAAATAAAAGTCTCAGTGAGTTGTTCACTTTATTACAAGAATTGCTACCTGAAGGGAATGAAATTCCTAACTCTACCTATGAGGCAAAGAAATTGTTGTGTCCATTAGGTGTGGAATATGAGAAGATACATGCATGTCCAAATGATTGTGTGCTGTATCGAAATGAGTACAAGGATTTGGGTGAGTGTCCAAGGTGTGGAGAATCTCGGTACAAGATAAAAAAGGGATGATGAGGGAGTGAGAAAGAAAGAAACTCCGGCGAAGGTTCTTTGGTATCTTCCAATCATTCCAAGATTTAGGCGTTTATTTTCGGATGAAAATAATGCTAAATTATTAAGGTGGCATGCGGACAAGAGGAAGAAAGATGGGATGCTTAGACATCCGACCGATTCTCCGCAATGGAGAAATATCGACCGAAAGTTCGCAGGTTTAGGTAAAGAACCTCGAAATCTTAGGCTTGGACTTTGTACGGATGGGATGAACCCTTTTGGCACACTAGGTACTCAACATAGCACTTGGCCTGGGTTCTCTACGACCATTTATAATCCGCCCCCGGTTATGCATGAAGCGTAAATTTATTCTCGCTATCGCTTCTTATTTCGAGTCCTAAGCAACCCGGAAACGACATAGATGTGTATCTTGACCCACTTCTTCAAGATCTGAAATTGTTGTGGGATGAAGGTGTTTCGATGTTCGATGCGTATACGAAAACTGACTTCACATTACGTGCCATGATATTTTGCACGATTAATGATTTCCGGCTTATGGGAATTTGTCGGGGTATACGGTTAAAGGAGCAAAGGCATGCCCTATTTGTGATGAGGATATGATTGATGAGCGGTTACATCATTGTGGGAAGAATGTATACCGCATTATCGTACATGGCTTCCTTTAGATCATCCATTTCGTAAGAAGAAAAAGTTGTTCAACGGAAAAGTGGAGATGAGAGAAGCCCCCGTACCCTTGCGTGGAAAAGAGGTTTCTAATCGGGTAAAGGATATTGAAACAAGTGTTTGGCAAGCCCTTTAAAAGTGTCTCAAAGAACTTATACAAGAAAAGATCTAAGTTCGGGACCTTCCATATTGGGAATGCTTAGAAGTCGAGACATTGTCTTGATCTAATGCACATTGAGAAAAATGTTTGTGATGCCATTGTCGGAACATTGTTGAATATGCCCGGAAGACAAAGGATGGAGTTAAAGCTAGGAAATACATGGGCCGAAATGGGAAGACCGAACTAGCACCTCGGGAGAGGGGACAACGCTATTATCCGCCACCGCCTTGCTACACTTTGTCTAAGAAGGAGAAAACGAGTTTTTGTGAGTCTACGCATAGGTTAAAGGTCCCTCGCTGGATACTCGTCAAATTTTCGAAACCTTGTCTCACCGAAGGACTTGAAACTCGTTGGTTTGAAATCTCATGATTGTCATATCTTGATGCGGCATTTATTACCTCGTTGCAATACGAGGAATTTTGCCTTCCCAAGTGAGATACACGATTACAAAGTTGTGTTTCTTCTTCAGAACTATATCTAGCAAGGTGATTGATCCTAACACTCTAGATACGTTGCAAGCTGATGTAATAGAGACGATGTGTCGATTTAAAATGTACTTCCCACCATCGTTCTTTGACATCATGCCTCATTTGATAATTCATCTTGTCCGAGAAATTAAACTTTGTGGGCCCGTTTGTATGAGGTATATGTGGCCTTTCGAAAGGCATATGGGTACTCTCAAGGGAAAAGTGATGAATCCGAATGACTGAAGCAAAGTATTGTCCAAATAACAGTTGCGGAGGAAGTATCCGAATATGTAAGTCGAGTATTTAGCACGTGCACAAGCAATTGGATTGCCAAAATCTAGACATGAAGGAAGGCTTGATGGTTGTGGTACCATTGGGAGAAAAAAGATTGTGTCTTGATGGAGAGTTGAAAAGAAAAGCGAATTTTTGGTGTTAGAAAATCTAAAACAAGTTCATCCTTACTTAGATGAGCACAAGAAGATGCTTAGTGTTCAGTATCCATTGAAGAATGAACGTGTGTTGATGATTGAGCAGAATCGGTCGTTCGTTGATTGGTTTAAAGAACGAGTTATGAACCAACTATCTGACCCAAAAAATGATGTATCGGATACGTTGAGATGGTTGGCATATGGGTCAAAGATGCAAGTTCTTTCCTATGAAGGGTATGACATCAATGGTTATTCATTTTACACTAAACGGCAAGATGACAAATCTACAATGCAAAACAGTGGTGTTACGTTGGGGGCTTTGTCATCATAGTATAAAAGTAGAAGGGATAGAACCATTGTTGAGACAATGAAGTCTTACTACGGGTTCATTGAAGAGATATTAGAACTTGACTATGTTGACTTCAAGATTCCGCTCTTCCAATGCAAGTGGTTTGATATTCGTCGTGGTGTAAAGAAGGATGAACATGACTTTTTTACATTAGTCAATTTCAACCTAGGTTAGGGCATCATGAAGATTCTTTGATATTAGCATCACAAGCAAAACAAGTATTCTACATGGTTGACCTGTCGATTCAAAATGGTCTCATTGTCATTGAAGGAAAAAGGAGAATACTTGGAATTGATGATGTACACGATGAAGAGGAATACGATAAGCAATTCAATGAAGTCATTGCTTCGTCGTAGTAATTCCAAGTACATTAGGGGAAGATCCGGACCCGAATTACATTCGCCGAGACTATAATGAGGGATTTTACGTTGTCAAAGAAAAAACTGATTAATAGGTAACTAATGTAATATTATTGCAACTACTATTGTTTATAATCTTCAATTATATATTTTATGCTTCGTTAAAATAATTTTGTAGTATTTCATTGATGAATCTAACATGTCTTTATGCTTTATGGTTTCAGGTGTAGTGATGGAAGATCACATAATGCATGATGCATCCGATGATGATCGGCACCCACGTTCTGAGGCCGAGATAACTGATGGAGGTAGTAGGAAGAAAAGAGTGAGCAAGCCTAGAGGTCCTACAAAAAGGGATACGTTCCAAACCCGGGGTCCAAAGAGTACTTCGGTGGGATGATTGGATGCGTCCGATTGGGGATCATGTTGGTGCGTACAAGACACATTGCGGCGAAATCAGTAGAAGCAAAGTGTCTATCTTGTACGATAGTTGGGATGATGCTCCACAAGGCCTAAAAAATAGTTTATGGGAAGATGTTAAAGTAAGTAAACCTATGTATTTTTAAAATCCATTCTTTTAATTTAATTTGAATCATGTTTATTATACTAATCGTGTATTATTGGTTAATTTTATATATTGAAGAAAGAGTTTGGAATACAAGAGGATGAGAGGAAGAAACGAGATGTGTTGACTACTTGTGATAAGCGGTGGAGAGATTTCAAGTCAAGATTAGTGAGTCGATGGATCACAAAAACGAGGCCGGGCCTAACAATGATATGCAACCGTACGTGCTCTATCCTTTCATCACGGAAGAGATTTGGGACGAATTTGTGAAAAAGTGTAGCTCTAAGGAGTTTAAGGTATATAATATATACGTTACAATCACATAATAAGTTATAATCAATTTTTTTTTGTGAATATTAACTAATTACTTGTTTTCATATTAGGCTAAAAGTGAAAGAGCAAGAAAGTCTCAGGCTGCCAACATTCATCCTCATTTTTTGGGTCAAAAGTCATATGCGGAGATGATTCCCGTTTGGAAAGACAAAGGGTATATCCCTAAATCCTCTACAAAGACAGATCTCGTTGACTCATCCACATCATCATATATTTCCTCCTTGCCGGATCGAACTTTGCCATGGCTTCTCGCGAGATCGAAAGAAGATAAGGAAGGAAATCTTTTCTTCCCTAATGAAGAAACACAAAAGATAAAAAGAGTCCATTGTAAGCATTCTTCAAATTTTATGATATTTTCTTGTCTAATTACTCGAATTCTACTAATCATATGAATTTTTTGAATTTGACGCACGGGGATTATTGGAAAAGGAAAGAAAAGGAAGGAGAGTTTGTTCCGGTGTCGGATGGATGATGCTCTATCACGTGCTCTACAGAGGAAAGACCGTCTGGGCGTGTGTTAACAATGGGCGTAGCATTGGGATTACATCGGTTTGGGGAGATCCCGATCGGAGTAGTACCGCTTTCGAAAAGGTAGGGGCATGGATGATGAGGAGATGAAGGAGTTTGAGGCTAGAGTGAGCCAAAGAGTTAGAGAACAGACGATGGAGGAGATGAACTCGAAGATAGATGCAATACTTCAAGAAAAGTTAAAGGCTTTTGCAGCGCAATTTGGTCTTCAAGCACCAAATCAAACAAGTCCTCACACTCCAGTTGATCCTAGTAGCTGTCACTTGGGGGGCAATGATCCATTTGCGAACTTGCAGGTATATAGTTATTTTATATCTTCTACGATTATGATATTATGTTTCTAAAACACTTAATTAATGACATTGTGTTCGCAATGGATGTTAAGAGTCCGGTTCCATGTCGTTTGGCAATAGCGGATAACTCGGGACCGATCATTGTAGCTGAGGGTACTGTACAACCACAATTGGAGTCATCATCACATCCTACGACCGTGAAAGGGAGTGTTGATGATTTTTATTCGGACTACGCGAAGCTCTAGTTCCACTACCTACTCCATACATCGTGAAACTCAAGCCGAGGGTTCATTCATAGAATGGCCGAAAGAGTTGGTATTTTTAGTCTCAGATAATCAGGTAACTTATGTTTAATATTTTGATTTATATACTAAGAAATGTAAATATATATACTAAGAAATTTTGATTTATATATGCTAAGTAATCTTAATTTTGTATACTAAGTAATCTTGATTTATATATGAAATAATCTATTTACATATATAATATGAATTAAAAAGAAGTCGAATTGAATTAGGAACATATACCTAAAGAAGGTGCAATGAAGAAGAAGAAGAAGAAAAAAAAAATAGTTTGTAGTGATCCTTGCACCGATGAGTCTGCACATAGGCACGTAGATCCTTTTATTGACTTGACACTGGATGATATGGATGATAATATCAAGGAGATGCACCGAATATTTTGCGACAAACCCTCAGATGAGCCTTTTCAATTGCAAGTTCAGAAGGGTACCGTCTTCAACTTTGATAGAGATCATATGATCATTCTCTCACGACAAGATGTTTTTCAACTTCTCACGGGAGCATGGATTAATGTATCCATTTTGCAAGTATTTATGATGTGAGATTTCTCAAACTCTAAACTAATTAACATTGCTATTTATTTTTATTGTTTCTCCTAACTATAACTGTTTGGATCTTAGGTACTTGGCAGAGCAGTCTAAGGAGCATGGAGATAATAATATTGGTTTCATGTGTCCAAGTATGATTTCAGGGACCATGATACGCAATCACTTAGATGTCGTGATCAACTACATGGCAAGTTCAATGAAAGTGAATCAATATATGCGTTACATCCTATGTCCGTATATTGAAAAGTATGTTAGTTAAACTAATCTTTACTTTGTTTTATATTTATGAACTTGTGGTTAAATATATAAAACATCACATTTTGCTTCATGCCTTAGGGATCATTGGATTCTTCTTATCATTTGTCTATCTAAGAGAACGGTATATATATTTGATTCGATGAAGAAAGATAGATCCTTAGCTATCAAGATACCGTTGAATACGTAAGTTCATAGTTGTTATACATGTTAATAAGTTTACATGCATTTTATGATATTTTAAATAATTTATAAATGTTTATAGTAATTAATTGTTACAAAATCTCTATATTTAGTGCATATACAAAATACACGCGGCTTGAAGGATCAAATAAAGGAACTAAATTGTCTTGGACATATATGCGGGTAAAACTCTTATGGTTTTGTATTTGATACTTTATAATTCTATTTAGGATTTTTTTTCCGATTCTAATATATAGCTTAAATTTGGTGTAGTGTGCTCAACAATTGGGAGGAGTGGAATGCGGCTATTTCGTGATGAGATACATGTTTCTAATCATCCGCTTATACTATGAATCAGAGAATTTGTATGAGGTATATGTATGTTGTAAATTCATTATTTATACTTATAGAATTTTAAAGTATATTAACTAGTTTAATATATTTCTAGGCTTTTTCGTCAAGTCTTGAGCCATACTCCATATATGAGATCAACGACCTCAAAGAACTTTTTGCGGAATACTTTGTACGGGTCGTTAACGAAGCAGACTAAGTTTGATGGTTAGTGTATGTATTTGTAGGTTAGAATAATATTTTGTTACTTGAACCTTGTTGGTTGACTGATTGCAACATTGGTTGCTTGAACCTTGTTGGTTGATTGATTGCAACATTGGTTGCTTGATTGAGATGTACTGCAACAGGTTTTGGTTATATATATGCAAAAATTTCCCAACGATTTCTTGGGTTGTCCAAATTACAAAGGAGACTCTGCCGAATTTTCTGCTCATAATTATTAACATAATGTTTGCTTAGTTTTGAAAATAAAAAAAATAGCTGAAAACAAAAACAAAAAAATATAGCATCTGCGTCGCATGCAGTGCCATATGCGACGCAAATGGTGCTTCATCTGCGTCGCACATGGTACTGCATGCGACGCAGATGGGTGTGTGCGCAGCAGCCTGCCAAGCGAAGCCCAGCAGCCTCATCTCGTCGCATTCGGTGCCATGTGCGACGCAGATGAAGCACCATTTGCGTCGCATATGGCACTGCATGCGACGCAGATTAGGCTGCCTGGGCTGCTGTGGATGCATGGGGGGATGGGCATGTGCGTCGCATGCTTGTTGTGTCCGACGCAAATATTTGATTAATTGCGTCGTGTCTTATCCGACGCAGATGGCTGTCTTCCATCTGCGCGACGAGAGACTGTGCCAGTCGGACCAAGGTCCGACGCAAATGGAGGTCCCAGGTCCGACGCAAATTGTCATTTCTCTACTAGTGATTTATTAATTTTTTAATTAAAATTTTGAAGGAACTCACGTAATGCTCCGTTTGTTCCACAAACGGAGCATTTGGTAAGTAGCAAAAGAGCATTTTTCCACTAGTATAAGTCCCTAAGATGTCCCTACAGTTCAATATCCAATTAGGTTTATAAGTTTTCCTCTAAAAATTTGTTGGCGACTTCAAAAATATATTTTTGAATAAACCTTAACAATGGGGTAGTCAAATAAACGTGCTCACACCGCGTGTAGGCATTAAAGGAATTAAAAATCCACGCCTACAGGTATTAGTGGAGTTCTCTGCGACATTTATTCATCTGCTTCTGGGAGGTCATACGATCAAGTAAATGCACTCCAAAGCCACCAGCGACCCTAGTTCAATCCCTACTCCAATATCTACAGCCCTGGGTTGAGGCATCATCCCAACTTGTCTTACCAGAGCACCAATGTGCTAATTACACAACCACCTCCTTATCAACATTCCAACACTGCAGCTAATAATCCACCCGGATTTCAGCCTAGAGTGCAATACCATCAGCAACAGCCACCTGCCCCACCTACGACATTGTAGTGGCAGAACTGAAAAACATGATTTTGGGTATGCATAAAGGGTTTACTGCCTTCCAAACCCAAGTAGAGGCCCTCCATACTCACCACAAGATGCTGGAACCTCAAATGGCACAGATTGCCAATTCGACATATACTAGAGCACCTGGCTCTCTCCCATCGCAGCCCGTCCAACCAAGGGACACTGCAAATGTTATTACCCTGCAAAATGGAGTGTAGTATGATGCCCCAGCAATGCTAGAGGTGGAATCATCCGTTGCTAAGAAACCACAGGAAGTGCCTGAGGATGTTGAACCTCAAGAAAAGCCAGGATTTGTGGAAAAGACTATAGAGGTGACTCAGGAGAAAACTGTGACTCCGGTGATCAAGCTACCATTCCCAAATCGGATGCTCAAAAAGAAGCTTGATCACCAATATGGTAAGTTTTTAGAGGTGGTGAAGAATTTGCAGGTAACAGTTCCTTTTACTGAATTATTAAATCAAGTGCCTGCTTATTCAAAAAATTTAAAGGAAATTCTGACGAGAAAGAGGACTTCGATGAGGTGGAAACTGTGGCTTTTACTGTTGAATGCAGCACCCTTTTACAAAACCAGTCTCCACCTAAATTGAAAAATCCAGGGGGTTTTTCCATCCCATGTAACATTGGCACTATATTTATTGACAAAGCCCTTTGTGATTTGGGTGCCAGTGTGAGTGTAATGCCTCTTTCTATCTACAAGAAACTGAACATGGGTGACTTAAAGTGTACTACCATTACTCTGCAAATGGCTGACCGTTCTGAGAAATACCCCCTAGGTATATTAGAGGACGTTCCTGTTAGAGTAGGTAAATTCTTTATCCCTGTGGACTTTGTCATACTAGACATGGAAGAAGACACTCAGACACCCATTATCCTTGGGAGACCTTTACTCCACACTGCTGGAGCTGTTATAGATGTTAAAAGTGGGAAACTAACATTAACTGTGGGGGATGATAAGGTTACTTTTAGCCTGACCGTCCCACCGCCCCTAAAAGCCTAATGTTAGAGGAAGCATGCTATAGAGTTGATGTTATTGATGAACTGACCCATGATTGCGCGCCCCATTCCCTCTCCTGTGATACTTCAGAGGATGTGCTTGTCTTAAATTATGTTGCAGGTGAAGAAAATTTTTTTACGGTCTCAAAGACTCACAAAAAGGCAATTGGGTACAGCAGTGATGAGTTGACAAGAATAAGCCCTGACTTTAATATGCATCGAATTCATCTAGAAGAGGGCCACCACCCTAGCATTCAGGGCCAACGCAGGTTGCACCCGAATATGCAAGAGGTGGTAAAGCAAGAAGTTATGAAACTGCTGGATGCTGGTTGATGGACAACTGATGTCCATGTTCCTTTCTTTTCCCTTGTTGCAATGAGGCCATTGCCAAGTTCAGCTTGGGGGAGGATTTCTGTAAGTACTTCTTTCTCTTTTACTGCTTCCTAGTTTAGTTAAGTTAATTTA
This sequence comes from Beta corolliflora, assembly GCA_947648045.1. NCBI lineage: Eukaryota > Viridiplantae > Streptophyta > Magnoliopsida > Caryophyllales > Amaranthaceae > Beta > Beta corolliflora. The sequence continues at coordinate 222,317 of CANSZD010000190.1, read as the reverse complement.
ATTGTTTTCAAAAAAATGAAAAATCACAAAAAAAAATGAAAAATTGCTGAATTAATACCAAAAATACGAGTTGAATATGGAGTGGATTGATTGCTTCCCTGTGCCCCGTACTGTGTTTCGAAAAATGATTTAACACTCTATACTGGATAATTGGGCATTTATTGTGATGTTGTGATGTGATCTCTGATTGCCTTGATCTGGAGTAAATTTTGATGATGACGCGCCTACTTTGACTGCATGCTTGAACTGCTTAGACTGTGAGGATTCATTCTTGCTTATGGATTTATAACTATATCCAATCTATTCTTGTGTGTTAGTTCCTCGTAGCATTCCGATCTTGATTTTGGCAATAATGTATTCATTGAACTCTGGTGACTTTGGACATGTGCTGTGATAGAGGCGTTCTTTTTGTTTGATTTTTGAGCCTCAGAGTTGATAAATGAATTATTTTCCCTCCTAGCTCCGCTGAGCCTAATGACTTTTTATTTTTATATTAAGCCACATTACACACCTTGAGCCTTCACAATGATTAGTGTTCCAAGCCTAGCCTGGGGGAGCATTCGTTAGGTTGACACTATGATGTGTGGTTGATTTTGTGGGTTGGTTGGAAACAACATCTATGATCTGAAAAGAAAAGAAAAAAAAATAAAGTGAAAAAAATAATAGTGAAAAAAAATCTGAAAAATCTCTATGATCTTCACTCATTAAATTTCGGAAAAAGTGTTGAAAACTATACTGAAATAGATGATTATTAGTTGGTTCGTGAGACTTTAAAGTTGGTTATTGTTTTGGTCATGTTGTTGATACCATGGGGGTTGTTTCGGCCACATCTAGTCTTGTTACTAGTGTTTATTGCTCCCCTTGTCTTGGTTTTTCCACCACATTCCCTAAATAATTTTCTTACCTCTACCCGAGCCCCATTACAACCTTGAGAAAGACCTCTTGAGCACGTGTTTGATTGTTTATTGGATTGATACTGAGTCAATTTGCCAAAGTTAAAGAGTAAGTTTGTTATTTGAGTCGACCTTATTAGGATGAGCGATATTATACCTTTCTAAACACATGAGAGTGTGAGTGAGAAGGGATATTATGGTTGGGCTGATGAGCGTTTGGGCACATATTATGCCCACAAAATTGAGAGGAGTGACACCTCGGTGAGCACCTTTTTCAAGATTTGCATGTTATGTAAGGCAGCTACATTTGATTGTTTGCTTGGGTGATTGGTGGTCAGTGTGATCTGAACAACTGAACTTGAATTTTGCTTGCTTGAAAGTTTTTGAGTATTCACTAGTGGAGAGAAATGCAAGGGCTGCGGTCAAAACAGCCCTAAGGGTTGCGTTTTTTGCCAGCAGCCCTTGCCGTAGCAGCCCTTCACTAAAACACCGCAGCCCTTCCATATTGGAAGGGCTGCAGTTTTGGGCCTAAAACGCAGACCTTCTTTGTACAAAGGGCTGCGGTTTTGACCATAACCGCAGCCCTTTTGACCCAAAAAAATAAAAAAAAAATGGCATTTTTTTACTCCTAAATATATCAAGAAATTTACAACAGGGAAAATCAAAAAACGAATCAACAACATAAAACATCCAAAATTTACAGTCAAAAAACAAACAAAACGAAACGAAATTATATATTAACAATCAACAAGAACATCAAATTACAATTTACAGTAAAAAAAACAAGAACAATTTACGGCACTAACTATTAAAAAAACGAACAACAAGAACAGTCGAAATTATATATCAACAAGAACGAATGAAAATAAAAAAAAGCGAAATTATATATCAACAAGAACAATAAGAACAGTAGAAATTTACAGTCAAAAAAACGAACGAAAATGAAAAAAAGCGAACGAAAATACAAAAGAGAAGAAACTATAGATCTGAGATTACGTGAAGATTAATCAAAACAAAGATCAAGAAATTATAGATCTGAAAAACGAAAAATTATCACTTCCATGCTCGACCGAATTGTAGACTCGTTGTTCAAGTCGGAGTTCGACGACGAGGAAGAGATGAGCGGAAGAGTTCGACCGACGGCGAGAAATTGAAAATGGAAGAACATACCAAACGACGAATGAGGGAAGAAACGTCAACGGTCGTCGTTGTTGGGATCGGAGAGAAGGGGAGAAACGTCGGCGGTCGTCGTTGTTGTTGGTGCTGCGTTGGGTCGTCGTCGTTGTTGTTGTTGCGTCGTTGCTGTGCCGGTATTGTTGCGTCGTTGTTGTGTTGTTCATCCGGATAGGGTGAGAGAGAAGGGAGAAGGAGGCGTGATTGTGTTTGTGAGATTGTTTGTGAGAAACCCTATTACCCGCTTAACATTTTATTAAGGCCCGCGCAATTCCTTTCAAAATTATTAAAAAAAAGTCCATAAAGGGTGCGGTTAGCCCAAAAACCGCAGCCCTTCATTTACGAAGGGTTGCGGCTTTTGGGCTAACCGCAGTCCTTCACTAACAAGGGCAGTGTTTTTTGACCTTCCTTTTTTCTCCCCTAGTGATTGAAAATGTTTGAGCCATAATTTCCTATCTGAGGGGTGAAGCAACTGTGTTCGTGTTCATGTTCATGTTGTGCTTTGCTTGGGGACAAGCAAAGGTATAGCTTGGGAGAGTTTGATGTTATGGTTTTATATAGAGTTTTTCCCCCTATTTATAAGCTAAAGTGTGTGTCAATGGTGCTCTTAGGAGCCATTTTGTGCTGAATTTCTCCATCTAGTTGTAGTTTTCTATTTTGTGATGATTTGTAGGTTTTAGGGAACTATTTCCCTATTCTCTGCTACTCTATGACTCCCACAGTGGACTTGAGAGATTTGAAGGCACATATGCTGAGTTCCGAGGTCCCAAGGATACTTTTCGAGGCCTTGGACAAAAGGAGAATTGAAGACTTGGTCTGAAGCCAAGGAAGGAAGAGTCAAAGCCTCGCCCGATCTCATCGGGTGCATTGAGCCCTATCGGGACGCCTCATTTGGTGGAAAACGTTTTCGTTGCGGGCCCGATCGGGCGGTATTGGCCATGTTGTAGTTCGGTGATCTGGCCCGATCGGGCGGGTCAGCCCGATGACGTCGGGCGGTGGCTATGCTGCTGGGCTTTGAAATCTGCGATAAACTTGAGTGGCCCGATCTCATCGAGCGTGTTTGGCCCGATCGAGCGACGTCCCGACTTTCTTATTTTTATATTTTTCGGGCTGTTTTCGGATTACTTATCCTATGTATTCTAGGGTTATTATAAATAGAAAAAGCAGAATATTGCTTAAACACCTTTTGTTTTCCTAGTTTTCTATGGAGATTCACAAACCCTATTTATTGTTTTTCTCTTTGGATTATTTACAAGTTTCAATATAGTTCTTCAATTTGGTAATCTTTTCTATTACTTTCTCTATTATTGCTTAGATCAATTTCATGGTTATTTGCAATTATTCCAAGTATGAATTTTTATATTGATATTGTTATTGCTTTCATAAATATGAGTGAGTAGTCCTCTTTCTAGGGTTGTGGGGATCTATTTATGCAATGAGGGATTGATAGATTAGTTTAATTGCCTTATATTTCAATTGTTTCCTATGGTTGAATCGTTCATGCTGGATTTGTATTTCTACTATCGCAATACTGAATCTGCTTCGAGAGGAGAGATATCGTATAGGCTTTTAATCATTAGGCAAAGTGATCCTTGACCATGCGAGAGCGGCTAGGTGATCTTTGGGGGAGGTAATGTTCGAGAGAAATTGCATGTGCCCTAGATAAATTGACTTATTAGGTAGTTGTTATTCATCCCTGATTTCCCGAATTGTATGCGTAGTGACCCATGATCCTAGTTCTTTATTAATTGATTTATTCCCTGATATTCAATTCTGTTGGTAGTTTAAATTTAGTTATTAAAAATCCAATCTTTTGATAGTTAGTATAGTAGAATAGTTCAGTTTAACTAGTAACGATATCTCCCTGCGGATTCGACCCTGCTTGCCTTACTACATTAGTAGAAAGACCTGTAGGTTTATTTTTGATAGTACGCGACTAACCTGTCACACACAGTTTTAGGCGTAGCTCCTTAGTAACATCTATTTCAATCAACATTTGAGCAAAAGTCACCCTTTGCTGTTGAGTGGTACATTCATCATCATATAGAGGGACGCCAAGCATACTCCCAATTCTACTCAAACACTCAGCACCCCAATAGTTCAAAGGCAGATTATACAATCTCACCCATAAAGGAATTACCCTCAATATTTCAGCTTGAAAATCAATATCAGGGGTCCAAGCTTTAACAATCATTGGTCGACTATTAATCATGTGAGGTCCTGTATACAGAATCGCATTTCTTTCATCAAGGTTTGCAAATTTCACAATGAAATAGGCTTTATCATGAAGGAAAATCTTAGGCTTAGCTACATGGTTCCAAGATTGTTCAATATATCAGGTAAGATTACCAATAGAAGGTGTTTGTTCCACAACATATAATATAATAGATGTAGACCATATTTCAGAAAGTCTATCAACCTCAGTTTTATCAAGTTGAGCAAATTTCTTACCCTCTTTCACTATAGGAGGAACAAATTTGAGAGCTGCTCCTTTTGCTTTTAATGGCTTCCCTGCTGCCACCGAGGACCATTTCACTGCATAAGTATTCTCAAGCCTTCTTGCAACACCTCTTGCTCCTGTATCCCCATTTCCTTCCTTTTTGCTACTTTTATTTCCCCCTACTTCCTGCACCATAGGATTACTTAGCTCTTGGACATCATTTCCCTGACCATTTCCTCTGGGCTAGGAAGAAATTATATTGGTGGTGGTTGCACCTTTTCAACAGTCGAAACATGTGGTGGTTGCTCCTTCTCAACATTTTGAACCAGAGTAGTTTTATGCATATCAATCGCTGCCTAAATCACAGGAGAAACTTCAGGTGTTTTTGAGGAAACTATTACATTACGCACAATAGGTTTTTCTACAGTTGTCGCAACCTCCTTTCCTCTTAAATGAGTAGCAGGTTGCGGTGGTGTTTGAGGTTTTTTCAGGCACCCCATCGGAGCTCAGGTGATGGCTAGCTTGGAACCTAAGCAATAATTGGTTTGGTTCTCTAGAGTTAGCATTTGCAAAAGTATCTATGGTCAATGGATTGAAGGTTTTTGTGGGAACATTGTTGATGCAAACTTAGCGGAAATCTTAGCTGTTATGGAAGCGTTAAAATTGATTAAGAGAAGGTGTTGGACAGACTGCATTATCATCACAGACTCCATGGTGGCTGTCGATACCATAAATGGTGATGCAAAAATTAAGGATAGATACACTAATGCAACCAATATATGCAGGGAGTTCTTGCAGGAGGGACAAGAGAAGATGGTGCATAAAGCTGAAAGAGCACAGACAAGGGAAGCTGATATTTTGGCTAAAGTGGTTCACAAAGGAAGCATGAAAGTTAATGTATTCCGCCAATTTCAAAATCACCTTAGGAGGAATTACATATAGGATCAGAGGAAATTACCTTGATCAATTATGCTTATGCTGTAATTTAGGGGCGGAAGACCCCAATGCTACTCTAGCTAATGTGTAATATTTTTATGATCTAATTTAATTATGCTCCCTTTAACCAAAAACAAATGGTGTAGTTTGATGATAATTGAAGTTTTCAAAATTAAAATTGTTGCTGATGTATTTTGTAGTTAAAAGTGTATGGTGATGCTTAAATATGAAATTAATGACAACTTAGTTTTACTAATGAGTATGTCTCTCTGTTTTACTAATCTGTTCTCTGATTTTTTTTGTTTTCAAGATTTATGTTCTTATTATTAGCTCTTATTATAAGATAAAGTTTCAATTTGAATTGAAATCTGGTATTCTGTGGTTGGGATTGGTTTGATTTTGTTCTTTCTGTTTTTGCATGTTGATACTGATTTTTAGAGGTCCGGATTGTTGTGCTTCATAGGGGTGTTCATAAAAAATCGAAACCGAAAAATCGTATCGAAACACCGAAAAACCGGTCTAAATGGGTGGTAATCGTACCAATAAAAAAAAGTTGTAATGGTACAGTTTCAGAACTGGCCTATAAAAATAACGGTTAAAAGGTACGCTTACGGTTATGATTTTTGAGAAAACAGTTAACCGAAAACCGAAATATTTTTTTTCTCTATCTCATTATTGTGAAACATTTTCGAACAATTACATTAATTATAATATTTGTTACTAAGTAACAACAATTAGAGGAAGTATGTAATTGTTTGGAAACTTTAGTACTAATATAAACACTATAATTAGGGAATGGAGTGAATTCTTAGTGTTAGTTATCTTTTCCAATGGATTTATTATCCACTTTATAATACATTTTATATTAGAGTATATATAATATTAAATTATATGAAAAAATATAAAATATATGTGTACATTAAGAAAAATATAATAGTATAAGTTGAATAACGGTTAATGGTTAACCGAAAAACTGTACTGAAATAACGGTCAACCGCTTAGGTGGTAACCAGTTTAAACGGTTACGGTTCGCAAAAAGAGCGAATCGAAACTTTCGGTTACCGAACCGAAATTTCATTAGTGATGCTCATGTAGAATAATCCATCTCATATTCCCTCTTTGAATGTAAATATGTAGAGACAATTTAGGCATGTAGTGAATTCCATGATAAAATTGTCTCGAGTAACGTTTCCTTTATCTATGAGTTTCTTTGGGGGCCTGTATAAAGTAATTGACAAAGAAGAGTGGCGTAGATGTCAGACACTTATGAGTTTATGATAATAATAATCATGATAATTTTAGAAATTTTGTTGGGTTTAGTCGTTCAAATAGGTTGGTTTGAAAAATTGGAAGTTCAACCAAATAGATCTAGCAGATGTCATATACATAATGGATTTTCGAATAGTTGGAGAAACATTGTTAGTCAACTAAGCTATAACCATATATTACAAGTTTCCCACATATCAATTTTTGTTTCATCATCAGTAGGGATGGAGACAGTACCACTTACGAAGCCCAGTTTTCGCTTTGAGGAGAGATTTATCTCCATGGATCTGTGCCAAGCCATATGATCCATGGATCCTTAAAGTTTATCCACTTGGATTGAAGCTGCGTTGTCGGAAGGATGAGGGAACAGAGGACTTATCACGTCCTGATAAGTGTATTTTGGAGCCGTCATAGTTCAGCTCTAGTTTGAGGAGAAAAGAGATGAAGAGGATCTGGAAAGAGGAAGGCTGGAGAGATGAGAGAGAGAGAGAGAGATGAGAAATCTGGGTTTAGTTCGAGAGAGGAAGAAGTTAGGGATTTTGGGATTTTCTCCCCCTTTCTTAGATAGAGAGAGAGCAGAATAATCTCTGAATTTCAGTGAGTATTGTCCGGCTCTGATACCATGAAGACTTTTACAGTCATATATTTCAATACCAGAAATTGCAGAGAATGTTTAGAGAAGGAAAAGAAATTAGATATGATGCTGAGAGAATAATGGAGCATATAATTTGATTTTCATTAGAGAAAATGGCTCAACCTCAAAGGGTGCTAATCACACACTATAAGTACTGTAAGCTAAATGACAAAAAGAATAAGACAGTATTCTTATTACATGACACCTAAGGTGGTCCAAACAAGATAATATTCCAGTGACAAAATAGATATTTTCCTTTTAATAGAAGCCAATAAAATTACTATGTATTCCACTCTTTGTGGCAAGCCCACTTGTCATAGTTATCACTCCTTGCATTGGTGCCGTTGTCCTTCGTTGCACCTCGACTAAAAGTCCGGATCTTTGCTTCTTTGTTCTAATTTCATGGCCTGGTTGTCGTTCTCCTTCTTCCTTGCTTCTTTGACTTTTAATTTCTCTGCGCGAATAGTAGTGTTGGTCCAACTTCCAAGCCATCAAAAAGAGGAGAGATGATAAATTTATAACGACTGAGGGGCAACTTTCCCGCTCACAAGACATATGACAATAAAGTCGTTATTCCGAGTATCGAATTTACTCTATTAAGTCATTACTTTAATTGATGTAGCGACTTTACTATTCATGTGAGAGGTTAGAGCCTTAGAGGACATGATGCCCTCTAATTGCTAGCGATTTATCATCCCTCTAGAATAGAGTCATCAACTGCTTGTTTACATATTCATTAACAAGTTATGTACACCATCAATATTACATAGTACTCCCTCTTTTCTTTTTGTTTTTTTTTTAAATGTCTCGATGAGTAAACCTAAATTTTGACCTTAATTTCTCATCAATATATAAGAAATAATATGGTTATGTGAGACATTCTTAAGTACTTTTCACTTTAATAGCTTTTTATAACTTTAAATTATAAATAATGATAAATATTGATGATTACAATACTATATATCAACCACTTATCGAGAAAAGGAATTGTGCAATGTGATCTTTTTTACCTCCACGAGTCCCTGCATAAAATGTTCATCCCATTTCATTAGTATCTAGAAACACAACCCTAAATTCATTGGGTTATTCCCATGTCTTGAGTTTGGGCCCTAAGCAGAAGAGAGAAGTGAGAATAACCCAAAAGGCCAAAATCAATACTAGACATCAGAGTTGTTAATCCAATATTGTTTTAGTTCCTATATTAAACCAAATCAATTATAAATTTTAAACCCAAAATCCATCCCATCCTTTATTATTTTGTGATAAGTTCAATCAGTGGCGGATCCAGGAATTTTTGAATGGTGGGTCACTACCGACTAGGTTGCACAGAGACGGATACAGGGGGTTCGGATACGGGTACGGGTTCGGATACGCACACCCATAACAGATAATCCATGAATTTAAAAAAAAAAACTACTTGAAATAAAATCATTTCATGACTAATAATAGTTCATATTACAATAAAATAGTACCTAAAGCAGGTATTAGTGTGGTTTTAGTAAAAAAAACTTGAGATATTTGGTTGCGTTTTCTTTCTTTTCATTCTGAAATTTAAAATATGATTAGATACAACAATTCAATTTGTTAAACATATCAATCAAATTCGCTTAAACGATGCAAATTTAATCTCATATCAACGCATTATGCATATATGCCAAATAATTTCACATTAGAGGGAATCCTATCCATCTCCAACTAATTCCACCAGTACATAAAACTAAAGGCTCATTCATGGCATCTCCGAAAACTTCACATGATAGGTCCAAATCTAAAAATCCTAAAACAAGGGTTTTAGTGCATTACCTGAACACAATCAATCAAACCTTCAAAGCTAATCCAATGTTCATAACGTCATAGTCATCATTCACCAATTAGCCACTGTAACAAATTATATTAAATTAACAATAATAAATATAATAATAATAAGTCAATAATATAACAATAATAAATTTACAACAATAATATATGTTATATCAGTAATTACCAACAATAATATAAATTAACAACAATAAATTTAGGCAGTATAACTAAACCAAGCAAAACTAAAAACTAAACTAAATCTCTAAAAACTAAACACCATTACCAGTGGCAGCAAGGCAGCAACTAAGTGTCTAAGCAAGCAGGTGGCAGTCGGCAGAGGTTTCAGGCAGTAAAACTAAAAACTAAACTAAATCTCTAAATACTAAAAACACACAAATTCATAACCAGTGGCAGCATTCAGCAACACACAAATTCAGGAATTTATCTAAATGTCTAAATCTCTGAAAACTAAAAACTAAACCAGTAGGTTAGCAAGCTTCGCGACTATGGCAGAAATAAAATTTCGATTGAGGTTTTTCGAACAAGAGAAAGAGGATAGAGAAAAACTGAATTCAAACAAACAAACAACTCACATGACGTTTAGCTAGAGAATCTCGAGTTCTTGAGAGGTTTCATGCGCGTCAAACGCTTAAGCCCTAAATCATCAACAACAAAAAAACTCGATTAAGCCCTAAATCTTCGATTAAGACCGTCGGAAGTCGACTCAGGGGCTTTAAGGGGCCCTAAATCTCCATCTCTTTTTCCGATTGCTCTTTGTTCTTCACCACTTCAAAGTGCTGACTTTTTTAGGGTTGAAATTTTAAGTAGCACTTCAAGAACAGGTGAAAATTGTTTCTTGTAATTCTCTTCAATTTTTTTGGGTTTTAATTTCTAGAAATCGAGATTTGTTATCAAATTTTCTGCAATTTTTTGGTTCGTCGAAGCTTTTATGAGAGGAGAGAGATTCAGAGAGAGGAGAGAGGAGAGAGATTCACAGAGATGGGACAAGGAAGAGAGGAGAGAGGAGAGACTTAGCGTGTAGAATAGCGTGCTGCGTGCGTTGGTTTTTTTTTTTTTATATAAAAACTGCTCCATTTTTTTTGCAAAATAATGGTGGGTCATGTGACACAACGTGGCTCCGCCACTGAGTTCAATCTTCTATCTCTTTATATGGTTAATGGTAGATAATTAACAAATGGAAACAAGGAAAATTTCAATTAGGAAAATCCTCTAATTAATCACACAAGTACAATTAGGAAAATCCTCCAACCACACAAAGTCGAAAGAGTTCACAAAGTCAATATTGGCATAAAATCAATGTGCTTCAATATTTTCCTCTCAAATACTATGCGGCTATGCGCCATAATTAAATGGTACATTGTCACGTACAGAGTTACATGTATGATGCATCTGAATCCACAATTCAAATCTATTTTGGTACCGAAGAATAGTGCTCTTGTCTCCCTAATTCCGAACCCCGCCCCCCACGACCAACAAATTGCACCGAACACCAACAACATTACGTTTAGCATCTCATAAGAAGCAACTTACGTTCACCAATCCTCTCATTGTGTATAATGTGCTTATTATTCGATCACGTAGTGGGGTGGGGGTGGGGGGGAGGGGGTTGAGGGTGCCCAGCAAGCCTACAGCTTAGCAGGTGCAACTGCAACATTAAGATTCATAGCTAGTTATGTACACCTTATTTGCTTTATGTGCTTCTTTTCTAAAGGGCATCTCTATTATAGTGTGGAATCTTATTACTTCCTCCGTAACAAAAAAAATACAACATTTGCCATTTTGGGCCGTTTCACAAAAAATGCAACAATTTAAAACTTACTAAATTTAGTAAAAAAAATTCAATTTATTTACAACAATGCCATTACTAAAAAATCCTAAATTATCATTACCACTCCCTAACCCACATTACATTTCTAAACTAAATACACCCACCCCTTAATGATTCCCACCAAAATTAATCATCTAACCTACCAACCCCTCCTAAAATCAGAAATCAAACCCCCTCCCTTCAACTACCACTAGTGGAAAAATGCTCAAATGCTCCGGTTAAAAAGCCCACAAATGCTCCGTTTTTCACGCGTAGCAGACGTCATACGAGCATTTGAACATTTTACAAATGCTCCGGTTGAGAACCGAAGCATATGTTTCCCCAAATGCTCCGGTTGTGTTAAAAACCGGAGCATTTGAGCTTCTTAACATGGATAAAATACCACAAATGCTCCGATGGTTAGGAAAAACCGGAGCATTTGTTCAAATAAATGCTCCGGTTTTTATCAACAACCGGAGCATTTGTGAATTTTATATAGGAAAAAAAAACACACGCTTTGCCAAGCATGCTCGCTAGCGACTGACCTACTAGCATATTACAATAATAAGTTCGGTAGCCACTTTACCTTCATGGCATTGCATAAACAATCATGGTACAAGAAAAATCTTTGGAATAAACACCATTATGACGAGAATTTTGGTTACTGATACGGGAAAGTTAATGGGTGCCATTTCCTTAAAGCCACAATAATTTAATGAAGTATATATACAAGTAAAGGACAGGGAGGGTCTATGTTTCCTATTTTATATATTGAAATTCAACAACAAAAAATGCACCAAAACTACTAGCAGATAATAAAATCAATCAGCGAAAACCTTGGAGCATCGAACATTTCAGAGCATTTGACAGCATAACTTTTTTCTCTCCTTTTCCAATTCCTCAAGCTCCTCTATCTCAACTTTCAAATCCCTAATTTAGCAGATGATACAAATCGATCGGTAAGATACCGAACTCAAAATAAACAAAAAAGAAACCTGAATTTGATTGAATGCATGTCATAATTTTTTGTGGCGCGAACCTTAATTGTGCGAAATTAAGTGAACAAGATTGCGACCTACCTACGAGTATTACATTCAAATAAAACAACATCTGATCCATAAGACCAACTAATCAACCACAAGCACCTAAACAGTGAGTAGATTTTAAGTCGAACTATAATATGCTTCCTCTAAAAGCACAATTAGCTAAAAAAAGAGGTTCAAAATAGGTAATCATACCTTTGAGAGCAAGAGGTCTTGAATTAGGGCTCATCAAAGCAAATCAGTTGTGATCGAAAGTCTCAAAGGTTGATTTGGCGTGCTCATATCGATATTCACAACACTATTTGAGGAGAAGTCTCTCTCACACAAATATACTTGTCTGATTCCATGGTTACATGAGTGGAAGTTATGAACCGAGGATTGATCCCTATGCTTAGCAATGAGATGGTACAAATAAATTTTAAAAAAAAAACCAACAATACCTAAAAAAAAACTGCTAATTATGTTGATTTTACAATATTACATATCAAACTTCAGAACAAGTAAATCCATCCACCTCAAAGCTGCAAATTCCAATTATATAATAAAAAAAGAGGTTAAAACCTCCTAATTTGGCTCATTCACAGTTCAAAATCGTCAACTAAGTGAATCAAGCTACTTCGAAATTGCAAATTCAAATACATTACATTGACTCAACTTTAGTCGAACCTTAAAAAAAAGTTGCAATTCCTCATAATCTTCCAAAATTACTCCAACGTATCACCCAAACTCAACTTCGAGCCAAAAACGCTAACATGCGTATGAATTTCCTGATTTACGGATTAATTCTACGACTAACTAAATCAAGCTAACTAAAGATTAAGATAACAACCGAGTCAAAAAAACTAGTTGAAATCAAAGCAAAAATTTGAGCAGATCCGACACCAAATTAAGCTTAATAAAAACGAAATTCATAGGGTTTTAACTTGATATATACCTCCAATTTTCAAACAAAACAGTATTACAAATGATATAATCCGAGGAATATGAAACGAAAATTTTAAAAAATGAGGAATATCAAAGGTCTACAGTATTTTTCCATCAAGAAAAGGAATTTACTGGGACTAAAAACACAATTTTAGTAGAAATAGAAAAAAAAAAAGAAACTGTAATGGGTCGCAAAATAGTTTTAGTTTGATCCTATATGGTACCGTAATAAAATTTCAGCAGTAAGCATTAATTCAAGTACTTAACGACTCTACCGACTGGATTATCGGCATAGGATGCTGCCATCCATTGCTCTTCTTGAACCCGGGACCAGCAACAGTACCCACCACAATATCCCTAACTCGAGATGGTTTTACATTTATCTTCCGTATCAATGCCCGTAGTTCAATATTATAGGTTAAGAGTTATGATCAATTATTTAGCTAAAACAAATGCAAATTAAGGTTCAAGGTACTATTGATCTTACTCGGAGTAGAGCAAAACTTCCAATCCTGTAACTAAAATTCCGGATGAATTAGATCACAGTATGCAAGAGTATTCGACCAATACTAAAATTCGATTCAAAAGTATGAATAATTGAGAAGTTTGGATGAAAGATGGGCGAAAACTTCGGACAAACTTAGCGTCTTTGGTGCTATATGAAAACATTTTATATTACTAAACGAAATAGCAAGCAAAACATCGCATCATTTTAGCGTCACCATACTTAGTTCTTAAAACACGTAAGTCTAGAGCTTTAAGGGCTTTGAAGCTACAAAAATTTGAGGAGACAAGAACAAACGAAGTTCTATGATTATGAACTAAACAATTCAAGAATGTTTAATTCAAATTAAACAAATTATAGCAAGAAAATCAAAAATTTCAATAAATAGGTTGTAAAAATTAGTACATCATAGCACGTATTAAATTAAGAAACATCCACTATGATTTCTAGATCAAAAACAAGAAAGCGAACTACCTTCTTTGAACAAGATGCTATCCCTTTCCTAGAAAAGAAAGCGGCTTAACAACGAATAACTAGCAAGACAACTTAACAAAGAAGAACCAGCCAACGACAAGAACTGAAGAGCGGTTCGATCTGTTTCTAGCAAGTGACTCCATCAGTGTTGCTTCACCTTCAAAACTAACATTTAGCAAATCAATGCCCATCCTCAATCAACCTCCAAATAATCATTAGATCACCAATGACCAAACTAAGATCTCGAATATTATAATGATGTTAACTTTGTAGTTACATGACAGGCTTCTAAGATAGATCACACACATAAGCCCACAACTTATTGTTCAAACTTCTCAATTATTCATACAACAGTTGAATAGGGAAGTAGACTATTTACCTGTATGCTAACTCCATATATATTTTGACCCATGGTACCAAACTAAAATGTTTGTCTACGTCTACTTAACAGTGAATATAAACAAACACAACAGTTGAACAGGGAAGCGGACTACCGGATATTTAATTAAAATGCTTACCCATAAACCTCTTTCTCGAGTCACGCATCCATAGCCCTTTTACCAAACAATTTCCATTTCCTCACTCTTTTTCATTTTTGGGTGGGGGGATTTTGCACTAAATAAAAAACAATTTGAATTAGTTTTAGAGATCACAAGTTCTGAATCCTCAATTATACAACAAGCAATGCAACAAAGAATAAGATAATGACTCCATTATTTGCGATGGCCCAAGCAATGCATAACTTAGTTGAGTTTTTTTTTGTAGTAGCCTCTACTATCCAATCTCCAATACAATCCATATCGGTCCCTTTTGGAAGGAGATCGATCCAAAGGAGGAGGTGACTGTGGACGCATAAATTATAGTTCACAAGCTAGTAGGAAAATTACATTCAATTTGGATCTCATAAAGAGATATTAACTTGGTCACAACCAATATTATTGGATTTGCACCTGTAAGATCACGCACGCGAGACAAGAAACTATCATTAAAATCATCAATGTCCACCTACAAGATATTCAAAAAGTCATTATACGACCCAATCGAAGCCATCTTGTGGCTAGTTACCTAAACACCATATGTCGAAATTATATGACTAATCAATAGGAATCTCTTGAGATAAGCAATACTTATGGATCTTGACATTTCAGTCCGACATGAAACTTCGTAAAATACAAAATTAATTGGAAATTCCATATAAATTGGATGCATGATAGTGATGACGTTCATAACTTGAATGAAGCGTCTAAGTACGGAAGATTTCCAAACATAGCTCCCTTGATGTTCACAAAAAGAAGGGAGTCTAAATAAATTTGGATACTTTCTACATAAATATTCCACAGGCATAAATAAATATCTTTAAGAAACATTGCCTTAAATGATTTCCTTTAACTCCAAAAGAAGAAAGCCATTTTTAACTTCTACAGTCATAATTTATGTTGACGACCATTTTTTGTTTTCATCGCCCCGCATGTTAGTGTTTTGTAACAACTAAAAGATCAATTCAATATGTATTTTTGACAGATAATGTTCAAAGTTAGCAAACATTGACCATGAAGTTGGATGTGGCCTATTGTTTTGAATCAAAGGGAGAATCTTCTCAAAGCATGATGGCAAAAGAATCATATCAAACTGCACAAAATAGTATATTATTGTAAACAACACTCACTGTTTGATAAATTTACCACAAATGTTACAAGGAAAAGAACCCATCTAAAATGCACAATGATATTATTAGGCAGTAATAAGATTGTAAGATATTGATCAATAAATCCTAAGGAATACAATCTTTGCAGGAAACAATGTATGTTATGGCACTATCAATTTCAAGGTCATCGATATTATTCCACCTGCAAAACGCATTTCCAAGTTCCAACAAGTGAAAGGAAAAGGTCCTAACCAAAACTAAATCCAAATTGAAGTACAGGAGCATCATTATCTTCAATTATGCAATAAACAGAACTTACTAGCTTCGATTGGAAGATACAAGATGTGACAATTTCACATAAAAAGAAGAGACATGCAAAGGTTAAGGTACATAGAAAATAAAAAAGACTAAAAAAATACCTCATCTGCAGGAGTGCACAAACTCAAAGAACTCGACATGAACACAGACAACATCATTAATTAGCTATTAGAAAAAACAAGCGATAATGGCTTTTCCATTGTTTGACATCCTCATTTATAAATTCAACAAAGTAACATTTGACATAGGCAATTCAGAACAATTATGAACTATATCCAAAGAAGACAAAGAACTAAAATTATGTAATCCCCCGGGAAGCAAAAGGTGGGTGTAAAGACCTCGCAAGTTTATGCTACAAACCGCCCGAGCAAGAACCTCTCTTCACCGATAAGCTTGTACATTTAATAGTCGTCTGCGAAAATGAAGAAGACGGTAAGCGTAAGAATCACATATGCCAAGGGAAAAACAAAAAACCAAACTTAGCAGCGTTCTACGTAAACCATCAACCGATTGATGTTTCACATATGCATATTCACGAATCAAGAATGTAACAGTTGAAAATTTGCATTTAGCCTGCCAGGTTAGACTTAGGGCATAAACTATCTACAACATGATGGAGGAGGACAACGAAACCTAGAAATGGAAGGAAGACTTTGAGAAATAATTGAAAAAACTAATGAGATTAAACCCTAGAATTATTTCAAGTAATTCAGAAAAACATATAAATTAGGAGAAAATAAAACCTGAAAGAGTTTGGAGGTTGAAGAGAGAGCGACGGACTTGAGCGAGGTCGACGTCATGTGATTCGACAGTGCCGTTAATAGCGGACTTGAGCAAGGGACGGAGGGAGTGAAGGACACCTTGTGATTTCAGTAACACGACGGGGAATTGAACTGCGGCGGACTTGACCGCGGGAGAGACGACGGGGAGCGAAGGATGGCTTAAAGACGACGACGAAGGTGTACAGGGCTAGGGTTCCAATTGAGAGAGGGAGAGAGGGAATAACGCAAAATTGATAAGAGATGGAGGGATTGAGGGAGAGCGCAAATAATAAGTCGAAAATGTAAAGTGCTATAGTGATATTAGATCTTTATGAAGGAAAAGTGGCAAACAATGCAAATGCTCGGGTTGACTAACCGGAGCACTTATTCACAAATGCTTGGGTTGATTAGTCAACCGGAGCATTTGATGTCAAATGCTCCGGTTGACTAATCAACCCGAGCATTTGTGAATTTTTTTAATTAAAATTTTCACAAATGCTTGGGTTGATTAGTTAACCGGAGCATTTGAAAAGTAGCAAAAGTGGTTTTTTCCACTAGTGTACCCTCATCCCACATTTAAGATCTTCAATAAATTTCTCCCAACTTCCCATATCAGAACCCTAAAATCTTTCCCCCTTTTTAAACCCCCAAATACTGGAAAATGGGGAACCCTAAAACTTTCGTCTTCTCTTCTCCCTCAGTAGGCGAATTCTCTATCTCCTTCTCCTTCTCGCTTCGAACAGTGCATGCAATGGAAACAGATCCTGAGAGGAAGAATCTGTTGAATCTCTGTATTCAACTTTTTGAAGCATCGCATTATGCGCACTTCACTCACCTGTACGAAAGTGGCGAGGCTGCAGAACGCTTGAGTCCCGAAGCGGTTGCGGCTTTGGGTGTTGCCGTTGAAAGCGTTAAAGAGGCGAAGACGTTTGAGTGGAGTGTGGTTTGCGGTTTGCCTGCGGTGGGTAAGTCTGAATTTGAGTTTAGGGAACGCAGATCTGGAGGAAAAGGCAAGAAAGCGAAAGTTGAGTCCCCAAAATGCCGCAAACTCGGTTTTCTAAGTGTTCATACTTGAGGAAAACAAGAGGGGTTGGGGTGAAAATTGCTGAACCGTCTTCACCGGTTAAGGAGAAGGAAAAGGCCAAAATTTTGGAATCAAGTGACGATTCCTCCATTCAAATTATGGGTTCTACGGGAACATCTGATTCTGTGGCTTCTGATTTTTGATGGTTATGGAGGTCATGTTCCTGTGTATATTCTGTCATCTGATTCTGAGTCCCCTAACAAATCAGAGACCATCTGATTTACTTTGGCAGAGGAACCCAGCTAAGTTTAAGGCTGATCTCTAATTTTTGTCCTTTTTTTTTGTTTTTGTTGGTTTTTTTTGTGAATTCTTGTTTCAAATATTTGCATGCTGGTTGTCATATGTTGCCTTGCTGCGGGAATTATGTTTGGGTTGCTGTGGAAATTATGTTTGGGTTGTTGTATGCTTACTTTTAAATTCCTGTTGGATTATTATGTGTTATGATGTTGGGATGATTTGTGTGGCTGTTGGATTGTTATTAGTGATGGTGTTGGATACATATTTGTTGGTGTTGGATTTTTATGTGGGTGTTGGATTTGTAGTGGTGATGTTGTTGGATAAACTTGTGTATGTGTTGGATAGGATTGGAGGATGGAATTCGTTGGCTATTGGATTCATTTGGGTTCCTGTTGGATTATTATTGTTTCTTGTTGTTGCCTTTTTGTTGTGACTGTTGGTTTCTATTGGTGTGTTGAATCTGTTTGTCATCTGTTTCTGTTGGGGTTTGATTGAATGTTCTGAGTTTTGCATATGTCCCTGTCCATTTGAATGAGTCCCTGCCCTTTGAGTTGGAGAAGCCATTGTTGGATGATGTTGTCTGTGTGTGCATGTAAGAATACAACCTCAATGACCATAGGGAGAGGTTTTGCACTAGGGTGTCCCTGTCCCTTTTGTTGGTTTGAGTCCTTTATGTGTTAACGTCCAAGTGATGAAGGGACTCAACACAATTGGTCATGATGTTTGAATTGCTCCGTTTAAGACAATGGACCTATGCTGGTGTTACACCATTGACATTAGTCCTTGTTTTCAACGTTGAGGTAACAAACATCATAAACTTCTTTGTGACAACCCTAAACCTGATGGACCTAAGGCTGTCAAATAATAAGACTTATGAAAACAGAAAGCTTGCATGTAATATGATTATAACAACACATTATTTTCCAACCATTGAGTCCCAATAAGAAGTGGCAAACATTGACATAAGATAGCTTCCATTAAAGTTAAATTTATACATTTAGGATCACAAAAATAAGTGCAACTAGTGACTGCCATCACATAAATACAAAAAGGACCTTCTAACAACTACAGTTAACTTAACAAAAAGGAATGTTTAACTAGAAGGCTTAAAATCTAGGTAAGTGAACAAAAAGGGGCTTACACATTTTAGCTTAACCTTCATCATAAATGGTTAAAAGGGGCAGTCATGTTCATGCTTCATTTAATCTGCATCAACTTCTATGTCTTCTTCCATTGCTTCTGAAAAATCAGTTGTCACGACATTAAGATATGCAACAGCCTCATCAATGACTTCTTGTTCAACTTCAACATTCTCCTTTAGTAACTCCAACCTTTCCAACCTAGCCTTCCCCACATGTGGATTCTTGTAGTTGTTCCCTCCCTTGACCTTGAGAGCTTCTAGCATTACATGTTGTAAATGAATCCATGTGTACCTAATCAGATTGGGATCAAAGTTTACAAAGGCTAGGTTGACTTGCTCAATCAACTCATCCACATTTTTAGGAAAGGATTGGTATTGCAAACTTTGGAAAGCCCTAAAAAGAGCTAAATCTAGGATGTTGAAATCAGGAAACTGTGGTGGTTGGAAAATAAGGTGAATGTTAAACCCATTTTGGCTTGCTGCATTTCTAAATTCTGCATCATCATCACTTAGGTGTGGTCTTGCATTGTCCTGTTGAATGAAGATGTCCCTACACATCCCTTCTGGCCATTTATTCATGATGCTTGGTAGCATATTCCTGATGAGCATATCTCTGATGACAGTCTTAGTAACATTTTGTATTGCCTTGGTCTCAAGTGTTCCAGCTTCTCTGTTTTTGCTTCTCTTCTTTGCTCTTTGCCTAAACACAAATGGGAAAATTCCAAATTTTCCATCATGTACCATCACACCATGTTCATTAAACAAGGGCCTTGATGTAACACCCATGAACATTGCCTTGATCATGTACCTTTTTGACATGCATACTCTGTATGGATCAATTTCTGATGGTAGCAGATAAAACCTTCTCTTGTCAGGGTTTAAGTAAAACCATTTTTCATCAATATGAACAATGTTGTTCATAGGGATGAAGCATGGCTTGGTACCCTCTGTTGCATAGTCAATGTGCTTGAGTACCCACTGCATTCGGTCTATCTTATGCTTATGTCATCACTTTGGATGGTTGTTGCTTGTGTGGACCCTTAGCTTTCCTGCCTTCAGCAGCCTGAAAATCTTCATGTGTGAGCACTTTAAGTACCCTGCGTATGCTCTGTAAGTACACCTCAGATGAAGGGGGGCTAATTGTAGCCAATCCTCATAAACTTGTTGTGCTTTCCTCCCTGACTTGCCCTTTTTTTTTAACTGACATCAATGGCTTCTCCTCTTTCTCTTTGTTTTTCTGCTTCTTTGAAAATTCTGGATATTGTACTTTTATGCGCACCAATTTGTTTAGCAACCCATGAAATTTTCCCCCATGGTAACTTTCCATTTTCCATCATACCTAGGAGTTGAAAACTGATGTAACCTCTTTGACTGTTTGTTAGATTACCAAATTTCTTCCTTATAAATGCATTGACCCACATTTCTTCTTCTGTAGGTGTAGGTGCTCCTAACCCTTCTTCATCAAGTAGCTGATCTATTCCAAAGAATGCATCTGCTTCATCCATTTTGGCTGTTTTGTGTGTTGCTAGGATGAAGGTGCTACTAATGCTGCTGGTTTTTTTTGGGTTGCAAGAAGATGAAGAAGATGTACAGTGTGTGCAGTGAGTAGTTGGACATTTAGCTTAAGCCATGAGGGCTGATATTTTGTGTAATGAAACAATCATTTTCTTATGGGTTCCTCTCTTTATATAGAGGGATGTGTAATTAGGGATCAAACAATGGCATTTGGTGGGAAAATTTGAATTGTTACTTAATGACTAAGTTTACATTTTTGCCTTGCTTAAATTTCCATGTTTTGGCTCCAAAAAATGGCGCCTAACTATCAAAAGCCAAAAATTATTGGCGCCTAAATGGGGGAAGAGGCTGCTACCTCTTTCCTCCTAAAACTGATCAGAAATGGGGGGGAAATAAGGGGCATGTATGGGCCCTTTATTTCTCTCTCCTAAAAACGAAAAAAGCAAAAAATTTCCCCCCAAAATTCCCTCCTATATGCCCCACATGGGCAACTAACTAAATGGTCCCCTCCTTTTTTCTCTCTCCTACTTTTTACTAATTCACCCATCTAATTACACTTACCAAATTTTGACTAGGAGTCCGTGTTGACCCCAAATGTTGCAATCTTTATGTTACGGAGGAAGTAGATTCGTTTCAATATACATTATTTTATGGATTTTTTGTCTCAAACTACCTTTAATTTTCAAGTTTTTGCGAGAAACTACCTTATAAAATGTGTTGTCCCAAACTACCTTACTTTTACCATTTTGTTGTTGACAGCTACCTTATGCCGATTTCCGGCATTGACTCTTTTTTTTCCAGCTTTTTAATGTCACATAATATCACTTGACCTCTTCAAATCATTTTTTCATTTTCCCCACTCTATTTTCCCCTTTTCCCCATGCGCTCTATCTCTCTCTCATACATATGTCGACACTTTGTACCACCAATCCACCATTAAATTCCTCTTCTACTACTTAAACTAAAATTGAAACAATCACCCTATCAGTCTCCTCGAATCTCAAGCAATTTACACAAGAGTAATTTTGTTTTCTCCCACAATTTTGAACTAAAAAGAAAAGTCGACTCCGAAAACAGATATTAGGTAGCTGTCAACAACAAAATGGTAAAAGTAAGGTAATTTTGGACAAAAAACAATTTATAAGGTAGTTTCTCGCAAAAACTTGAAATTTAAAGGTAGTTTAGGATAAAATAATCCTTATTTTATTTAAAATATAAATAAATTTATCTATTGTGATGCCTTGAATTTGGGGCTTCGAAGTCCGAACTAGGGTCAAATTTTGAATATTGGGCTCCTTTTATTTTAGGCTATTTAGTTTAGGTTATTATATGGGGGCACTACATAAACCCCTCGTAAATCATAATCCTTTTTCTGCCTCTATTATATTGTAACTTGTAAGATGTATTCGCTCCTCTCAACCTAATAAAAAAAAGTTTCTCTCGTGCATGTCAATGTAGCTAATGAATTATTAGTGAACCACGTAACACTATATATTGACTATTCTCGTTTCTTTCTTTTGTTGATTGCTCACATTATAACCATCAATGGTCAAAGGTGAACACTACATTAGATCGAGGCGGTGATATAGGAAATGAAACGGGAATATTATAGAACAAAGGGGATATTTATAACTTACAAGGCTTCAAAAAAGCATCTAATTATGTCTTGTGTAAATAAGTGATCAAAGTGGAGGTTTGGGCAAATCAAGGATTTTTAAATTGAGGTTTCATGACATCAATCATATAATAGTATTCAAGACATTGTCATAGGAAGTAGAATAACCTATGAAATGGGAAAATATAAAGTTGGTTGGTTGGCAAATAGTTAGTATATAGGAACCAAGACCCTCTTAATAAGTGAAAATTACTCTGGAAGGTTCTGTTTTCCATGTCAACCAAATAACATTTACACTTCCTAAGAAATAATCATGAGTAGGGATATTCATCGAGTTGAGTAGCTTGCGAGCAACTTTTCTAGGAATTTATTTTATATTATATAGAAAAAAACTCATACTAGCTAAATATTATAAGTAGAAAAATAAAGTCCTTCCATACCTATAATGTCGAAAATATGAATCAAATAGCTGTCTTTTTTATCCAAATTAGAATGACATTAGGTGACTCGTTAACAATAGAAACAGTAAATTGGGAAAAAAAAAACAAAAAAAGTCCAGCTAGTTGTTGGGGGTCTATTTCATACTACCTTAAGTTGTTTTGGTGGCTTTAGTTTTTAATACATCTTACTCGATTACCAAAAAAAATGGAGAGAGGAAGGAAGAAGCAAAATTGTGGGAATGGTGCAAAGAAGGGGAAGCATTAGTCCCATATTGACATATTATCATGAGATGGGAGCTATTAAGGTCTATAAAACATTACTCCTACCCAAGCAATTTATTTAGTCTCCTTATAGGCTTAGTATACAACCATTGTATGTGGGCCTTACTAATTAAGGTATGAACTTAAATGATGACATTAGTTTGAATTCTTGGACTAACGTTGTCATTTGCTCGGTTGAGTTTGAATATTTGAGCCTCTTGAGCTCGAGTCGAGCTATTTGAGCAAACTGAGCTTGAGTCGAGCTATTCAAGCAAACCGAACTCGAGTCGAGCTAAAATCGAGTATAGTTTCGAGTCAAGCTACAAAAATCTCAAAGAGCACGAGTAGAGCAACAGTTTGGCGAGTTTAACAAGCAACGACCATGATTAGAGCAGTTTTTGAGTCGAGCCGAGCAGGCCTCTGCTCGCGATCGACTCGCTCGATTAGCACTCCTAATCATGGGAAAAATAAATTCCTTGAAGATCCTACTTCTCATATTCAACCAAATGACCACTAACTAGATAATATAAAAATGTGTCTATGTTGCCCAAACGAGAAAGAGATTTCAAGAGTCAAGACTAGGGGTGATAATGAGCTCGGCCTGTTCGCGAACATTTCGGGCTCGACTCGGTCAAAGCTCGGCTCGGGTTCGGGATCGGCTCGAGACCTTAACGAGCCAAGCCGATCTAGGCCAAGCTCGGCTCGAAAAGCTCGTGAACAAGCTCGATTATTTTTATATAAAAAAATTAATATAACTTAAAGCCTTTAAAAAGTTATTATATTCTAAAACAATTTAAAAGATTATTATATGTATCCTTTTATATAATTTTTTACATTGAACAATTCATGTCATTTCTTTTTGTATCCTTTTAAAATTAGTCTGTCGCTTTCTTATGTATATTTTGGTTAGCATGTAAAAATGAAATAAAATATGTTTTTTCATGGTACTTTTTGAATTTAGTTTATAATTCTACAAGATCTGTCAATAATTTTTTTAAATGTCGAATATGAATTTTCTGTTTGGTTTAATGTTGTGTTGGTTTATTCTTAATTTGTGTCAAATCGAGCTCGAGCTCGAGCCGAGCCGAGCTCGGGTCTTGAGAGAAGCACACGAGCTCGAGCCGAGTTTCACTTATCGAGCTCGTCGAGCTCATGAGCCAAGCCGAGCCGTGCTAAATGATAAATGAGCCGAGTCGAGCTATTCAATCGCCTAGTCAAGACACTTATAAGTCCAAAAGAGTTTAAATCTCAAAACCAATCGCCAATGGATGGCTTGCCTCCTCAAACTTATAAGTTGGTAAAAATCTTTCATTTTCTTCAAATATTTAACAACTTTCTTTTGATCTGATTGGTTATATAATGTGTAACGAACAAAATATTTTCTTCAATATAAATTAGATTTCTTATCATGTACTACCTTTAACGGATGACATTGGTTTGAATTCTTGGACTGACTTTGTCATTAGCTCGGTTGAGTTCGAATATTTGAGCCTCTTGAGCTCGAGTCGAGCTATTTGAGCAAACTGAGCTCGAGTCGAGCTATTCAAGCAAACCGAGCTCGAATCGAGCTTGAATCGAGTAGAGTTTGAGTCGAGCTACAAAAAATCTCAAAGAGCACGAGTCAAGCAGGGATTTGACGAGTTTAACAAGCAACGAGCACGAGTATAGCAGTTTTTGAGTCGAGTCAAGCAGGCCTCTACTCGCAATCGACTCGCTTGATTAGCACTCCTAATCGTGGGAAAAGGAACTTCCTTGAAGATCCTACTTCTCATATTCAAGCAAATGACAACTAACTAGATAATATAAAAATGTGTCTATGTTGCCCAAACGAGAAAGAGATTTCAAGAGTCAAGACACTTGCAAGTCCAAAAGAGTTTAAATCTCAAAACTAATTGCCGACGGATGGCTTGCCTCCTCAAACTTATGAGTTGGTAAAAATCTCTCATTTTCTTCAAAAATTTAACAACTTTCGTTTAATCTGATTGGTTATATAATGTGTTACAAAATATTTTCTTCAATATAAATTAGATTTCTTATAATGTATTACCTTTATTTTTCTTTTTTGTTTTACCCAAAATTATTGGCATGCTTGACAATGCATAACTTGAGATATTGATTTCTTTAATTATGTATAAGTAAAAATTATAAAAATTAGATATTGTGAAGTTATATAATAAGATAAATCTAACAAAATCTCACATAATCACATTTTCTTTTCGTTTTAAAGTAAAAGATGATCAAAGAAGAATATACAAATAGTATCAAAAGTCATATGCTACAACATTAAAAACCGAGGGAAGTATTTAGAGTGATTAGCATAATATGAAATCTCTTAGTAATTTCCACGTGTCAAAATGCAGTCGGTCCAAATTTACAATCCAATCCAACTAATGAAATAAACAAACACATGTCGACCACTAATTGGTTAACCCCATATCCAAATATGATCCAAGTAGGACCCCGCATAAGATAAGGTGTATGAAACAAAATCAATCCCCATTGGAGAACCATCCACCTCACACTCTTCTTACTAACAAGAATTATATTTCCATATTTCTCCCCTTCTTTCGTGTCACACATTTTATTTTCAGAGATTACCATAGTTAGCTAAGAGAAAGAAAAAAAAAATGGCTCAAGCTATGGCTTCAATGGCAGGCTTACGGGGCTCATCACAAGCTGTTTTGGAAGGTAGCCTCCAAATCAGCGGCGCAAACCGCCATAGTGGGCCCACTACCAGCCGTGTTGCAGTTCCCAAGTTGGGCCTTACTGTCCGAGCCCAGCAAGTGTCAGTTGAGACTACTGAGACCAGCCGACGAGCTGTTTTGGGCCTTGTTGCTACTGGACTGGCTTCTGGTTCTTTTGTTAAGGCTGTCCTTGCTGAGGCCAAGTCCATCCCCGTTGGCCCACCTCCCCCACCGTCCGGTGGTCTTCGTAAGTATTCAACTCCGGTTGTTTCTTCGTATATAAACCATATCTTAAAATTTTAACATGAGTTATCATGAGTTATGACTTTATGACCGTGTTTAATTTTGTGATTTATCTTCAAATTTGACTATGTTTTTTTAGTACGGTATGTTGTTTGCTTGGGTTTATTTAATTTTCATATGGTGACACTGTTAATGTGCTAAGACACTAATTTGTGCTAGAAAGCTTGCCTAACAATGTAGTGCATTTGTTAAATTTCATAATCTTTTGTGATTAACTATTACTCCAAGTGCTCTCTCCTTTCATACACGACACCTCGCATTAATGATTAATCACAGGAGGATCTTCCTTCGAGGCCTTGCACTAATTGTTTTTACTTGAATTATTAATCAAACAAGTTAAACATATGAATAATATGTTACAACATATAAACTGAGTGCACTTGTATTGAACAAGAAATTCAAGTTTCAAACCTTAACCCCTCATATTTGATTTGACCAAGATCATTGCATTAAATCTTAAATCATTATTGTTATCTATTGAAACTAAAATATTATCATCAAATGATATTATAATATTTGTTATCAAATTTACAACATTTGCATTTGAATATAGATACGAAAGTAGTATACACGAAAAAGAGTTCCTCTCAATTAAGAATTAGGAATTTTTGGTTCATCATTGTCTTGAAAAGGCAAGTTTAGGAGAAGTAACAATCATTAAAATTTTCACAAAAGATAATCGAAAAAGGAAATCTTGGCATAACGCATGCATCTAAATCTAGTAGAAAAGAAACGTAGGTTGCTATCAAATTATCGAATTGAAGAACGGTTGAGCTATTCACTTAATGATTCTATGAAGAATAAAAAATTTATCGACCTTATGTCCTTCCAAATGAAAAAGCAAGGTACAAAAAAGTAATGGTAATGGTGTTTGCATAACTTTGTTCGTCTCTAAATAATTAGCTATTTGCCCGTTGAGTGTTGTTTTTCCTAGGGTCACAGACTAATGTGCATAAACATGTATGTATTTGGGCAGCTGGGACATTGAACTCCGACCAAGCAAGAGACTTTGACTTGCCCTACAACAAGGACAGGTTTTACCTTCAACCCCTGTCTCCAACTGAGGCAGCCCAAAGAGCTAAGGTATCAGCCAAAGAAATCATCAACGTCAAGCAATTGATCGACAAGAAGGCATGGCCATATGTCCAGAATGACCTACGTCTGAGAGCCGAGTACCTTCGCTATGACCTCAAAACTGTCATCTCTGCTAAGCCCAAAGATGAGAAGAAATCTCTCCAAGACCTTACTGGCAAGCTCTTCGACAGTATCAACAATGTGAGTAGTATACATCCTATTTGTTTCTGTCTCACGTAGGAAGTTACATTTGCTTGATTTGAGTGAGTGACTAACTCCCTACTCTGTGACACAGTTGGACCATGCTGCAAAGATAAAGAGCAGTCCAGAAGCAGAGAAATACTACGGGCAGACAGTATCCAACCTCAATGATGTTCTTGCCAAGCTTGGTTAAATGTATATTGCTTCTAGTCACCTTGTGTAAGAATTCCACGCTCTATATTACCCAGAACAACCATTTTGTATGAATGGAAACCCTTTTAATTCATATGTGTAGTTTCTAATATATTTTCAAGCTGAGTCGAACCGCGCATAGATTTTATCTTAGTACATCTTCAACCATCAATATAAAATGATAAAAAGGGTTTGCGAATAGCAAATGTCCAGATATGAAATAGTATCAGATCTGATAATGCAGAAGCCCCATCCACATACTTCTAAGTTCTAATCAGATTGGAAACTAGGAAACAAGTGAAAGCAAATCCTCATAAAGCTGGAAGATTTCTATTGTGTACTAATACTGAAATACATCAAAAGGATGCAGTTATGCACAAACACACCATTGTAGCATTACAAAGATGTATGGAAAACATATAAATAAGTAAGAAGAGATAAGACACCATGGCAGACATCGACACAAAAACACTAATGAACATTCTGCACTTTCGAAGTACTTTCAAAATCTTTCAGCGACTCCACACTTGCGCAAACATTGCAAAAAGCCTTAATCCCAAAAGATGAGTTTGGCTGCATAACACAAGAAATTCTCTCTTGTTGTCATCTTTTTCATACATTCATTTCTATCTAGTATTATAATATACAGCATACACGCAGTTCTCAATGTAATAATAAACAAGACAAGTGAAACCCTCAAGGTGTAGCATGAGGAAGATTAGAACACAAGAGACAGCAAGAATAAAAAGGGAGATTTCAACAAAGACAGCTCAGAGTATACTAGTGTATCCAAGGCGAGAACATTCTCTTCATCCTCGCACCATTATATAGCCAACATTTCATGAGCATGCCAGGAAGAACGCTCTAATTCAGGAGTTGTTAATAGACCTCCAGCAAAGATACAATTGAACAAATATTATCCTACTGCTACGTTTTTACACAACACTAATGCCTCCGTGCTGATTGCCATACACTCTAGCGTCTAGATGCACTATGAAGAGAAGGGAGGGAAAAAAGGTCACCGACAAATAACAAACCAAGATAAATCCAACAGCACAACACAATATACATGATGTAAAACAACAAATTGGACGAAAAAGAGACAGGTAATGTAACTATACTTGCTTGAAAGCACAATTACAATGCCAGACCCAACATTTGAGGCAAGTGGCAGTAGGTAGAGCGAAGAGTTTTAAACTAACAAAGGCCTGAGTTATTATGGGTTTAACAGAGGTAGAAGAAGTGCAACTGTCCAACAGCTACTATTAGTATATATCAGAATTGTTGAAAGGCTGTATGGGAATAATAAATTTGAAATGCTTTTTCCATGTTTTGATGAAAGATGCATATAAAAGAGAGTAGTATGAGCATATCATTTACCCTCATCAGTTTCGCCTTTTGGTACCTAGACACATGATTTCAAGATATGAAGTAGAGCAAAAGGTACCCCACCTCTAATGACCCATAGAACAACTCAGGAAACTAAAACCTAAACCATGAAGGGTTGAGATGAAGAACAAAACAAATAAGTTCCCCATCGACCATCACCAATGCACCATAACTCCAACTTCACCCTGCTCGCCCTTCTTGCACCAACATATCTTCAAGCTATTACCTCACTGCTACCTGGCCCTGGCAAGAGCCAACAGCTTGGTCAGAAGAGTAGAGAGCAAGGAGAATGGACTCAATAGCCTCTACATTTAATCCCACAAGAGACAGAGCAAGTTGAGTAATAAGATTGAGTGTGCCTCTGACTGCATGCCTGTTGAAGAATGAGCCTGCGACTCATAGGCAGTGGCTTAGTTTATGGAACCCACTGAAGCCATATTGAAAGCAAGTCTTCAAAGGGTAATTGTCAGATAATAGAAACTGCAGCTGGAATGACCGAATAAGTAGTAATCCACATTGGTACCTCACACTATCGTCTTCAATTAAAAATTGCTAGGGACATTTAGGCGGTGGTTATGGTAGTCCAAATTGTGCAGCATCTTGATGGAGAATGATAGTGAAGAGTGTGTAGAAAGTACCATGACAAAGAGGAAGGTGAGTAGCGTTAGTAATGGAGTTGGTCCATCAGATGGAACAATAATGACAGAAGAGGAGGATGGTAGAGAGTGAAAATGCAAAGGTATGGCAGAATAGACAGAGAAGTAGTATCAATGAGCCAAAGATATGTCGGTGCAATCATGATTTATAAAGGTAGAGTTATGGCCTCTTGACGGGAAGATTAAGTACTCGAGTTGTAGTTGGTGACGAGACTGTACTTGATTGTTTCCATAATCTTGAGTAAATATATGCCACATTAGTTATTATGGCAAATAAAATAGGTACTTCAGTAAAAGATCTGAATTAATAGACCTCAAACAAAAAACAACGAAAAAAGAAAGGAGCTGAAATCCATCCAATAAATCTGAGTATTCCCTTTCCTGCACAGCTCCTTTTAGACTCCTATCTTCCTACATAGATCCTTTTAAACTCCTATTTTCCTACTGACACATTTTTAAACAAGATTATAGCCTCCATGCTAAACTCGTCGAATGCCATGTAACAAAAAAACCAAAACATAATTGAACAAGACAGACTACAAGACATCCAACTGTGCACAAATCAATGTATATCATGAAGTAATAAAACAAATTGAACCAAATTGATGGCATCAACTAAGTGACAGGTATCTTCCAATGGATGCAGCTTGAAAACCCAAACGAAAACTGCAGAATCGACAAAGAGCATTAGCTTACACATCTTTATTTCCACAGCAAGGATACCTCACTCACAACTAGCAGAAGCATAATTAGCACTTCAATATAACATGAAACGAAAATAAAACTCAAAAATTAAACACATCAATCATCATAGCAAAACAGCAAATCAGCAATAAAGATAATACAGCTAGAGCCAAGCATTGCAAACCAAAAGAAATTAACACTAAACAATATAATAAAAAAGCAAGTCAAGTTCAAGCTTGAAATCTAAACCAACAAATGTACCCTCAAACTATTTAAACATAAAAAGCCTCTTAAAAACAGGGATGTACATCCTAAGGCTTCAAATAAAGACAACCATCACCAACAATGAGCGTTCAAAGTTCAAAGAACTACCACAAATCATCTAACCTTCGCTTCGCTCGACGAAATCCAACCACATTCAACTTCCTAGCTATTACCACCTAGTGACCAAGAGCTTCCATAATCCTCCGACTCTCCGCCTCTTGCGCTTCATGCTGCAGCATCTCCATCTTCAATCTCGCCAACGCCACCTTATCCCACATAGCATTAATCTCGGCCCTAGCCTTGGCTCCCATCTTCTTAAACCCTTCCTTCCTAATCCTCTCCATCGAAACCGCCTCTCCAACCTCAACATCCTCTTCTTTCGGAACCCCCTCAATCATCTTCACACCCTTCTCCCCTTCCTCCTCCTCCACATTACTCTTCTTATCATCCGCATTCCCAGTCCCAGTCCCAGTCTTACTTTTTACGCTCCTCGGTTTCGTATTCGACTTCGCCGCCACCGGCCCTGCCCCCGCATTGTTATTCACCTCAACGACCCCATTAGTACCCTTCTCCTCCGCAACCACAGCATCATCAACAGCAACATTACTCTCCCAAATTTTCTTAGACAACTCAAAAGCCTGAATCTCATGTAAATTAGTAAGCTTCCTCTTCTTAGCATTCTGAAACTTCTTCCTCAACCTACGAACTTTATCCACCATCTGACCTTTATTAACATCAGCATGCACAGACTTCTTAATAAACCCATAAAAATCATCAACATCATTCATAGGATCCGCCTTCTTCTTAGCCCTATACTCAATCATACCTTTAAGAATCTCAATCTCATCATCCTCACTAAACACCCTCTGAAACAACTTCTTGGACCCCTCTTCTTGGGCCGCAGCAGGAGTAGTGGGCCCAGATTTCTCCTTCTTGGGCCTCTTAGATGGGCCCTTATCTTCGCTTTCAGAGGGACGTTTCTCGGAGGCGGGCCCAGAAACAGTGGTCTTAGATCTAGGCTTAGGAGAGGAGAGAGTTTTGAGTTTGGGGAGAGGCTGGTCATCCTCGTCATCATCATCGTCGGAGGAAGAGGAGGAGTGTTCGGGTACGGGTTTGGGTTTGGTGGTTGCGGGTGCGGAAGCGGGGAGTTTTTTGGCGGCGGAAGGTGGAGGAGGAGGAGTTGAAGGGGGTGGTTGTTGTTGTTGTTCGTCGTCGGAGTCGGAGGAAGAGAGGGCGTCTTCTTCGAGTTCGGTGGAGGAAGAACGGGTGGCTGCTTCTTCTTCTTCCGAGGAGGAGTCGGGCTCCGGTGGGGCTTCGGCTAAGGGTTTTAGGGCTTTGCTGCGGGCCATTGAGGGAGGAGAGAGAGAGAGAGAGGAGGAGGAGGGTTTGGGGAGTTTTTTGAGGGGGGGGAAGTTAGATCTATATAGAAGGGGGAGATGAATGAGGGAGTGGGGGAATGCGTGGGGAAGTGGTGATTGAGGAGGAGAGGGTGTTATTGGGAACACAAGAAGAATTCTAGGTATAGGGGTGGAGTGGCTGGTCAATGGTCATTGCCCATTAGTGAATTAGGCCCCGTTCTTCTAAACTCTGAGAAATTAAATTGAACTGTAGATGGTAATGACATGTTCTTTTCGGCATAAAACAACTTAACTGAACTGAACTGAACTGAATTATAACTAATTAATACTCCCTCCGTCCCAAAATATAGTTTCTGATTCTATTTTTTCACGGGAATTAAGGTAAGTAGAATGGGGTAGTAAATATTTTTTGTTTATTTAAATAAATGTTGTATAGGAAAAGATGATTATAGGAGAGAGATTGGAGTATAATTGGTGAAAGAGCATTAATTGTAAGACTTGGTTTGACTAAACAAAGCAAAAAACTAATTTCAAGAAGCAAATAAATGATAAGACACGGTTTTTCTAGACAAATTACGGAAAAATATGGAACTAAATATAGAAACAAGAACTATATTTTGGGACACCTAAAATGGAAATAGGAACTATATTTTGGGACGGAGGGAGTAGTAATGATAATAATTTAGGAACTGAACTGCACTGAACTGATCTGAACTGAACTGAACTGAACTGAAAATAAGTTGGAGAGAACAGGCCCTAACTAAACTGAACTGAACTCAAATGAATTGAATTGAAAATAAGTCCAAAAGAACATGGCCTTAATCAATCAATCAATCAATCAATATCATATAACTAATATATAAAGCAGAAGTCTGAAACTTCACGGCGTCACGACATTTGGCGTCCTTATTGTACGCCATTTGTCGCGCTCATTAAGTGTCATGTCATTTTTTTTAATATAAATAGAGTTCTAAATTGATTAAAATACAAATAGAGTTTAGGATAAGAACAAATAGAGTTGGGTTCACAATTAAAAACTTAAATATAGTAAATTGATTATAACTTTTAATATATAATTCATAAAATTATAATTTTTGTACCATTGGAAAATGTTTAAAAAAAACTTTAAAATAAGATCCATTTAAAGTGTGTAAAAAAAACTTTAAAATAAGATTCATTTATACTATATTTAAAATTTTATATTAAAGTAACGTATAAGATCGCGACATTTGGCGTCCTCATTGGACGCCATTTGTCGCGCTCATTAAGTGTCATGTCTTTTTTTTAATATAAATAGAGTTCTAAATTGATTAAAATACAAATAGAGTTTAGGATAAGAATAAATAGAGTTGGATTCACAATGAAAAACTTAAATATAGTAAATTGATTATAAGTTTTAATATATAGTCCGTAAATTATAATTTTTGTACCATTGGAAAGTGCTTAAAAAGTACTTTAAAATAAGATCCATTTATATATATTTAAAATTTTATATTAAAGTAACGTATAAAAGAAAATATTGACTAATTACGTGAACTACATATTCTAGATTTTTAGCGGTCAGCTTTGCACATTGAGTTCTTCCCCAAGGTACGGTTTCTAATAAATATACTCATATTTTCTTTTCCTTTTATCAGATTTGTAAACACAATGAGTACTAAAGAAAGGTAAGTTTTATCTTGAACTTTCTCCATTAACTTTTCATTGGTCTAGAACATATACTGATGACTTAAGCATTGGAAAAAAATTACTTATGTGCTATGCTATTGTAAATAAAAAGGTCAAGGATATCAATTGAACCAATCAGGTACAATCTGATCAAGGATTTGAGCAAAGAAAGGCAAAATTGGACTCTGAAAGCTAGGGTCACCAGAATGTGGGATGCAATAAACCCGAAAACCAATAATTTTATTGGTGTTGAAACAATACTTGCAGATGAGGAAGTACGCCCCACTATACAATTAACACATTATCTATATTTGTTTTATTTTGATCTAATCTTGCAAACTAAATGGCCTACTAAAATAGGAAGATCACATTCAAGGCTCTATAAGAGGAGATGATGCATCAGACTACAAACGCATGCTCAAGGAGGGGAACATCTACATAATTAGAAACTTTAATGTGACAGCCAACAAAGAAGAGTATAGA
Source organism: Beta corolliflora (assembly GCA_947648045.1). Taxonomy (NCBI): domain Eukaryota; kingdom Viridiplantae; phylum Streptophyta; class Magnoliopsida; order Caryophyllales; family Amaranthaceae; genus Beta; species Beta corolliflora. The sequence continues at coordinate 188,428 of CANSZD010000190.1, read as the reverse complement.
ACTGTCACAAATAAACACATGATATATTTCAACTTTTCAACCTCTGTTCAAACTCTAGATGAAGACGAACCTAAAAGTCCTAGACACAAGTTTGAGTTGGGAGACTATGAGTTGATTCAAAAACGATGTGACTCAATTGTGCAACTCACATGTACTCCTATTTCTTCATTATATACCCTTTATATTTAAAAACATGTTACAACTTCTCTTTAGTAATTATTATTATTATTATTATTATATGTACTTTATATATATTATTATATCCCTCATGCAGAAATAATAGGACAACTATGGGCCATTGATAGACTGACACAGCGAGCAAGAATTGTACTAAGGGAAATCACATTGGAGTATACAAGGTTAATGTTCTTTATTTCATAAAGAGTACTGTTATTGTTCGTAGTTTTAGAAATATTATTCTAGGTCCTAAAATTATTAATTATCTTGTAGTGGTCAGTGGACAAAACTTTGTCGTAACACTATGGGGAGAAATATTATTCAGCAATCATCTCAGTTTAGACGATTCAATACCAATTGTTCGTGTGAACATTTAGATTTGAAGTAGGTTGTATAGTATATCGTGACATTTCTTTAACATATAAAAATATGTAGTTTTTGCATGATAGAGTGAATGTTTGAATCATATATTGAGTTTCTGCATAATTAGTGAGTGTTTAAATGATATAGTGGATTGTTCAAAAATGATGTAGTTTGTGCATGATATATATAGTATGTTTCCGAATGATATAATAAGTTTCTTCATGACATATAAATTAGAAACCAACGTCAAATAAAATGACAAAATCATATTATAACTTTTAGTTGTTCTACGTCAGACAAAAAGAACGGCCAAAAATAGGGGTGTAAATATTTAAAAACTCTACCTCTTCTTCACGGAAAAAGCCCGGGCATTTGCCCGGGTCCCAATGCTAGTATATAAATAAAGGAGGAACTTTTCGGGAGCATAGGGAGCTCATCAAGATTTCGAGGCCATACAGCGCGCCACGTAGGATTGCCATGTCATTAATTATTATTTTTATATTTTACAAAAATAGAGTTCTACAAAAATTTAAATACGTATAAGGAGTTCTGGATAAGCGAAAATTAGAGTTTGATTTTGAATTAATAACCCAAATAATTATATTATGTAAATTGCGTATAACTTTTGCTACGTCATTCGGAATATTATAATTTTTGTACCATTGGATAGTGCTCGAAATATGCTCCAAAATAAGATCCATTTACAATATAGTTCAACAACTTATGAAATATAAAGGGCCACATAGGATTGCCATGTCATCATTTTTTATTATTATTTTTTAACAAAATAGAGTTGTACATAGATTTAAATACATATAAGGAGTCTTGGATAATCAGAAATTAGAGTTTCGTTTTGAATGAACAACCTAACTTATTATATAATGTAAATTGTGTATAACTTTTATTACGTAATTCGGAATATTATAATTTTTGTACCATTGGATAGTGCTCGAAATATGCTCCTAAATAAGATCCATTTACAATATAGTTCTACAACTTATGAAATATAGAGCGCTACATAGGATTGCCATGTCATTAGTTTTTATTTTAAATATTTGAAAAAAAATGGAATTTCACATATATTTAAATACATAAAAGAGTTTTGAATAGGGAAAAATTAAAAAATAGAGTTTTACATAGATTTAAATGCATATAAGGAGCTTTTGATAAGCGAAAATTAGAGTTTGGTTTTGAATTAACAACCTAAATTATTATATTATGTAAATTGTGTATAACTTTCGGAATATTATAATTTTTGTACCATTGATAGTGCTCTAAATATGCTTTGAAATAAGATCCATTTACAATATAGTTCTGCAACTTATGAAATATAATAAAATAAACAACAATGTAAAATTGACAGTCTGATTTTAAATAAAAAAATCTAAATTATTATACAATGTAAATTGATTAGAACTTTTGCTACATAATTCGCAATAGTATAATTTTTTTTACCATCGGAGAGTGCTCGAAATATGCTTTGAAATAAGATCTATATACAATATAGTTTTACAGCTTATGAAAATGTATTTATTTAGATGAACAATAACATATTATTTATTCTTTATTTTAAATACATATAAAAATAAATATAAAAATAGCGTATTATACATGACAATACTAATTATGTCTTTAAAAATCATACTTTTAAAAATTGAGTTATATAAAGATAAAAAATCCATATCCATAGTTTTGAACCTATAGTATTCCATGATGGCATTACATGAAGAATCAAATGAAAGTTTGTCATCGAGATTGCAGAGGTAATATGCAATTAACTAATTATTTTATTACTAGAATATTTATTGCATACATAATTATTTATGTTTTTCCATATATCTATATGTCAGATCTTATTCTTTTCTCCATGAACTTAATTCTACTAAAACTATTTGGAAATCAAGGTTCGCGTTTCTAGACTGTTTAAGGTCACATATCATAAAAAAGGGGGAAGTTTGATAAGTCTTGATATGGTCATGATTGATGAAGAGGTATTTTTTTCTCTCTTAAATAGTATTTTCAATTATTAATAGAGGTTAGTTTTACATACAATTAATTTTATTCATGAAACTATCATTATGATCTTCTTTTTTGCTTTCCCATCTTCCATTCTATATGCGTTAGTGTTTATATGCTATATTAAAAGTTGAAGTTGTGGCTGACACTCATGTTTTTCTCTATTCTTTATGTCATGCATCTATTAAATTATTACCCTCGCTCTACTTCTTAAAGTATCATTCGGGTATTATTCATGTTAAAACTGTGTTAAGTATTGTTAGTCATACCTATTATTAGGATACCATTTAATAATAGAGTTAGTTACAATATTTAATTGGATATTAAAAATTATAACATTTATATATCATAATAACAAATCTAGAAATTATAGTATAATGACAAATACTTTACCTGTTCTTTTTCTACTACAACAATTGGTATGGGCATGGTTTTTAAAGAAATAAAAAATGGGTAATTTAGCATAGAGGTACCCCTTTAGTTAACTAGAGTAGGGGATAAATAATCCTTAATAAAGTAAACACAACTTTATGAGGCAATTTGGATAATTAATGAGGGTTTTATTAACATAAAATAAAGGCAATATTGTCAACAATAGTTGCTTTTGTTTTACCAAAAGTGAAATGGTTCCAAAAGATGAAACTACCCAAAGCGGTAATTGTAGTGGTGTCAATCTGGGTCACTGGCTGGGTTTGGGTTGACCCAAGCTGGGTCGGAATGATTTGGGTCGGAATAATCTGGGTGAGAGTGCGTCATGGGTCGGAACTGGGTGGGTCGGGTGAACTTGGTCGGGTTCAACTGGGTGAGGGGATCTCGGACCGGGCTCGGCTTACACTGGGCTCGGCCGGTATCCGGGTTGGGTGAATTTGGGTCGGAATGGAATAAGGTGAAGTCGGCCTAAATCGGCTTTCGAATGACTTGGGTCGGAAGAAATCGGCTTTCGGAATGACTTGGCCTCGGAACTAATCGGCTTTCGGAATGACTTGGGTCGGAAGAAATCGGCTTTCGAATGACTTGGGTCGGAAGAAATCGGCTTTCGGATTACTTGGGTCGGAAGAAATCGATATCGAATAACTTGGGTCGGAATAAATCGGCTTCGGAATGACTTGGGTCGGAATGACTTGGGTCGGAAGAAATCGATATCGGAATGAAATTGGTCGGAATAAATCGACTTTCGGAATTAATTGAGTATTCAAGAAATCGACTATCGGAATGACTTGGGTCGGAATAAATCGGCTTTCGGAATGACTTGGGTCGGAATAAATCGGATCTCGGTAGGACTTGGTTTTGGATCAGCTGAAATCTCAACCGGCGGCGTATTGATTTGGTTTGGGTCGAGATTGTTATAACTTATACGTTATAAACTTATAACATGTGATATTGTGATATAGATTATACTTTATACAGTTTATAGTGATATATTATAGTAATTATACTAATATTGTGAATTTTGATTGAGTCATTGTGAACTTTGTAATAATACATTGAATCGTTAATAGTTTGATACTTATATTACTAATTTTTAAAGTTACTAAAGTAAGACTTATAAGTTATACACTTAATACTTATATTATTGGGCCATTCACCATTGGGCCATTCACCATTGGGCATTGGCTATTGGCCTATTGCCTAAGTATCGGTTATTCACTTATTCTTATTCATGATTGCATAAGTATTCAAGTAACAAATAACAACTAACATCTAACAAGTAACAATAACAACCATAAGGGTTAAGCATTTAAGTTGTTAAGGGCTTAAGGCATAAGTCCATACTCCATAGTCCATACTGATTATTGATTATAGACTTATAGTGTTAGAGTCAATAGACTATTAAACTTAAACATTTTGTTAGTTAGTGACTTACACACTCTCAAGTCTGAATGAGTCACTATATAGCAACAAAAAGAGTTAGACTTTCATCGTTCATGGAACAACTCAACAAGTAGTGAAGTAACAATGATCAACGTTAATCACTTAATCGAATATGTCAATATGTCATATGAAGATGATACATAATCATACACTATATTAGTAGAGGATGAACATAATCGAATTTCGTTAAGTTAAGGTTCACAATCTTGACATAAATTAATTAATCAAATGATCATAAGATTGATTGTCTTCCACATTAATCAAAAGTCAAAACCATCAAATGATCATAAGATTGATCATCGATGTTAATCATGTTATTACACGGTTTTAACAATAATCAAAGCATCATTAGAAATTTAGAATAGATTGATCGACTTTCATCGTTGATGTTTCGGTTTTGGATCTTAAAAGACAATGATGATACTAAGTTGCTATACGTATCGTCGTATAGCAACTTAATCATACGTATCGTTGTGGATCTTAATCAAAAGTCATACTAGGAAATTAGGAATCCGTCTATTTCATTAATTAAATAATCATACATTCATATTTCATACTTAACAAGTTAACAGTTTCTACTTTCACTTGTTTCACAATTCACATCAAGTCATCAATACATCATTATTCATTCATAATAATTTTTACATGAATCATCTTGTTTATAATTAAAAATAGTAATAAAAGTATTAAACTTCTAAAGTTTGTAATATTTATTAATTTATAATATTACTAATTAGTAATTAGTTAATTACTAAACATATTTACAAATCAATACTATAATTACAATTGGTATTAAAAAATGTAGAATTATAAATATAAAAACTAGAAAAAAGCATTACTTGTCTTAACAACTCTTAAGACTTAACCTTAACCATTTGATTTGAGAAAGAGTAAATCCAACCATTGAGATTTTGAAATCCATGTGCTTGGTCACTCTTGATGTTCATTGGTCAAAAAATATGTAAAGGATCTTGGTTTGAGACCATTGATTAGCTAATATTAAATCTGAGCCCTTGACCCTTCATTTCTTTAATCTCTAAAATCATAAATCTAAAAATCTAAAATTAACTCACTAAAATGAATCTTAGCCACTCAATGATTAAATCCAACGGTTGAGATTGAATCAGAAATCTAACCCTAAACCTCCACCCTAATCCCTAGTATATAAACCTATTTTTAACCTCACACGCCTCATTTCTTCACCTCATTTTCTCTCTCATCCGATCCGGCGTTCCCTCTCACTCTCATCCTCTATTCCTCTCCCTTCCAAACCCTAAAAAAAAACCCTCAAAATTCTTTGCTTCTTTCAGATTTTTTTTTTTGATCAATCTCTAATTCTCTATTACTCTCTCATTTTCTCTCTCTCTCTCTCTCTCTCTCTCTCTCTATCTTATTTTCTTCGCTTCTTTCATATTTATCTTTCAAATTTCTCATTTCTCTTAAATACGGTTTACGGGTTTGTGTTCTCTTGGTTTATTTTTTCGGGTTTTGGACTTTTGGTCAAGAAGTGAAGATCGTCGGAAAAAACACGGTGATCGTCGGAAAAGAAGAAGCAAAAAAGAAGAAAAAAAGAAAAAAAAAAAGCAAATTTAATATTTAAAAACAGTATGTCGCAACCACCAGGTAAGTGTTCTACACTTCTAGAGTTCTAGAATTCCTTTTTTTTTTTTAGAATTAGGAAGATCTGCTTGCATGTGAATGTGGGATTATGTGCTGGTCCAGTTTGCAGATCTACTGGAATATCATGTATTTTTTGATTTTTTTTTACTTTTTTTTTGTCATATGTGAGATCTAGAATTTTTTAGGAATGTCAAGTTTATTTTTCGATCTTAATACTGATTTTTTATTTGTATCTTATTTTTTGTCATATGTGAGATCTACTATGTTCGTTATTATTTGTCATGTATAGTTGTATATTAAATTCTTAACTTGAATTATTTAGGGTTTCTGACTTGTTTACAACTTTACATGTTTGATGTTTGTGATTTCTGTTTCTGATTTTTTGTCATTTATAATTTATGTTACATGTTTGTGATGACATGTTTGTGATTTCATTTATTTTTCGATCTTAATACTGTTTTTTTTTTTGTCATGTTTGATGTTTGTGATTTCATGTTTGTGAATTCATTTATATTACATGTTTGTGATTTCTCGTTGATGTTTAACAATTTAAGTATCTAGGTCCCTTTTTTGTTAGGGTTTGATTTGTTTAGGGTTCGTGTTTTCCGGGTTCGTGTTTTCGATTTTTTGTCATTTATAATTTATGTTACATGTTTGTGATGACATGTTTGTGATTTCATTTATTTTTCGATCTTAATACTGTTTTTTTTTGTCATGTTTGATGTTTGTGATTTCATGTTTGTGAATTCATTTATATTACATGTTTGTGATTTCTCGTTGATGTTTAACAATCTAAGTATCTAGGTCTGCCTTTTTGTTAGGGTTTGATTTGTTTAGGGTTCGTGTTTTCTGGGTTCGTGTTTTCTGATTTTTTGTCATTTATAATTTATGTTACATGTTTGTGATGACATGTTTGTGATTTCATTTATTTTTCGATCTTAATACTTTTTTTTTTTGTCATGTTTGATGTTTGTGATTTCATGTTTGTGAATTCATTTATATTACATGTTTGTGATTTCTCGTTGATGTTTAACAATCTAAGTATCTAGGTCTGCCTTTTTGTTAGGGTTTGATTTTTTTAGGGTTCGTGTTTTCTGGGTTCGGGTTTTATGTGTTTATGGATTTGGGTTTGTGTTTATCACTTTATTGATTTGGATTTGTGTTTTGGGTTTATGACATATTAAGGGTTTGGGTTTTGGGCTGGTGGTGAAATGGCTGGTGGTGGTGTTGTTCACATGGTTGGGTTCGAGATGACTAACCTAACTGTTTACTGTCTAAGTATTAAGTAATGTTTCTGGGCTTGTGTTCTGGGCTTGTTTCCGGGCTTCTGTTTATGGGTTTTGTGTATCTGGGTTTTGTGTTTAGGGGTTTGTGTTTCTGGGTTTGTGTTTAGGGGTTTGTATTTCTGGATTTGTGTGTTTAGGGGTTTGTGTTTCTGGGTTTGTGTGTTTAGGGGTTTCTGTTTAGGGTTAGTGTTGAGGGTTTAACCCTAAACCCTATTAGTTTTTAATTTCAATATATTTGTATATTACTTTTTTGACTGTTCTTGTATCATATTTGTTTGTTCTTGTATATAATGTATCATGTTTGTTCTTGTATATGTTTATTGTTTTGGCCTTGTGTTGTGGCCTATTGAAAATGTTTGATGATGGTTCTTTGATGGTGGTTGTTTGATGGTTATTGTTCTGGCCTTGTTTTGTGGCCTATTGAAAATGTTTGATGGTTGTGTTCTGGGTTTGTGTTTGTTTCTGGGTTTATGTTTGTGGGTTTGTTTGTGTTTGGGGTTTGCTTGTGTTTGGGGATTGCTTGTGTTTGGGGTTGGGTTTGCATGTGTTCTGGGGTGGGTTTGTTGTGTTCTGGGGCGGGGTTTGTTGTGTTGTGGGTTTCCCTAAACCCAAACCCTAACCCTAGGCCCAAACCCAAACCCTAGACCCAAACCCAAACCCTAGACCCAAACCCTAGACCCAAATCCTAGACCCAAACCCTAACCCTAACCTTAAACAGAATTGTTAGGTTTAGACTTTGGTTTAGTTCTATATCCTTTTGCTTAATAAATGTCCCTTGCGCAAAGATCATTGATTGTTGACTTGCTTGCGACTCTTTTTGGCTACATTTTACTTTACAAACATGTTTTGCCCTAAGTGTCACGATGTGGAGCTACTTTTCTTTTGTCTTATTGGACATGATATGCACTTAATTGGTAAAATTGGTTTGGTATTATTTAAAAGACAAAGAATTGTGGATGCTCGTGTCACTTTTGCTGGCTTTCTTGTGTTGTGAAGTTTGTGTTGTTAATTAGAGTCGAGTGCTCGATGATGAGGTCAACTTGTGTACCTGAGAGCCATTATTGATTTTAAAAGTAAATTAAATTTTCTTATCTTTGCAATATTTACTTGTTAATTTGATACTTATAAACTGCTATTGCTATATGGTTTTCTTTGGGAGTTTTTTTAAAAGTAAATTAAATTTTATTATCTTTGTAATATTTACTTGTTTAGAATTGACTGCTATTGCTATATGGTTTTCTTTGGGAGTTTTTTTGGGGGTTTTGCTACCTTCTGTTGGCCTATTGTTGCTGCTGTTGTTGGCTTGTTGCTGCTGGTCTGTTGCTGCTGCTGTGGTGGTGGTGGTGGTCGCCGCTGCTGGTGCTATAATGCTCGTCGCCGCTTGTTGGCTCTAATGCCTTGCCTGGTGGTTGTCTGTTACTGCTGCTGCTGGTTGATTTCCGATGTTGCTGCTGTTGGCTCTAATCTGTCGTCTTGGTGGTTGTCATTCTTCTTTCCGCCGGGTTGATTTCCGATGTTGTCATTGCTTGTTGGTGGTCATTTTGTAATTTTTTTACTTTAGAGTTTAAACTTAATCATTTTCATATGTACATTATTCATTTGTAAATTGTAAGTGTACTTTATCTTGTAAACATTATACTATTATATGAATATAAGAGTTTTCTATTTTTCCTAATTTACTTGTCTTATTCTCTCCAATATCCCTTCAAATTCAATATACTTTTCAGTTCAACTATTTAACTATGCACCTTCATGGCTTCATCTAAGAATAATTTAACTATGCACCTTCAAATACAAAATGATCGTAATGTGAGGCAATGGTTGCAAGCCTGCGAGGCTATTTTGGGAGAAACAAGAGGATGAAGGGGCAAAGGAACTATTTGTTTGGGCTATGAGGCTTATAATATTAGCCAAAGTTTTTGTTTGGGCTATGGCCTATGAGGCTTATAATATATAGCTTTACTCTTTAAAGGAAAAATTTGGGAAACAAATTACTAACAGATATAACAATAATTTATACATTATATAATCTTCACTTCAACATATTTCTGCCTTAGTTTCATGGCAATAATTCGGTACAATGGAATAATTTTGTAACACTTTTTTTCCCATAACATTGTTCTTTTTTTTTAATAGCTGATTATAACTTACTAGTTACTACTCATACATATTACATAGTTGTGATGAGAGGAAGAAAACTGGGTCGGAATGGTTTTGGGTCGGGTTGTATTAGGTCGGATTGTATTGGGTCGGAATGGTTTTGGGTCGGGTGGTAATTGGGTCGGGTGGTAACTGGGTTGAGTGATAACTGGGTTGGGTTGTATTGGGTTGGGTTGTATTGGGTCGGAATGCTTTTGGGTCGGGTTCAGTTGGGTCGGGTGGTAACTGGGTTGGGTGATAACTGGGTCGGTAATAACTAGGTTGGATCACAACTGGGTCGGTTGCTAACTGGGTTGGGTTACAACTGGATTGGGTGATAGCAGGGTGGGTTTAACTGGGTCATTGCTGGGTGAAGTTGGGTGCGGGTTAGTTTTGGGTCGGAAACAGGTTGGGTCTGGGTCATTGTTCACGGGTGCAACTGGCCACGGGTGCAACTGGGTCGGCCCAGTTCAGGTTGGGTTGCCAATTCCACGGGTTGAACTGGGCACGGGTGGACGCTGGGTCGGAATGGGTCGGCTTTCCACCCGACCACTCTCGGCTCGGAACAGGTTGGGTCTGGGTCTGATGCGGGTTCACCCGTGGGTCGGCCCAGTTTTTGACACCTCTAGGTAATTGTTGTAATAGAAAAGGAATGGAGGAAGTTATAAATACAATAGTGTTGAAAAATCTCATTTCACAGCAACACAAAATTGACAATAATATTAACAAAAATATTACAAAAAGATAAAATAAACAACAACCCGTGCAACGCACGGGCTTCAAAAACTAGTATATATATATAAAGGCGGAACTTTTCGGGAGCATAGGGAGTTCCTCAATATTTCGAGGCCATATAGCGCGCCACATAGGATTGCTATGTCATCAAATTTTATTTTTATCTTTTAAAAAAATAGAGTTTTACATAGATTTAGATACACATAAGGAGTTCTAGATAAGCTAAAATTAGAGTTTGGTTTTGAATGAAAAACCTTAATTATTTTATTGTGTAAATTGTGTATAACTTTTGCTACGTAATTCGAAATATTATAGTTTTTGTTCCATTGGATAGTGCTCGAAATAAGATCTATTTACAATATATTTCTACAACTTATGAAATAGAGAGCGCCACATAGGATTGCCATGTCATTAATTTTTATTTTAAATATTTTAAAAAATAGAGTTCTACACATATTTAAATACATAAAAGGAGTTTTACATAACGAGAAATTAGAGTTTTGTTTTGAATAAACAATCTAAATTATTGTACTATGTAAATTGAATATAACTTTTGCTACCTAATTCAAAATATTATAATTTTTTACCATTTGAGAGTGCTTGAAATATGCTTCAAAATAATATTCATTTACAATATAGTTTTACAACTCATGAAAATATATTTAACTAGATGAATGGTAAGGCATTATTTAGTATTTCTTTTAGATAAATATAATAATAGCTATAACTATAGTGTACTATATGTGACCATAGCATTTTATCATAGGTCCAATTTACAGGATTAAACATATATATAATCTTTCAAAACCCCAGCCTTACGAGTCTGGATCCTCTAGATTAATCAAATTCTACAAGGTAGAGTTGTATATGAACCATACATTGGTGGAAGGGGGGAAATAAGGGGTGGATTTTGATGATAAGAAATAGAGGGGGTTTTGGAAAGATAATATATGAGCCATTGATTTTTTATTCAATGGTTGATATTGCTCAAACTTTACATTGTAGAGTTCTTTTAGAACTTTAGAGGATCCAAACACCAACCTTTACTCAATCGAACCAATGCAATTTAATATTGCAACCAAATTTATTAATTAAGGAATCTTTGTTGTTACAACAAAAATTAAAATCTATATCGATAAAGTTACATATATATTAGAGTTTTGGATGATGAAAAAATTAGAGTATGATTTTAAAAAACAACATTAGAATATTATTAAGAGCTCCACCTAAACATGACATGTCATTCTCTTTAATTTTTAATTTTTCAAAATAGTGTTTAACATAAATATAAATACATATAAGGTGATTTTAATTAGTGAAGATTACACTCTGATTTTAAATAAACAACCTAAATTATTCAACTATGTAAATTGAATATAACTTTTGCTACATAATTCGCAATATTATAAATTTCTTACCATCGGAGAGTGCTCGAAATATGTTTTCATATACAATATAGTTTTACAAGTTATGAAAATATATTTATTTAGATGAACAATAACATATTATTTTTTCTTTATTTTAAATACATATAAAAATAACTATAAAAATAGCGTATTATATGTGACACTAGCAATTATGTCTTCAGAATCAAACTTTTAAAAATTGAGTAATATAAAGATAAAAAATACATATATGTAGTTTTGAGCATACCATGATGGCATTACATGAAGAATCAAATGAAATTTTGTCAACGACATTGCAGAGATATTATACAATTGACTAATTATTTTATTCCTAGAATATTTGTTGTATACATAATTATTTATGTTTTTCTTTTTCATATATCTATATGTCAGATCTTATTCTTTTCTCGATAAACTTAATTCTACTAAAACTGAGTGGGAAATCAAGGTTCGAGTTTCTAGACTATTTGAGGTCGCAGATCATAAAAAAGGGGTAAGTTTGATAAGTCTCGATATGGTCATGATTGATGAAGAGATTTTTTTTCTCTTAAATAATATTTTAGATTATTAATAGAGGTTAATTTTATATTTAATTTATTTTATTCATGATACCATCATTATGATCTTCTTTTTGGGTTTCTCATCATCTATAAATAAAATACATATATGTAGTTTTGAGCATACCATGATGGCATTACATGAAGAATTAAATGAAATTTTATCAACGACATTGCAGAGATATTATGCAATTGACTAATTATTTTATTCCTAGAGTATTTGTTGTATACATAATTATTTATGTTTTTCTTTTTCATATATCTATATGTCATATCTTATCCTTTTCTCAATAAACTTAATTCTACTAAAACTAGTTGGGAAATCAAAGTTCGAGTTTCTAGACTATTTGAGGTCGCAGATCATAAAAAAAGGGGTAAGTTTGATAAGTCTCGATATGGTCATGATTGATGAAGAGATTTTTTTTCTCTTAAATAATATTTTGTATAATTAATAGAGGTTAATTTTATATTTAATTTATTTTATTCATGATACCATCATTATGATCTTCTTTTTGGCTTTCCCATCATCTATTCTATATGCGTTAGTGTTTATGTGCTATATTAAAAGTTGAAGTTATGGTTGGCACTCATATTTTTCTCTATTCTTTCTGTCCTACATCTATTTAATTATTGCCCTCTACTTTCTTAAAGTATCGTTCGAGTATTTTCCATGTTAAAACTGTGTTAGCTATTGTTAGTCATACCAATTATTGGGATACTATTTAATACTCCCTCTGTCCCATAATATTGTGCTCACTTCTCATTTTTCACGAGAAATAAGGAAAATGGATGGAGTAAGTGCTTTTTGGTACTTTTGTCTTGGAACTAACTCTTTACTTTCTTTTTCCTTTAAATTAAAAAAAAAAGCAATAAATGTTCATTGGAATGGTGTAAAACAATAAATAAGGACACATATTTTAAAAGAAATGTAGGGGTATTTTGGAAAGTTTATGTAGAAAGGAAGGATAATTTAGTCCAAATAAATTGATAAAAAAAAATAGGCACAACATTTTGGGACACCCAAAAAGGAATGCGAGCACTATATTATGGGACGGAGGGAGTAATAGACTTTGCTACAATATTCAATTGAACATTAAAAATATAAAATTTATATATCACAATAGCAAATCTAGAAATTAAAGTATAATGACAAATACTTTCTCTGTCTTTTTCTACTGCAACAATGAGTTTGGGCATGATTTTTAATAAAATAAAAGAAAATGGGTAGCTTAGTATAGAGGGGTTAACTAGAGTAGGAGATAGGTAAATCCTTAATAAAGTAAACGCAACTTCCCCTCAAAAAAAAAAATTAAACACAACTTTATGAGGCAATTTAAGTAATTAATGATGGTTTTATTGATATAAAGTAAAGGCGATGTTGTCAACTATAGTTGCGTTTTTTACCAAAAGTGGAATGGTTCCAATAGCTGAAACTATCCAAAGTGGTAATTGTTACAATAGAAAAAGAATGGAGGAAGTATATAAATACAATGGTGTTGAAAAATCTCAATTCACAACAACAAAAAAATCAACAATGTTAATAAAAATTTGCAAGAAAATAAAATAAACAACTATAATATACGACTGTGGGCTGAGGTCTTATTCTTTTAAACTCTATTCTAATCTAGTTTAGTTCAGTTCAATTTAGTTTACATGAGTTTAATTTTAGCTTATTAACTTTTCCTAGACTCCCTCTAACCATCTCTCTTCTATTTATTTCTCTTACTTTCAGTTATATTTTGTACTCCCAAATCCCAACCAAAGAAAATTTTTCCATGTAATTTGTATTCAACTAATTTGTAATTTTGTAATTCAATTATATTTTGTACATCAATTTAATTTTAGCTTATTAACTTTTGTATTCGACTTGGTCACCACCGCCCCCACAAATTACCATAATTTTCCGTTGTGACCTCTTTTTTACCGTAATTTGTTGTGATATGGTATTAGTATTTTGTATTTTTTTTGTGTGGATATCATATTAGTATGTAGAAAAATTGCATTATAATTATAGTGTTAATTAATTAAGTTTGATCACTTCAAGAATAAAAATGAATAAGTTATAGATTAACTACATAAGTATACCTATTATATCATTTTATCTTATCTTAAGAGTTATAATACATAAGAGTTTTATATGTATATTTTTTACTATCTGGAGAATAGTTATAGTTGCCTAATCTGTTGTTATGTCAATGGTATATAGTAGGAAATTTCTATTGTAATTGAAGGACTATGCTAGAAAAAGAAACATTCACATGTTTCTTATTTTTTTTCAAGGAAAACGTTCACGCTTTTCTAATAACTAGTGGTTTGATCGCTCGCTTTGCGCACATTAGCCTAGGAATAGCTAGTTTGGCAAGAATGTTGGTCAAATGTCCTATGTACATATACTTACACGGTAACATTTTAATGACTTGCTATGTGATCATTTTATATATGGAACTCATTATGAACAAATCAAGTAATAAGTAAACGATTGCATTCATTGTAACATAAGCAAGATGAATACATTTGCTAAAAAGAATATTAAAATTCCTAATTTTCACTTTTTCTTCTGTTCTATTACTTCTATAAGGGAAAAAATCAAATGTATAGAAGCCTTGTAAGTACTGAGATTTCCCAATAATCGTATGTACATACAAACTTAAACTAGCTAGGTGGAAGAAATAAGATCAAAATAACCCATAACATTAGATCTAAAAATATTTGGCAAGGGAATTTCATAAGCTTCCATTTTTTGCTTTATTCAATTTTGCTTTATTTCCTTCTCCCTTTCCTCCTCAGCGTTCCTCATTTTTGAATTATAAATCTTTAACAAGTCACAAGTAATTATATTCATCATTAATTAAAAAATAATATTCATCATTAATGAAAAGGTTCCACAATTAATGGTTCTTCATCGTTAAACAAAAATGTGAGGAATTGAACAATGAGAAGCATAAAATGAGAGGAAGAAGAGAAGGAATTCAAGGAATTACTTACAACATAACCATTTGATGAAAATGTCATCATTTGTGTCGAAGTGTCTTCTCCTGAAAACGCCACAAATAAATGTACCAAACTTTCTTCAAAAAAAGAGAAGCCCGGTCACATTTTCTCCCCAACATTAAGATCTCTTATTGAATTGCAACAACACGCATTAGGGAAAGTAAAAAAAAAAAGTCATGTGTAGCTACATGAGAACAAATAGAAGAAAGAAAGCCCCTAAATAAGCAAGCACTAGTAGAATAATTGTTTATTGCTGCGGTCATTAAGTGGCCTATTGCGGCGGTTTTACTTGCAAAAGAATAAAGGGCGCAAAGAATAGGTAATTAATATATTCTTTGCGGTTTTAAACCGCAAAGAATATTTGAACATATTGCTTTGCGGTTTCTAAGCCAAAACCGCAACAATATATTTATTTTTTATTAAAAACGTACAACGTCTTGCTGCAGTTTTGGCTAGAAACCGCAGCAATAGCTTGGCCTATTGCTGCGGTTATTGCCCAAAACCGCAGCACTAGGTCCTGGTACAGGTAAAAAAAAAATATTTTTTTTGGAATTTCGCAATTAAATTTGAAAGATTAAAACCATGCAACTAACCCATCCACTATCTACCAAATTCGCAGACAAACTAAAGATTAAATAACATGAATTTCATTAATATATAAAGCTAAAAAAACTAATTACATAAATAATACAAAAGATCAAAAAGTAAAATGAAAAAGCAAAAATAACAAAACAACTATTACAACTTAATGACTAATTACAAAAATTATAATAAAAACAAAAAATAAGAAACTGATCTAAAAAAACGAAAAAAATAAAAAAAATCCTAAAACAAAAAAATCTAAAAACAGATCTAAAAAAACGAAAAAAATCAAAAAAAAAATCCTAAAACAAAAAATCACAAACAGATCTAAAAAACCAAAAAAAAAAAGAAAAACGAAAAAAAAACCGAAAAAAAAAGTTGAGAACAATTCAAAAAAATCAAAAAACTATCGTGTCTCAACCTTTGAGAACCGGATCTCGTGCGAACACTTGAATCGATGCGAATACAAGCGCAAAAGCAACGAACCAGATCTGAAAATGCGATTAAGGAAAAAATGAATTGAAAGAGAGGAGAGAGAAAGAGAAAATACCAGATCTGATATCGAAATCAGTGCCGCCGGTGGCGAGTAGACTAGAAATATAATGTTCGCCGGTTGCGGTTTGCTTGTGGAGCAACGACGCAGATGATGCAGATGAAGAACCGATTCGAAGTGGTCGCGACGGAGACTCGCCAACACCATCGAGCGACGAAGGACGCGAGCCACTAGCGACGAAGGACGGCGAGCCACGAGCGACGAACCGCAGCGACGAAGAGGGAAGTCCGGTGAAGTCCGGCGAAGTCCCATTAGACTTCAGCGAATGAGAGAAGAGAGAGAGGAGAGAGACGAGAGAGAGGAGAGAGAGGAGAGTAAAACGGCTGATGAGTTGTTAAAAGAAAAGAGGAACAAAACCCTAATTGGGCCGCACAATTTTTTTTTTTTTACTTAAAATGGCCCTATTCTTTGCGGTTTTTAGTAGGAACCGCAAAGAATAGGTTCAAATTTTAATATAAAAAAATTAATATTTTAATATCTGGCGCGAGACATATTGCTTGCGGTTTACGGTAAGAACCGCAACAATATATTAAAATATTATTATTTTAATATATTGCTGCGGTTTTTGCCACAAACCGCAGCAATATGTCTGGTCAAAAAGTCAACTTTTTTTCAAAAATTTTCCGTTGAAACCATATTGCTGCGGTTTTTGGTCGAAACCGCTGCAATATGTTTATTTTATATTTTACTTTTTCTTTCTACGTGATATATTGCTGCGTATGGGTAAAACCGCAGCAATACTACCGCATCAATAAGCAATTATTCTACTAGTGAAGGACTGAAGGCAAGAAACTGTTTTTTTACAATGTCACCCGACAATCCTATATATTTTCAACTCACCAGAGGATGACCATAATCAGTTAATAATTATAAGAAGAGTGTAAACGTTGGCTTTATTACCTAACTCGCCAACTTCGAGGATAGTGTGTTGGAATACAGCCAATGAAAGGTTTTGAAGATATGTTTTGTTGTCCTCCACTAAAGCAATGTGATCAAGTGGAAGTATCAACCAAACACTTCAACCTCTCTTGCACATAGTTTTTCACTATTGTAAATCGTTGCATGCTTTATAGAGCTTCATCCGCTAGCTTCCTAAATCAGAGCAATAGGATCAGCAGGAAGTAACAACTTAGCCTAAAAAATAAATCAGAAGGGTTGTCTTCAATAAAAATGAATTTTCTATATTGGGTAGTTTAGGTATTTTTGGTGTGTTTACAACGAGCCCGGCACGCACAGGATGTGCGTCAAGTGCAAAGCTATGCGCCAGACGCACAGTTTCCTTTATTGGAAAATTTGCCCGAAAAAGTCCCACCTTTTGGCCATCTGCCGAAAATAGTCCCAACTTTTGTTTATTCTACAGTGGTCCAAACTTTAGGGGGTCTTCACTTTTATTGGACCTTTACCGGATGGTAACTTGCTACAGCAGGTTTCCTTGCTGTTTTCTTTTCGTTTTTTTTTTCAATAAGCTCCTTCTCTATTCTCCCTATACTCAACCCCACAACCACCTCTTTCTCTCTCCTCCACTTAACTCCACAACCAAAGACCCCCCAATTGAGTGACTGACCCACCCAGACCCACACAAACTGCCCACCACCACCCTCCGAAATCCACCCAGCCCTACCCCAAAACCACCACCCACTACCACAACCCAACCCTACCCAACCAAAAACCTGCTTATATTTTCCATTCAACAACTAAAACCATTGACATTGTTGTTAATAATTTCTACACCAAAATTCACAAATCACCACAAAAAAAAAAAATCAAAACATCCAATTTAAGAAGCAACCAAAATCCACGAAAAACCAAACCCACAAAACTTTTCATCACCAATATAACTGAATCCTTAATTACAATCACACATAAAACAGAAACAAACAAAAAAACGAAAAGCAACAAGTCAACTCGGATCAGGTAAAACAAATTGGGTGTGATGAAGAAAACGAGGAGAGAGAATTAGGGTTGGTGTCTTAGTGATGAACCATTGACTAGATTAATGGCTTTGCGACATTTCTCGAGGCAAGGTTTGCATCCCCATTTTCTCCTTATTGGTGAATGGTGATTGGCCCACGATAGATGGTGGTGGCAGTGGTGACGGAGAACCAGGAAGAGAATGGGGGTTGTCAGGTTAGTGTAGGGGTATCAGGCTATCATCAAGGGTAGAGAGAGAAAGGATGGTGGACAGGGGGAGAGAGAAAAGACGGTGCAAGGGGTGTTAATGGCCGGCTAGTGTGTTAGCAAGGGGGTGAGAGAAAGGACGATGAAGGAGCGTTGGTGACAGGGTGGGAGGAGAGAGAAAGGGTGGCTGAGAGGCGTTGGTGGCAGGGGTGGGAGGAGAGAGAGGGAGGAGTTGAGCTCATGTGAGTTGTTTTACCTGTTAAGCAGGTTTCCAATGGGATGGGTCCAGAAATAAATAAAAAACCCAAAGTTAGGTTTATTATATAATAATAGAAAGTTGGGACTATTTTCGACAGATGGCCAAAAGGTGGGACTTTTTCGGGTAAATTTTCCTTTATTTTATCTTTTCGCTCTATTTTCGGTTTCCTTTGCCTATAAATAGCTCGTTTCTTCGAACGACTTTTCAAAATGCTTTCCTACGCTTTAATACTTTGACATCCCTAATAACAAACACTCGAACTCATATTTAAACACTCAAACCCACATTCAAACACATTCATACCTTCTGATTTTCTATTTCAAGCTTCAAGATTGCTCATCCTGAAGATCGTTGCATAAGACCCAGGCGACAAAGGTAAAATTCCTCAGGGTCAATTCCAATTTAATTCCTTATTTACTAACAATTTACTTGTCATAATGTAGATCTTGAAGGAATTAACGCTCTCTTGTACATTCTTCCCTAATTCTTCTTTTTTTATTTATTTTCTTTATTATTCATATGCATGATTGTATGTTTTAATGCTTTCATCACCAATATGTTATTATTGCTAATCAGACCTAAGAAATTGTTCTAACGCCTAATTAGATAATTTGGACAACCTATTAGGAACCTAGTAATTGTGATTGCTTAATAACGTATCACTAAATAGTAGTCTTTTTATGTGTTTAATAAACCAATAATCTAGACTAATATTTTTAGGGTGCTTGAAAATATTATTT
Source organism: Beta corolliflora (assembly GCA_947648045.1). Taxonomy (NCBI): domain Eukaryota; kingdom Viridiplantae; phylum Streptophyta; class Magnoliopsida; order Caryophyllales; family Amaranthaceae; genus Beta; species Beta corolliflora. The sequence continues at coordinate 169,014 of CANSZD010000190.1, read as the reverse complement.
GGTTGTTATTTGGCATAAACTTTTATATGAATCAATACTTAGTAGAGGCCAGCAATGGGCAAACGTGGTTCTTGACCGTGTCCGTACCCTCACCCCCGACATCAATTTATGGTTCATTGACCATTCATGGAGTCATGACGGAGAAATATACATTGGATAAGTCCCTAAGTTGTCCCTATGATTTTCCGATATCCAGTTAGGTTTATGAGTCATCCTTTAAAGACTTGTTGACGACTTCAACGTTTTCAATAAAACCTTTACAATGAGGTAGTCAAATACGCACTCATCCCGCGTAGGCGAATAAAAACACGTCTACAATATGCAAAGACGAATCTAACAAGATCTCACCTGACTATATTTTTCATTGTATAAAAATCACAAATGATGATCAAAGTGTAGTATGTAAATAGTATCAAAACACAAAGTGTGTAGATTAAAAAGAAATAGAGAGAGTAAACATTTATTTATTTGTTAGTAGTAAAATGTGTAAAATATTTGCAGGTAAATTGTCCTAAATAGGCCTTATTTTTTTTTGTAGAATGTAAGAGCATGGCCATTGGATGATCTATAGCCTAGAGCATGAGGAGAGAGGGAGAAAAATATAATAAAGAATTAGGAAAGAGAAAAAAAGAGGAGAGATAGAGAGAGGGATGATCAGATTGTTGCAACGATCTAATCAAAGGGGGATCGAAGCAATAAGAAATGGAGAAAAAAAATGAAAAAGCAAAGTCCATTGACACATGTAAGAATAAGAGTAAAAGAATTTTATGTTGGCCCCCACGCTGTTGACATTTTAGCCATCCAAAAGACAATATAACTCCAATCCCACAGCTCACATTTAATCATACTTTTGTAATGTTGCAATTTTTTGCAATAATTTTATTGAGCTGTTAATTTCTTTTTAAAAAAATAAAAATATATGCCTATGTTTATAAACAGAGACCAATATTGAGTTACTTCCACATATCTCATTTTTCAGTTAATTTTATTATCAAAAGTTTTTTTTTTTGATAATTATTGAAAGTTATATTTATTACCTTTTAACATTTATCCAATCGCACAAAAATATATTTTCTTATAGAGATAAAATTGAGGATAGAGAATATATAGTGGGGTATGGTAGAATATAGGAGAGAGAATGTGATGATCCAAAATTGTAGATCCATCCATTAGGGTAAACAAATTATGGTAAAATAAATAGTGGATCATGAATGAGGTGGAAGAGTGAGAGTAATAAAGTAATTGATGATCCCAAATTTGGGATCATTATGACTGTTCGTGGGTTGGGTTGGTGTGGTTTGGGATGTAACCAAAACCAAACCACAAATATACAGTTTAACATTTTTCCAACCCAAACTGCATCGCACTTTTGCCCAAACCAACCCAAAATGCACCACGCAAAACGATTTGGTGTGGTGCGGTTTAACTATTTTTTCCTCTGCTACATGAGTTTCAGAATCTAAGAATTTAAATATTTATGTACTACAGTTGAAATAAGCAATACACGTTGGAAAAGTAACTCATAAACTACTAATATATGTGGTACAAAGTAGTTGAAGACCCAATACATAGTTCGCTAAAACTAGATAATAAGATACAAAGAGTCCAAATAAAAAAAGATTGCAAAAAAGGCACGCAGGCCTCACCAAGCCCCAAACCAAACTAACCAAGGGTCCAAGCTTATCACTAAGCAACAAAAAACCTAAACCCAAAAGAGCTGACAACAGTCTATAGCTCACACAATGAGCATATCTCATTCAGCAAGCCCCAAACCAAACTACCCAAGCCTTCAATTGCAAGTGTATTTTTCTAAAAAAAATCAAAATATATAAACTATTTTATTAAATCATATATATTTGCGGTTTACGGTGCGGTTTAGGTTTACAAAGATTCAAACCCAACCTAAACCGCAAACCGCGGTTTGCTTGAAATTACAAACCAACCCATAATTTTGAAACCGCAAACCAACCCAAATTGCGAAAAAAGGATTTAGGTTGTGGTCCAGACTGCACTCTGAACATCCTTAGGGATCATCCATCGGGCATGCTCTAATAGGTTTTTTTGAAATAAAACAAGGTCCAGCCCAAGCATAGGGTTGAAAAAAACTCCATTTCCGCTAATACCGTCCATCAGACACAAAAAATAAAGTCCCCACCGCAAACAATCCCGAATCTATCAGCACCGTAAATTGAACTTCAATCCAACGGTTATACACATCGATCCGTGCACTTCCCTTTGATTGGTCCACAATTCTCCACATTCTCCTTTAAATACTCCTCCCCCTACCGCCAAACTCAGCTCTAATCTCATTGTCATTATCATTATCATTATCATTATCGTGTCAAAACTTTCTCCCTCAAACCAAAACCACCGCTTCTCACTTTTTCTTTCTCCTCAATGGCCGGTAGAGGCAAGAACATCGGTGCTGGCGCAACCGCCAAGAAAGCCGTCTCTCGCAGCAGCAAAGCCGGCCTTCAGTTTCCCGTCGGAAGAATCGCGCGTTTTCTCAAGTCTGGCAAGTATGCTGAGCGTGTCGGTGCTGGCGCTCCTGTCTATCTCGCTGCCGTGCTTGAGTATCTCGCCGCTGAGGTTCTTTCTTTCTCCTTAATTTTTGCGTCCAATTTATTGTTCGAGTGTTTTCGCTGTTGATTTTCACCTAGTTTTGTGTTAAATTTCTCTCTTAAATTGTATCGATTTTGATTTCGATTTTAAATTACTATCTTTGATTATTCGGCAGTGTTTCAACTCTGAAATTCTCGATTCTTACTTCGGATTTTCTTCATTTTCAAACCTAAACTCTATAACAGAGATTACGTGATTAATTTGTAGTTATTTCTGGTTTAATTTCAGTTTTGACTCTAAAAATTTCTATGTTTTGATTGCGCCTCGGTATTTCTCCATCTTTAAACATAAATTCTTCATGAACAATTTCTTGATTGATTGAGTTCAATTTATACCTCAATTTCAGTTTTGACTGATTTTTTTGTATTTTGTAGTTTTTGGTTGCGCCTCATAATTTCTTTATCTTTAAACCTAAATTCTACATCAACAATTTCCTGATTTTATTGAGTTTTATTTGCACTTCAATTTTCAAAGGCTTCTGGTTTAACGTTAATTCTCGTAATTTCGTCTCTTTTAGTAACTAATTTAGTACGATTCCTCTCAATTTACTCGTCTCTAACATATCTTTGGATTAATCAATGAAGGTGTTGGAGTTGGCTGGAAACGCAGCAAGAGACAACAAGAAAACAAGAATCGTACCGCGTCACATTCAACTTGCAGTTAGAAATGATGAAGAACTGAGCAGGCTGCTAGGCGATGTGACCATTGCAGCTGGTGGCGTTATGCCGAACATCCACAACCTTCTCCTTCCTAACAAAGCTGGCGCTAAGGCTGCTCGTGAAGAAGAGTGAAATGATCTCGAAAATCGACGGCAGTTTTCTTTCTGAGATCATGTAGAAATGAACATACCAGCAAATAGTTTTACGAAAAGGTCTATTTTATATTTTTAGGATGAAATCTAGTTTCAAGTTTCAATTTGTCTAGTTTCAGTGGTTTATGTAGATTTAGAATCAGCTAGGATGATGTAGTCTTTTGACAAATTTCTGGAATAGAGTAAAATGATGGAGTTTGAACATTTCTGGTTTTCAATTTTTATACTAAATTGTGAAATTGCATATATTCTTCGATTTGGGCAATTACTTGAAATTGACTAGTGGTTTTTATTGAATGGTGCAAATTGGTAAGAACATAATCTATTTCTATGAGTTGTATTTCGAGTGTATGGCATGTCGAAGGCTTTTTTTTCCTTATTTGGAATTGTCTTTTGGGTATATTTTTAAATAAGTAATAAACAAAATAATAGTCTTGGAGAATGATAAAAGTTGTATTGTTTTGTGTGAGAATAATTGGTCAAAATTCTGGTGCAAAAGCTCTTGTAAGTTTGGTGAAGAGTAATTAGGCGGGAAACATACGTTTTTAAAAAGTTGGATCATGAAATGTGTAAAATAGTAGAAGCATTAATTATGTACAGGCGCAAAGAGGATGATATGGTATACAATAGATAAATTGTCAATTACATAAGCAAATGTGTAAAGTCAAAACAATCAACCTGAAATTTAAGAAAGGGTACAGAAGAATAATATCAAAAAAGAAGAAAAATGGAGGGAAGGAAGGAATATTTATGCAGGAAGTGGGAAGGGACCAGTTGGTCTTTGTTGCTTGAATATACGATCTTCTTCAGCTCTGGCTGCACTTGCTCCAACATAATAAGCAACAAGGAATAATCCATGTATGAAGCACAAAATCCCTCCAATCACAAACAAATTCTTGTGCGAGAAGCCGCAAGTTTGTCGGGATCTTGAGTTTGATACGGTTGCAAGAACAAGGAGGGAGAACGCGATGAATAGTATGATCCTGAAATGCAACAATGTAAATTTGTTAAATTTGCTTCACAGGAGTTTGTTGTGAAAGAAATGTGGCCAACAGTGAATAGGGTGTGCAATTGTGCATCATACACTTTAAGTGTAAAATTTTACCATCCCACATTTTCCTTTGAGCATAGGGAAATGTGAGAGGATATAAACTTACACTCGGATGTAGAAATTAAATCGTAACTAATAACAATGAAAGAAGCATTTGCACCAAAATAAAAAATCATTGAAAGAAGGCATTGGGGAACTATTTACGTACCAAGAGAAGACTAGGGAGGCTGCGGCTATTTGCTTGTTAGGAGAAGATCTAACATACTGTTCCCTAGACGATATGCAAACACAGCCACCAAGTACATTGGCAATAATATGAGCAATTGCTAGTAATATGCAAGCTGCAAATCCAAGCTTGTAAGCTTCATAGCTCGGTTCTCTGCACTCGAAAATCCACACCCTCATAAACCTCTCCTGCAATATGTAACACAAAGCAACTAAATTAGTAATTCTTGTTGCTGAAAATTTCTCATTTTCATATACTAACAGAATGGCTATATTTTTTTGGAAATATGTGTAGATAAGACAAGGAGAACACAACCTAAATGAACGACAAAACATACCTTGTTTTGAGCAACTTGAGCTTCAATGCCTAGTATCCCGGCCACAATATCCATGACCATGATCAAGAGACAGATCACAGGTCCCATTCTTTTTGCCATTAGCGCCATTTTTGCTGGCAAAATGAGGAAGATATTTTCTTCAAAATGGCAATCGAGTTGCAGATAGGGACAATAGATATGATGGAAGGGTTTGAGTGTTGCTAATTAATAACAAAATTTGTGCATTTATAACAGGGAACAAACAAAGGGGAGTCTCTTAGAAGTAGAGAATATAGAATAAAGTTTAAGGCATACTTGGTGATCAACCCAAAATGTGATGATATGGGAGAAAAGATTAGCTGTAAGAATTTACACAAAAGGAAATGCTTGATTGTTAGCTGTTGTAGGAGATGGCACTAAAAAAGGTTCTTTTGTCCTCACAAATTGTACTTTATTCCTAGTTTGGGTTTCTCTTCCATTCTGTTAGTTTTGGTCCTTTTGGATTCTTGGCATGGGAGACAAGGAAAGCAGGGTATCACCGTATCAATACATATTAGTACAAGTCTTTAAGAAGCTACTTATAACTCTTCTTGGAAAAACAGGAAGATTATGGTAATATACTATAGTTTTAAAGGTGGGATTTTCTAAACTTCTTTATTTGCTAGAAATTCGAACTTGAAGTTGATCAATGTAGACATTACTCAATCAGAAAGTGAAATAAATAGTTTATGGTGCGTTCACACATTACTCAATCAGAAAGTGAAATAAATAGTTTATGGTGCGTTCACTTCATCTTAATGTTATCTCAACTTATTGGAATTTATTGAAATCATTCAACCTTATTGAAACTTGTTGAACCTTTTCAGAGCTTACTATGGAAGGAATAAAAAATGTGATTAAGATTGTCAATTATATATGGAGTTTTTTGTTAGAAACAACCTTTTATAGTCACTTTTTTTTGCGAAAAACAACCTTTTAATTTTTTTTGCAACTTACAACCTTAAACCAATTATTTTTTGCGAAATGAAACCTTTTTCTGATTTCCGTCATTGACTGTTAACTCTACACCATTGACCGTCAGTTGGTTGTCTTTCTTTTCTTTAACATTTCATTTCCCTCCTTTTTTCCCCTCTGTTTCCCTCTCATTTCTCTTATAAAACCTCTTGCCTCCCCAAATTCATTTCTTCTCACCAAATCTGAAAGCTTTCTTCCCCAACAACAGATTTAGGGTTCTTGGTGACCAAAATCAGAAATTTCTCTTCCCCTTCAACAATGGTGAAATGTGAATGATGGTTTACGGTGGCTAAAAGGACTTCTTGGACACATGATAATCCGGGAGAAAGTTCGTGGCTTGCAAATCCTAAAATCACGAAACTGGACACAGAGGCTGCAACACCTTTGAGTGGGTGGATGAAGGCATTATAGATTGGCAGAGAGATGTTACCAACATACTGGTAACAGAGAAGCATAGGCTAGCAACTGACAACTACATCCTAAAATCTAGGTTAGTTTGTGTGGAGCATGAGAAAAACAGGCTGGCTCAAGAGTTGGAGAAATTGAAGAAGAAACCAATGAGGAAGAGGGAAATTCAGGTTGAAAAAGGTGGTTTGGTGAATATTGTCCTTGTATGTGTAATTGTATCTTTTATTGTTAGTTTCATGGTTGTAAAACTGTAGGATTAGTTTGGTATGATGTATTGAAGTAAGTCAAGGGTGTTGGTGTGTTTTGTTAACTATTTGTAATAGGTTGCTTTTCATCTAAGTAGGGTTGTAATGAATGTGGATCAATTAGGTCCCTTAAAAGTAATGAAATGTCAGTTTATCGTGTTGTTTTGTGTACCAACATTGCACTTATACTTTCACAAATACTAAAGAATAACATTGAAAATTATGAACATATGGCATAAATAAGAGTAGAATTTGTGTAACACCCCGATAATTCTCTCTTTTCTAAAATACCTTTTTAATATAAAACATAGAGAATTATCAAAGTATTATCGCCCGTCTGAAAACGTATCGTCTTATTCAGAATTTTGCAGCGGAAAACATAATAAATAACTTTAGAAATAAAACTTAGTCAACCCAAAAAGTCAACTCCAAAAGTCAAACCACACAAAAGTCAGAGTCAACCTCAAAGTCAAAGTCAACAACAATAGTCAAAGTCAACTATGAAAAGCATAAAGTCAAATATAATAAATAGTCAACACAAGCTCTCCAATCCCGAACCCATGATGCATCATCTTCAAACTTGTAAATGACGATGCACTATTGATCCTTAGAGACTGCCACCAAATGGATCATCACAGGATCAATAAGGCATAACCATGATCAACATACACACACAAAGCACGTAATCAGCAAAGCTGAGTACTACATAGCAAATAAATAAATAAATAAAACCTAACATGATACTAATAAACATTAAGCAGGGATAAATAATAATACAATAACATTGCAGACTACTTTTACTGAACTATACTCCACAACCAATAAATTACTTAATTTAGATGGAATAGTCAATGGAACGAGTTGTTTAACCAAAACCAGTCTTCAATTTAGAAGACGAAATACGGGGGCGACTCCGTATTCCCATGACCTACGATATCAAGAAACCTTTAAAATAAAAATAGGACACGGTGATCAATCCGGTCCCAAGAAAAGTCATGGGCTACCTCCATGTACTCCAACTCATACTTGTCCAACACTTCAGACGTGCACAAGTTTAAAGCTATTGCTATCCACGTTTCACTTTACATGATTAATAATTTATTCACTTGTTATGACTCACAAATAGAACAAATAATATAATCATCAAACAATCATAAACTTCCATTTTTATCCTAGGATTAGATAAGGTGATCAACAACACCTTAACAACCAAAAGATTAATTCCAACTTTTAAATCCATAACCTTCCTTTATTTGTTGAACCAAGTCAACAACCAACAACCTTTCATAGGTATAATAATCAACTTACCAAATAAGGCCATCGGTCCTCATAAAGTAATTAAATAATTTAAAGGGAACAACATGATTCAATCATGATCCAAACCAACATAATTATTAATCCCTCATGTGAATTAATAAAACAAAGTTCCCAAATCCCATATGCTTGCATCAATCTTCCATACAAGCATAATATCAATTACATAACCAACATGTTTCACACAACGGCATAAAACATGCAAGTCCAACTTAATAGAAATTACATATGAACTAAAAATAGTTCCCTATATATGATACTACTCAATTCTCATCCTTAGGACATGATACTAGTCCAAACAACACATAGGTATGTACGTACCTTGTGTAGACAAATCGAGAGGCCACTTTCACAATCTTAAAAGTCGCCTAAAGAGAATTCTCCGCCTAAAATAACCAATACAAATCCACAATCAATCCCTTATAAATTTACAGCAACAATAAAATACTTTAAACCCTTCTTAAAAGTGTTTAAAAACCTTTCCCATCATTAAAACTTAAGTAGTAACACCTCCTAGTATAGTACTACTACACTAGTTGCTTAAAACCCTTAAAACTCATGTTTAAATCATAAAAACTCCAACAACAACATCCTTTTTAAATCTCCAGCAATATATTATATTCTAAAACTCTTTTTAAATATACTTAAACATACTTAAAATCATAAGAATACTCAATTTCACAAACTACAACATACTACTATGATTTTCCAACTTATAAAACCCTAAAAATCCATGCTTTGATATTTTATAACCCTATTTTAACATAATAAGTAAATCTGAAATTTTCTAACTTCATTAAATAATTTACATAATCTTAGATTCATAATCAAATCATCAAATTATAACTTTTAAACATAAACTTATTAAAACAAATCTTAATAATACAAACTTTGCATTAAAATAACTTGAGGAGGAAGAAAAACAACCAACAAAAAGAGGAGGAGGAAGGCGTCGAAAAACAGGGGGACGACGGCGGCGGTCGGCAGCTGCTGCTGCCGGTCGGGTGGCGGCGCCGGTGGCTGTCCGGAAAAACCGAAGAAAAGAAAAAAAAGGAGGAGAGAGAGAAAGCCGAAAATAGGAGAGAGAGAAGAGAGAAAATAAAGTGTTTAATGTGTGGGGATTTATGTAAATAATGGTATTTATAGTTTCCCCCATTAGGGGTCCAATAAGGAGTTGGGCTTTGATGGGTTAGTTAAAAGAGAATGCTCATAGGAAAAGCTATAAGGTTTGGGCTCTTTTATCCCAATATTAAAATCATTTTTCTTCAACTTCACTAGTTTAGTTATAAAATGATTTATCAAAGCATGACTAAATAAAATGTTTGACTTATTTAAATCATTAAAATAATTCCTTTGACTTTCAAATAGTCAACCTTTGAAGAAATAAATCGTTTAAATACTAAAATATACTTAATTATATATAAATATACATTAAAATATATTTATAAAATTCATAAATTTATGGGGGATTACAATTTGATTCACAAGTTAGGTAGTATTGTTTTGATTGCACAAATGTAACAAAACCATCCAAACAAGTTAGGAGGTACTGTTTCAACCAAACACACTTGAAAAATGTTTCAACCAAAAACACAAAGTAAATTAGCCTAGTTTGAAAATAACTACTAATATGGATCTCAAAAAACCAAAATCATCAGATTGATTAACTTGATCATGGTTGAGAAAGCTGGTCAGGTTGGGGAGCATAACAACATACATTGATTTCTGAGGGTGGTTCTTTGGGTTGCCTTGTATTGCTCCTCCTCATAGTGGGCTGTTTGGAGTTGTTCTTCACAGGGGCCTGTTTGAATGTCTTCTTCACAAGGGACTGTTTGGATGTCTTCAAGACAGGGGTTGTTTGGTTGTCTTCTTCATAGGAGGCTGTTTGGTTGTCTGTTGTGCCCAGCTTGCCTCTTGTTTTGGTTGGTGGGCTGTGTGCTAGGTCCAACACCATCATCACCTCTTTGACTTGTTGCAACAACCTTTGGTACAACAGACCTAAGTCTTCTACCCTTGTTCTTGGATGAAAGTGTTTGGTCTCCAATAGGCTGGGAACACTTAGTATTATAATGACCAAATCCACCACACCTGCTGCACTTATTTTGATTCTTTGCCCTCTTGACCTGCTTCTTTTGTTCCTTTTATTGTTTGAAGGCCTTCCTGGCGTGTTTCTGTTTGGAGGAGGCAATGGTCTAGGGTGTGTTGTGACATCCCATTGCTTCTAACCTGACATAGCCTTAAAGGCTGGTGCATATGCATTTGCATATGTATGAACATGGTATGCTGGATGCACACATTGCTCAAAGTTGAGACCCCTCTTCTGAATGCAGGCTAGGGCATGCCAACAGGATATTCTCATCAACTTCCACCTATTGCAGCTACAATCTTGTGTCTCCAAGTTCACAACATAAATGTCCTCTTCATGATCCACCTCAAATTCATGAAGATCTGCTTGCATCAGCCTCATCTTAGGTGCTTCCTCAAGTCCTTTATGAATCATCTTGAGGACAGAGGGCATGATGACTCTAGTGAAAGTTTTCAAACCATCCTTCTTTGAAAAACACATGGACCTCACATATCTCCTAACTCACTCCATCAGTTGGAGGATGGGTTTGGTTCTTGCCTCCCTCAAAACTGAGTTGAAGCTCTCACAGTAGTTGTTCAAGAGCATTCCTGACTTAGAGCTTGTACTGAAGGCATGTCTGGACTAGTGAGCTATAGGTATGGCTTGTAGGTAATTGAAAGCCTCCACATTTAGCTTCTTAATTTCCTCCATGTGTTTCTTGAAATGGTGTTGCAACACAGGGACTTGAATCATAAAATGGAACTAGAGACTATATACTATGGAATACAATGAACATAAAAGCACACACTAACCTGTATTGAGGACCTTGCAGCCTTCCAAGAATGTGTCTTATACACAACACCAGGAAATTTCTGCTTGAAGTTGCTCCAAATATGCCTGCAGCAGTACCTTGTCTCTACATTGGGCATAACTGTGTTTAAAGCATCCAACAACCCCTGAAAATGTAGTGTGTAAGTTAGATCCAATAATCCATTGCAAATAACCTTAACTATAAAAGGAAAAAAAGCTAAATGAAGTACCTTCTGTCTGTCAGACATGCATGTAGGTGAGTTCATCCTGTTCATGCACCCAAGTCACTTTATCAGCAACTGATCCAATGTCAGCTCTCACCAACTCCAAAAACCATGCCCAGGTGTCTGAGTTTTCAGTCTCAACTACTGCCCAAGCAACTAGGAAGATGTTATCATTCCCGTCTTTCCCAACTGCTGTTAGTAGGATACCTGGGTATGGTCCCAATAAATGGCCACCATCAACACCTAATATGGGCCTACAACCAGTTATAAAACCCTCCTTACATGGCTAAAAGCAAACATACAGCCTCTGAAATGTTGGTGGAGGCTTGTCTATCCCTTCCACTTTAACAATTGCTGTTGAACCTGGGTTGTATTTCCTTATTGCTGATGCATAGTCCCAAACCCTCTCATACTCCAGATTTGCATCTCCAAAAATCACCTTGAAAGCCTTCTGCCTAGCATACCAAGCTTTATAATACTTGATTTCAACTTTACACTCTCTTCTAGCTCTCTTAATGAAGGCTTTGAGGTTCTAACCTGGGTGTTCTCTCCAGTCCTCTAAGTATCTAAGTGCCAAGTACTCAGAAGTACACTTAGAATTCACATGTTGACGCCCACAAATGTGTTCAGACCTATAACTTTTGATTTGCCAACTATCTTCTCCCTTTAATCATCTAGCAATGAATCTTAAACCTATATTTCTCCTTCTGATTGCATGTGCACTTTAAAATCCTTGCCTTCTCTCAAGGGCATACACATCTCTTTACACAATACATTGACACCCTCTTGTTGTTGTTGTGCAGGTAGTTGTAATCAAACCCTTTCTCAATGGCATGCTGATACGCCCAAGTTATACGTAGTATTTACGTTATTTTGGGTGCACTTTGCTAAGGAGTTCGTTTATACTTGTTAATGTTTGCATATATATTATCCTTAGCGGAAGTTCGGAGTTTTGTGAGTTAGAATGATGTTAACGTCTTATGTTCCGAGCTTTTATGGTAAAATGGGTTTGAGCGATGTACTTGGAAGTGTTCGAGAGGCTCAACAACATTGTGCCATTGCCATCTCACCAACAACAACCAAACTCCACCGCAAGCCTACAACAACAACCAAGCAGCACCGCAAGCTCAGCAGTACCGCAAGCCAACAACATCGCCAAAGCAGCACCGCAAGCTCGCACAGCCAAGCCCAACCAGCGAAGCCTGCCCAGCAGCAGCTCGCGGCTCGCGAAGGAGGTCGCGACTCGCGACCCCTGCCTTCGCGACTCGCGAGGTATTCCGCGGCTCGCGACCAGCCTTTGCCCAGCAAATGTGTGCGGATGACAGTGAGCTCGTCGCGGCTCGCGATCAGTGTCGCGACTCGCGACGCTTTAGTCGGTTCAGCGGCTACGTTTTGTGCGGGGTTTAAAAGCTCCCAAAACCTATTTTCAAGAGGAGGACGACGGAGAGGACGAAGAGGAGAGCCGAAATGTAGGATTTGGAGCAGTAAGCTTGAGGAGAGAGAGAGGATACTCCTCTCTTCATCCTTCCTTCTTCATGCTCCTCTTTTCCTCTTTCCTTCTTCATTCCTCTTTGTTTTCATTTCCTAGTTTTAGTTTTCATTTTCTAGTTTAGTTTTTAGGGATTTCAATGTTGGATTTAGTTTATGCTATCGGATTGTAGCTTGAACTGTTCTTGAAGAAGATTTACATGAAGCTTCAACCGTTATTGTGAGATCTTTCCTCTCTATCTATTTTCCTTGATTATGGTTTAATTTCTATGATTGTGTTCTATGATTATTGCATAATTATGCTAGGAACGTTACTAGTTTGATTGTGTAATTAATCTAATGCTTGATTTAAGAATAGAATCGGATTGTTTTATTCTTTTATCTATTTGTAGCAAACTAGGGAGTAACTTAGATGCAGATCGTCTTGGTTATTTCTTAGGGAAATTGAATCAACTGTTGAATGTTTATCGAGTGTATGACATTAGCAGGTCTATTGGTTCTCTGTGTTTATTGCTGCTATTGGATTGAACTTAGACGCTGATCGGACTAGGTTATCCTTTAGTTAGGGTTTTATAGTCACACTGATCGTGCTATTCAACTAAGAATAAGGAGAATGCGAGATTAATTCTCAACAATAGATAGTCATGGAAATAATTAGAGTGGAGGTTCAAGGATCGATAATGAATTGAAGTGGATGTTTATCGGATTCAAGATCTTCCTATATTGATTTCTCATTTTGTTTATATGCTAGTTAGTTGTAGTTTAATCATAACTCTTTTGAAACCCCCCTTGTTATTAGGTTTCTCGGTCCTTAGCTTAATCTAGGTATTGGATCCCGCTAAATATAAAACTCGTCCCTGTTTCCCTGTGGATACGACCCCTACTTCCATTATACTTGCTTAGTGTGCATGAGAGTAGGAGAAATTTTATCTTTGGTTAGGTGTACACGGCAAACGCCTACTACCACATGCCATTGCAAAGTCTTCCTAAAAACTCTGTTTGATGGGAACTTAAGGCCTTTACTCTATACAATCTGGCCTTTGAAGTCCACATCTGGGTTGAACACAGGGTATTGAGGCCCTTCAACATTTGACCCAATGTTACTCACCACCTCATCATCACTGTCATCCAGATCTCATCATTTCCCGATCCTCATATTCAGGTCCTCTGTCAGTGTTGGACAACCCACCTAAACTACTCCTAAGTGAATCTTCAATGTTAAAATCCACATTCTCATTGAACAAGTCATCATCATTGTGGTCTTCAAAATCATCATCACTCAATAAAACATCACTGTCCTCACTATCTGAATTCTCAGAACAACTCAACTCTTCATCTTCTTCAGTAATTTGGGGCGGAACTTGATTGAGCTTACTTGTAACTTGTGGCTTTTTTTTGAAGAAATGATTGGCAGTTTGCCTGGCCTTTGTATAGAAGGTTTTAAGAGTGGTTGGTTGGGGCCTTGATGAATAAAGAGGCCTGAGAATGAAGAAGGAGTAGGAGCTGCTGCAGTGTTGTAAGGGAGTGTGGCTTGATGAATTGGATTTTCTGAGGGTGATTTAGGAGACGCAGCAGTTACAGGTGTGTTTGGGAGTGTTTTTTGTGAGCTAGAATCAGATCTAGGGTTTTCACTAGTGCTATTAGTGAGTTTGTTTTCATGTGGCCCCCCTGTGAATTATTTAAAGACCCACCAACTCCATTACTTCCCATATCACTGCTAGCATCACCATTGCTTTCACTATCTGTGTAAAAAGTGGTCCCAGAAGCATAAATCCACCTATTTCCTAAATCTTCCTCCTCCTGTTGCACATTGTACAGATGGTAAAACCCATCTTGATCAGGAGGTTGGAGGAACTCAGGAATATCCCTATCACTCATGATTCTTGTCCTACCATTGTGCAAAGTACACCCTTTTTCCCTCAACCAAAGTTCTCCTACCTCATTAAAGCCTAAATCACACTTCACCCAGTAGTCAAACTCAAAGTAACAAACCTCTTCTACACCTACATGCATAACTGTCCCAAACTTTGCAGGTTCCACTTTAGGGCATCTCCCATATGTAGTCTTATTCTTGTTTGTCACAAAATGTCCCCTATAGTGCATTTTAATGTTAATTGACTCCATAAATTTATACCAAGGTTCCAGAATATTTATCCTACCATTAAACCTGACAAATAAATAATGCCTCTTTAGTTTCTCTAATTTCAACACACCAAGAGACTTCCAAATTATACTATCACCACATTCAACATCAACAGTCATCTTCAATATACCAGGTATAAAAACACATCATAAGTATAGAAATTGCACCACCACCAAGATTATACCAATTTTAACACAATCTTTGTTAACAACAAAAACAACAGTCATCATTACTAATCTTACATCAAATTAAAGTAAACTCAAAATTTGGCATGTCAATTTAGGATTTAATCATAAACAATCCACATAATTGTGTTAATTACTACATCAACATCAAAATCATGTAAAGATTCAACCTTTACTGAATTAAATCCTCAAATTATAATGCTAACTTAGAGTACCAAATAATCACGCATTCTAGGGTTTAAGATACGGAAATGTACCTTGGTTTTTGAATTATTAAGTAATTCGCCCCTCTCCTCGTGTTTCTTGAAGTCCTTTGCCTGGTTTTCCCTTTCGCCATTGAAGAAAACAAATAATTAGTGTTAAACTCTGCCCTTGACTGTGATTAGCAACCATAAAATTGAAATGAGTAGAGTTAATGAAAAGAAGCAGCAGGAGCAGCTGAGTAAATGCTCATCAGAAGTCTTGTTGCCCCTTTTATGGTGTCTGCAGGTGGAAGAGTTATGATGCCCTACTTTCGAGTATGGTGGCAGAGTAATGTTTTAATGGAGGATAGTTAAGCCAGAATGATAGAGAAAGATAGAGAATACAAAAGGTTTTTTTATTGACTTTAGGGGAAAAAGGAGGGAAATTAAATGTTAAAGAAAAGAAAGACAACCAACTGACGGTTTATGGTGTAGGGTTAACAATCAAAGATGGAAATCCGAAAAAGGTTTCATTTCACAAATTTTTTTTGGTTTAAGGTTGTAAGTTGCAAAAAATATTTTAAAATGTTGTTTTTCGCAAAAAAGTGACTATAGAAGGTTGTTTGTGACAAAAACTCTTATATATATGTTGCATCTCAGCAGATTGCACATGCCTACTTTGATCTTGAACTTGTTAGCACTATGTAACTATTATTGTTAACTCCGGAATCCCCTAAAAGAAAAACTTTAATTTCAAGGTTTAGCCTAAAATTGAATTTGGGTGTGTTTAATACAACCCAACAAGTAAGAGCAATGATTCTTCTGGACCGAAGACTAATGTGCAGAAATCATCTTTTTACTATTGTGGTATGGAGGATAATGAAGTTGACAGAATTCAACAAGTTTCTGGCTTTATGAGAGGTAGTTTGCCTTTTAGGTATTTGGGAGTTCCCATCTACTCTAAGAGAATATCAACTGCACAGTGTGATAGCTTGGTTGAAAAAATGACAGCTAAAATAAGAGCTAGGAGTACAAGAAAGATTTCTTACTCTGGAAGGTGCAACTGATTAATGTTGTGCTTATGAGTATCCATGTTTATTAGGCTCAGCATCAAATTTTATTTCAATGCTGCTACAACAAGCAGATTCTGAATAAGATTAAAGGGTGGATGGAAATGGAGACTCCTTTGGAGGATATTAACAAATTGCTAAGATGGATTGCTAAAAGCAGGAAAACTAAATTTGAGCGTGCTGCTTGGAATGCTGCAATTTTAGGAGCAATTTATGGCATTTGGCAAGCAAGGAATGACAGTATGCGGAACCAAAAAGTTCCAACAGTGCAACATATGGTGAATTGGATTAGAGACAATGTACGAAGGATTTTCCTTGTAAGAAGGTGTCTAGAAATGATAGGAACCGGTTTAACACCTTGTAATTCTGATTTGTAACTGGGTTTATCTGGGTATAGCAGGTTGTTGAGGTGATTCGGTTCTTGCTTGTCTTGTGGGGAGGGGTCCAACATAGTTGGTTCGCTCTCCCCTTGATTGGCTTTAGGTTGTAAATGAGTTTTGGTGTTAATATATACTTTCAATTACTTAGCAAAAAAAAACAAGTAAGAGCAATTGAATTATGGTTCAATGGAAGCAGGTTTGGCCCACAAGATCGAGGACCTACCCCATACCAACCCGAGCTTCCTGTACATAGCGAGGTCAAACTAAAGATGCCAATGAGCCGGATCGATTGGGCTCTGGCTTATCCAGGACCAGCCCAAGTACGGATGTTTAGGTTCATACTGCACCGGGCTAGCCCATGATTTGACCGTGCTACCCCATCATTATTGATTGCCAATGTTAAAAAAAGTTCAATAAAATGTCTTTAAAAAAACTTTTTTTTAACTTCTTCGTTAATATATTGTACTTCTTCCGTAATAGAAAGAATGCAACAATTGAGTATTATTTGCAAGGTATAAAATATTCAATTGTTGCATTCATTCTGTTCCGGAGGAAGTACATTATATCAAAATTTACTTAACACAAGTTGATTTGATTATGAAAATTACAATTTACAAATTGGTATTGGTAATATAATGGATAATTAACAAATAATTGGAATATGGATTGAATATGAAAATAAAATTTGAAAATTCCAGATAAACAACGTGTTGCAACCAAGTGGAAAGAACAAAATTACTCACTCCCTTCCTTATTGATGTTCCTAATTTGACTTGCACATTTGCCAATGTACATATTTGACTATTAATCACTACTACATTTTTTAACAAAGGCAACAACTTGAAAATAGCTAATGCAACGATCTAATTTATGTCGTTGCAATAGAAGTGTCTAATGCAACGACTCATATGAATATGGATTAATGTGCTGGGCTATGGCAATGGATAATGTAAGATCGTTGCACTAGATTGATCTATGGCAACGGTAATGGTTTAGCCGTTGCAATAGGCACATGAACTTATTGATCTATAACAACGTTCATGGTTTAATTGTTGCAGTAGCATAAACTTATAATCTTTGGCATGTTAAAATAACCTATGGCAACGATATCCCAGTTTTAATGAATTGCGTGCACGTAATTTTTGTTTCCCTCTAATTCTCTCTATAAATTTCGAACTCTAAATTTCAAACCCTTGTCAGTTTCAATAGAGTTCTCTACCTCCATTTGTCCCTCCCATCACCTTATCTTACCCTCTAGGTTGAATTTACTGCTTTTGTGTGGGGATTTTCAATTGAATAATTAGCGATTCAAATTTGATTTTAGGGATTCACTTATATTCCACAAACTTTCAATTTCACAAAATCAACCAAAATCCAAGCTCAAAAAACGAGGAGTGAATCGCGGCCAATTCTGACGGCGTAAAATGCAACAGTACTAATAGGATTAAAGCTAGCGCCGTCGAGAAGTCAGCCGATGAAGGTGTAGAAGAAGACGAGAGTAGCGACGATTGAGGTGGTGATAACTAGGGTTATCGGACCTTGAATTCCTAGTGTTGGCGAAATTAGGTAGGTGAAAAGGACGATTGTTGACGCTGATCAAAACACCCACAATGAAGTCAGAATTGCGTCTCCCATCGCTAATTTGATCGCTCGCCATTAAAGACGCCATTGTTGCGAAGCTTTTCTGCAATTATTAACGAGCATAATTTCGCTAATTTTGAGTTCAATTGAAAATCTTGAGATTATTACGCCGATGATTATCTTGTACTCCATGCTTCGCTGCTCTTTGGTTGGGCTACAGTAATATCGATCTTTCCTCCTCTCTCACTTTTATTTCTTCTTCTTCATATAGATTGTTTCAGAAACTTTTTCGTTTTTCTTTTCTATTTTGTAGCAGCTTCTTACTTCATAATTTCAGGGGAACAATTTGATTTTTCATAAAATTTGTGTTGCATAATGGCATAATTTGTTGAATGATTTGTATTGTTGTTCGTCAATTGTCCTTTTTGAATGCCTTTTTATTTTGCCAGTAATTCAACGATTTATTGATTGGGTTTGATTTTGCGTATTATTGGAGCTTAGTTTCATTTAACTCCCTCTGTATGACTACCGAATCAATTGTGCTTATACCAAATTTATGAATGTGGCCCTTTTGTTTGATTTAGATAAATCCTCCAAGAGATGCACCCATCCAGTTATGTAATTCTTGTTAGCAGTTGCTGAAGAGAAGGGAAAATCACACCTAGCCACAATTGGAAATACATTAGAACCTACAAAAGGTTATAATATGATTTCTACTAACCCATTGGCTATCCGACCCTACTCATATCCCTCCTCCACAACCTATAACAGTATGAGATAAGATCAATAAAAGGGGGTTACTTGAAATCGCCCGTATTTTTTTTAAAATACTCCTAAACTACCCTCTACAAATAGTACCCCATACCCCCCACACTCTCTCACTCTCTCACTCTAACACTCTCTCACTCTCTCACTCTCTCACTCTCACTCCTCACTCCCACCATAGCCACCACCACCAAAGCCACCACCACCCCCAAAGCCACCACCACCACCACTGCCACCACCACCACACGGCACACCACCACCACACGGCAACCACCACCACCAGGCGAGGAAGGCCGCACGCGGCGACCACCGTAGCGAGGACGAAGAAGACACCGACGCCGACCACCACCACAACACACCGAAAAAGAATGGGCCCAAGGAAGAAGCGGAAAGGAAATCGGGGAATCTTCAAATCAGGTTAGTTTTGTAGTTATTTGTGGTCAAAACCAACGTAGGCTTGCCGGAAAATTGCCCCACTCGTCGCCGGAAAAACGAGGAAAAAAAAATTTTTTTTTTTTCCGTAAATGCAGGGCAACGGACGAGAAATCCGTTACCACCACACGGGGGTAACGGACATCTTTACCGTTACCACCGCAGAGGTAACGGTTCGTAACGGATCACTTTTCCGTTACCACCGCAGAGGTAACGTAGATCCGAACCGTTACCTCTGCGGTGGTAACGGCAAAGATGTCCGTTACCACCGTGTGGTGGTAACGGATTTCTCGTCCGTTGCTCCTGCATTTACGAAAAAAAAAAAAAATTTTTTGTTCTTTGTGTTTTCCTAAGGGAGGGGGATTTTGGGTTTTTTTTTTTCTTTTTTTAATTTATGTTTATGTTTTATTAATTTCTGTTTTTTTTCTAATTATGTTTATATGTTTATTTTAAATAATTTATGTTTGTTCGTAATTTATGTATTAATAATTTCGTTTGAATTAAAAATAATAATTTGTGTTTATTTGGACTTTTATAATTAATGTCAATAGTTATTTGAATATATTAATTTAATTGGAATAGTTAATATGTTAATTTGTGTGATAATATGGTAATTAGGTTTTATTATTATTATGTTAATGCATGTTAGTAACATGGTAGTATTATTTAATTTATTTGATTTAATTTATTTAATTGTTTAATAGCATGTGATAATAGTATTATTTAATTTTAATAGTTATTATATAATAAGTTAATATATTGATTTGAGCATGTTATTATATTATTAAAATATTTCAATGATATTAGCATGTTATTATTTTATATTAGTAGCATATTACGATTATTTATTGTAATGATATTAGCATGTTAATTTGTTTTTATTAACATGTTAATTTATGTATGGTATTTGTTTTTATTAGCATGTTTACTAATGATATTAGCAAGTTAATATTATTTATTGTTGTAATTTTAGTTAATTAATTATTAGAAAGTGAATAGTTATATAATAATGCCCTAATTTACTTACTTTGCGCATGTTAATATATTTTAATAATATTATGTTAACACCATCACCAATGTTAATGCATCTTAGTATTAGTTTTCCTTATAATTTTAGTTAAGTAATTATTAGAGTGTCAATGGTTATAGATTAGTAGTAATTACAATATAATAACGTAGACATTAAATAAATAATAAATAATTAACATAATGTATTATTAGGGTCTTGATGGTCCTGATGGATAGACGCCACGACACACTAGATCTCGTGGTGTTGATGCATCTAGTAGGAGGGCGAGGACTGATGCTCAGGCTAGCCAGATGCCTATTCCTGAGGACGCGCCTGATAGTGCTGGATGGGATATTGGGGACGAGCAGGAGTTAGATCATGCTATGAGAGATGACGATGGAGCTGATGTGGGTGAAGCCGCCTCCCATGTGCCTGTGAGGAAGGGTAGTAGAGGGAGGTTTGTTTCGGGGTCGAGTTCCGGATCTAGTAGGGCCGGTCGAGCGGGGCTGGGGAGCCGCTAGCGATACTTCGTGGTTAGTTACCGAGGCGATGCCCGGGGGGCCCACTTGACGGTACCCTGATTCGTAGTTGGCGGGGGCACGTCGGCTCCCGTATATACCACGATACGACTGCTAGGGATGTTATGCTGTGCCATAACCGCTCCAATGCATTTGATCCGTTGCTGACTTGGGGTTTCCCGCAGCAGTCGTTGCAGCGCTTGGATAGATCTTGTATTGCCCAGCTACCAGGGATTATGTTTGGGCACCTTGACTTTCCATTACTTACAGCGTTTGTAGAGCGTTGGCAGCCCGACACGAACACGTTTCACATGCCTTTTGGAGAGATGACGATCATGTTACATGACGTTTGGCGATCCTACGTGTTCCTATTGAGGGCCTGGACCGTTAGTCCTGTTTTGCCGACTTCCGAGTTGTATGTACGGTTTGAGGAGCTCCTCGGATTGACTCGTGAGGAGTTATTATGTGAGGACTCACGGTGCGGGAGGAACGGTGGCGTTACCGATTCGAAGATTTTCGATCACCGCATGGATCGGGGCCGTCCTCGGCGACGTGCGAGGTTCGCGCATGGTTCCTCCCCGACACTTGGGTGTACCCTCTTCACCGATAAGAGTGGTTCCCGCCTCATGCCCCGAACATAACCGAGCCGGATGACCTTGATTCGGTTCATACTTACTCGTGGGGCTCACTTTTGCTTTGGCGTACCTATATCGTCGCCTAGGGGTTGCGTCTAGAGCGGATAGCAAACAAGGCTGCCGGGTGTCCGACGCTCCTCCAAGTCTTGGATATACGAGTACTTCCCGTGTTTCCGACCACGGCGAGAGGGCGGCCTTCGGTGATCATGATCCCCGGCACGGAAGTGGGATTATCACATCGTCGGCAAGGATTTCGTCCGACCTGGAGTCCATTCGTAGACGCTTGGACAACCTTCGGAGTTACGGAGGTACGAATATTTTATGCATTAGTAAAATATATATTATTATGTTCTCATATATTACTACTACGTTAGTAACATGAAATTATTACATTTATCCGTTTTGTCGACTTGGACGCCATATGGGGATGACCAGGCCGCCATGATTCCGAGGACGTTGTATGTCGGTTTCATACGTTATCGAGGTATCATTGAGCCGTACAACCCAGGATCGTGTACTTGCGACAGTTGGTTTTGTTCGGTGTCATTCCTACCCCTCCTATTCACTCGATTTCGCATACGGACCGAGCAACCCGAAGAGGTATGAGGTTCAATTCTCGGTCTCGTAGGCCGAGTCCGCATGGCAGCGGCTCACGCCATATCTTGGGGGGGTCTCAACGTATCACGCTTGAGACGGGTTACTCGTCGCGGAGAGTGTTCGAGGGAGTACATGGATTGGTTTTGTACATATTCCCATCCTACCCTCATTCTTTGAGATAGGACGCATATTCCGCCCTAGGGCCAACACTTCAAACACCCACTATGTACGCAATATAATCATTTATTTGTTTACTATTTTATATGTTATATTATTGATACATAACATAACATAACTAACCGACTTTTTGCGGTGGATGGCCCGACATTTTGACGCCACGAGAGCGTTGACGGAGGATCGGCACAATGACCAGCGACCCAACACTTCTTTGGCATATGAGATGTTGGCCGACCTCGCTCGGGATTGGGATGCTGCATTGCGTCTAGATCGGGCACGGGACGCTGCTGAGGACGAGCATCATCATGACATGTAGTCATTGCATTTCAGTGTTCTCATTCCATTAGTTATGTATGGGTGTATTATGTAGTTACATTTTTTGATGATATTACTTTGGGTGTATTATGTAGTTACATTATTTGATGATATTACTTTGTTAGGTATATATGACTTTGGTTTTATGATGATATTTATT
The DNA here is from genome assembly GCA_947648045.1 of Beta corolliflora. Classification (NCBI taxonomy): domain Eukaryota; kingdom Viridiplantae; phylum Streptophyta; class Magnoliopsida; order Caryophyllales; family Amaranthaceae; genus Beta; species Beta corolliflora. The sequence continues at coordinate 146,271 of CANSZD010000190.1, read as the reverse complement.
GATTCAATTTGAATCATTGCAACCTATTGTTTCAATTTGAATCATTGCAACTTATTATGATCCAACATTATAAATTAATATGATCCAACATTATAAATTAATATCATATCAAATACTACTTATTCGGCTCAAATTCAATTATCAAATAGTATTAATAATTACAAATGCATTTATCAAATACATTACATAAAATATTACAATGAATAGATCGCACTATGTACTATATACTAAGAAGAGAGTAACTCATCCCATAAAGCGCGTCGCACACCATACAACAGATCCCAACCATCAACACTATCTTCATGCATGTTATGCCACAAGTTATGAATAGGTGGTACCGGTGATCCGGGAAGTAACTCTAGTCTAATATAATGCTGAAAGGTACCAAGATGTGCAATTACGAGTTCGTTAGTTGGACCCACCGTGTATTCAGAAGCACGCCAAGGAAGGACAGTGATACACGGATATAGTTGTCCCTCTGGGCCAAGTCCTACTAAAATGACTGCGGCATTGAACATCTGCGCAATAGGAAACAAGTCTTGCGAAGTAACCATCCAATGAGCCTCAGATGCTGCCCCCCCATTCCAAATAATGCGCCTTATTGCTGCGTCTATCCCATCATAATAAATATGTGTGTAAACATCCCGATGAGCAGCAATCTCATTTGCCATATTTTGGCGGATAAAACCCCAATGGTCTTCACTCCCTAAAAAACAATCCGCAACGTTCGAAATCCACGATTCTGAGTCCGCCCGGACATTAGTCCATCTAGTAATGAATGGGCGAAGAATCCCAGGAATCCTGCGGTAAAATGGAAATCCACTAACACCATCTTGTCCATCCACGCTTTCCCGACCTACAACAATCAAATTAATTAACATAAAATTTATCAGTACGTATCAAATAAATGTTATCAATAATCAATACATACAATTAACAAACATATTACCTGTAGAAGTTGACAAGCTCATAACTGAACCTGAAGATCTGCTTCTCTTTGAAGACGAACTGGATGTGTGCTCAAAGCCACTCTTCTTTCGTTTTGTACTTGGGTGATTCTTTCGGCGTGGTCTCCCTTTGGGGTTCTCGACAATATCGGGCTCAAAAGCTGAATCGCCCGGATTACGCAGATGTTCCTCTAGAACCCGGGTAGCGCTCCGCAATACGGCAGGATCACTACTTTGAACCTGCTCAACCAACTCTAAGAAGTACTGAGAATCTTGTGCTGCCTCAGATACAAACACAGGGTTGTTGACACCATCACCAATGATCAAAGTAGTCCAATAAGGATGTAAGTCTGTCAGGTACAGACTCTCGTTCGCCTCCAATCGTCTCCGTATGGCGCATGCACGGGGGGATTGCATGTGTGGTTCTCAACGAGCAACCGCAACGCCGATATACCTCGTAGCCTAACTCCCGCATACGATTTTCCTCATGCAAGACTAGGTTCTAAACGAGAATGCGAGACTCGACCATTTAATTGATACAATGCCCGAGTCTTGTATAATATTCCGTGCCGACGCCGACTTTCCTCCAAATCATTCTCAACCTTCTTCACCGATTTTCTATCTCACTTGTGAGCAATAGAAAAGATGGAGTCCAAGGCAGCTGTGCTACTAAAAACCCAAGACTTCAGTGCAGAGTGTGCACTTTCAACTCGGCTAGTGCACGTGTTCCCAAGGTGAAGTACATTGTCCGTCCATGCCCGCACAAACTTCTCTTTGTACACAAGCCAAGTTGTTTCAACGTATTGGATTATTTTAGGCCACTTTCTGTACACATCTCTCATATTATCAACCTCGGCCTCATAACTCCTCTCGTCGGTTGCGTTGACTATCCGATACCAAGTTCGGCTCACGAATCTCGGACCCGCATCGGTGTTGCCCATGATGTTACTCACTCTAGCCTGCACGTCTTTGTTGATATGCCATCTACATAGCAAATGTGCAGAGTTAGGAAACACTTCCCTGGATCGCTTTCATAAGGCCCAAATCACGGTCGGTAATGAGTGTAACAGGGGACAACATTCACTCCAATAAGCAACTTAAACTTGTCCAACACCCAATTATAACTATCAATTGCTTTTCGTTGGCCATCGAGCATACCCAACCATAAAATTCTTGTTGCACGGCGTCATCCCAATGAGCTCTAGAAAAGGCATGTTATATTTGTTGGTTTTATATGTTGCATCCATACCAACAACAAGTGGATAAGTTCGGAGGATATTTGCCGAACGAGGGTGCACCATGAATGCTGCAGTCATTGCATTTGTCTCCTCGTCTTGCCTAATCCAAGTGAAGGTAGTCGCTCTCTCGAGCAAGGTGAAGGAAGTGTTGCATCACGTCTCTACCATCCATTGCTTCCCTTCTATCCTTTTCCTTCGGGTTGTACAAGTGTCTCATATTTGGATGATCATCGGGAAATTTTTCATTCACGACTTTCATTATACTAGCAGGCTTAACGTGCGATTTTATCATATCGCGAGCGAATACCTTTGCCGCCGGACTAAGGCCGCGATGGGTCGATGGCCCTCGGGGTAATGAAAGAACTCATGATTGTGCATGCCCCTAATCCCCCGTTCGCTTTGATCACCCATCCGTTCGATCCGGGTACTCCAAATACTCAACCTTAACTCCCGCTCTACAGACCACGAGGCTTTTGTCTTTGTAGCTACCCGTTCGCTACACTAAGATCTCTACCTTCACCCCTATATGGTGCGCCCCGGTTACATTTCATATATACATATTCTCGTCCACTAGGATCGTGTTTATGATTTGACATAATAATCATCACAAACCCGATTTCATTTGCCCTTTTCTTAACCCAATCTTGTAGTTCCTTTTTCTCAGCCCATAGTGTTTCATTATAAAACATGTGATTATAATCTATATAATCACCCCCAAAGTCCGGCAAATAAGCCTATAATGTTTAGCATTTTTTCAATTAGACAACATATAATCAATAATATTATTCACATATTTGAAAACAATATCAAAAAATATTAATTAAATATTCGTTAACAAAATTAACATAAACGGATGTACTATTATTCGCTAATTACAAAATCAATACTAATTATGACGGAAAATCAAATATTAACTAAATGGAAAATATTAACTATTAACATTTAATTAATATATTCAAATTAACTATTCACATAAATTATAAAAACCCAAATAAACACAAATTATTATTTTTAATTCAAACAGAAATTATTAATAGATAAATAAATAAATTAGGAACAAATATAAAATATTTTAAATAAACATAAATATATAATTATTAAAAAACATAAATTACTACAAACATAAACAAAACATAAATTTTAAAAAAAGAAAAAATAAAAAAAAACCCAAACTCCCTCCCCCCCAACCCCTCGCCGGAAAACACGAGGCTACAAAAGATATTTTTTTTTTTCGAAAATGCGGGGCAACGGATAGGAAATCCGTTACCACCGCCTCTGGTAACGGATATCTTTTCCGTTACCACCACGAGGTAACGGATCGGATCTACGTTACCTCGTGGTGGTGCCGAAAAGTGATCCGCTACCATGGTAACAGATCACTTTTCCGTTGCTTCCACGGAGGCAACGGATTTTTGGTTCGTTGGTTCTGTGGAAGCAACGGGTTTTACATCCGTTTCTTCCACTGGGGTAACGGAATTTCGATCCGTTACCCTGCTCCGGTGGCCAAAAAAATTTTTCCGACAACTTAAAAAAAAAAAAAAATTCCAACTTACCACATTTCGTTCCGGCGGCGATGACGGTCCTTCATCGGACATTTTGCGTCGGTGGTGCTCCGGTGGTGGTGCTCCTATGGTGGGTGGTGGTCGGCGGCGATGGTGTTCGGAAGGTGGTGGTGGTGTTAGTGCTTAATGGTAGAGAGAGAGAGAGCTTAAGTTTGGTGAGAGTGGAGAGGGTAAAGTGAGGTGAAAGGGGGAGGGGCATGGGGGGTATATAATGAAAAAAATACGGACGATTTCAAGTAAATACGGACGGTAAATAGCGATTCGGCAATAAAACTAGGGGAGTCCCAAAGGAGATTTTCTTTATTTTGATACGAGGTTCGGAGGAGCAAGGGGAAATTTGGAGTTGCTAGCAGGATTATGTAGTTCTTATTTTTGCATAAATATTTGTTTAGAACGAAGTCCTAATTGGAATTTTTGTATTTGGATTTTGGAGTGTTTCATTCAGAGACTGACTTCCCTTGCACTGATTTGCAGGCAACTCTACTACATTCTAACACTTAGTTCTGGGATATGCTAAGTTCATATAGCATAGTTTCTGATCTCATAATATTATTACTGCATGCCAAAGACATTTACAATCATGGCCACATCTTACCGAGAATTATAAGCGTTATAAGGATCAAACAAACACGAAGATGTAATTGCTATTGTCTGATAAGGAATACTTTTTTTTTGAAGCTGAAATCCTCCTTATGAGCATGATCCAATGTCTTGGGTATTTTGATGATCTAGATGTTGATTAACTATGCCCATGATGTTTCTAGCTGCATGAATTTTCACAAGCTTGCAAATAGCTGGAGGCACGGTTATATTGCTTTGGCATATTAAAATGATTGGTAAACTTGCATCTACATATCACAGTGAGAAATATAATTGCATAGCTATTGTAAAGTCGTTTAGATTTAACATTTAATATTACAATTATGTTCCAAAGTAACATGTTTATGTGGGAACTGAGTAAGTACTAGGAATTCTTACCAGTAAAATGGCTTTAATGCCGTTCATGGCCAAACAAGGGACACCTATTGTCTAATATGCTCTTTTCTGAAATGTTGGCAGTAAAACCCGCATCACAACACCAGTGAAGGGAAACTTTTGCAAGCACTACCAGATGACTGCTCTTGTAAACATGTTTCGCATATATTATTATGAACTATGGGTCCTTCAAATTTTGTGAATTGTGCATCATTTGGTTTTATTTGTTCTAATTTTGGGGGAGACTTTCTTTCTAGATTTAGAAGATCGTGAAAAGCATCTAGTATTGCTGAAGTCAGGCAGACCTAGGGATTTATTTTGTTTATCCTCAACCTTATGTTTTTTTCTCTATTGTATCCTTCTAATATAGTGAATTGTGCATCATTTGGTGTTTTATGTTCTAATTGTGGGGAGGAGGACTTTCTTTTTATATTTAGAAGATCATGATTCGTATTTGGTACTGGTGAAGGAGAAAAAAAAAATCTAGAAAGATATTACAAAGATATGAAACTTCTTTATTTTGCTGGTTGGAAATGAGTCTTGATAGGATTATAATGCTTTTGATATACTTAGAGTAGGATTCTAATAAGTTTTGATAGGCCTACAAGTTACAAATGGTGTGAGGTATGGTGCCATTGTTAAAAACATAAAAGAGATTGGAGTATAAGACATCATGAGCCTATGAGCTATTGACTCCACCTCCTCCCCGTCCAAGCCTCCAAAGTCCAAAGTCCAAACCCACCTGATCCTATAGTATTGCCCCTATCTTGTGCAGCAACTTCTTCCCACTACCACAAGACTCCAAAGCCCTTCCTTGAATCTGTCCCACTCAAATAATATAGCAAATAAAGTCACATATATTATGTATATGCGCTCATACTATATTGCTTGTCATTGTTATGTGTTATTTCAACTCCTTGAATCTGTCCCACTTAAGAGCAAATTAGAGACAATGTCAAATTTTGAGGATTAATCTCAAAATCAGCAGTGACTTTTTCCTTAAAAATTAGCATTTGAAGGTAAAACGACATTGCAAGATCAGGGAAAGTTAAACAGATGTAGGTATATATCAAATAATGTAGCAAATAAAGTAACATATATTATGATATGCATTCATAGTGTATAGCTTGTTATTGTTATGCGATATTTCAACTCCCTTTTCAGTTTTAAATACTAAAACTAAGTGTTTACTAATTATTACAATGTTTGAATTTTCAGGTGAATAATGAACCAAATGGAGGAGATCAAATGTAGATGTCTCACTATATACACTGTTGGCCAAATTTAGATGGCTATATTATAGTGATGTGGTACTTGGTAGTTAGAAGGAAAGTGATGTAGAAGTATATGTTAGAAGTAATTTGTGGTGTTAAAACAAATATTTAGTTGGATTTGATTAAGTATATTTTTGTGTATATTAAGGATTTTGTCATGATTGTAGTACTCTTAATTAATTTAACCAGTGTGGGAAATTAAAAGACAAACAAAGCAATTAATTTTTATCCCAAAAGTCATGTATGTTGTCATTTAAATATAAATACATACATATATATATATATATACACACACACATTACTAAGCTATAATATTATAGGCGTTGCAATAGGTGGTTGTAATAACGGTTGCAATAGCTCTTATACTAGGCGTTGCGGTAGCCTAAACCGTTGCGTAATGTACTTAAATTAATCACTTATGAAACCGTTGCATTAGATAGGTGATCTAAGGCAACGGTATGTTCAGCCGTTGCAATAGGTTCAAATAGCCGTTGCAATAGGTTCAAATAGCCGTTGCAATAGGTCTACTGCAACGCCAACAAATGCGACGGTTCAAAACCGTTGCAATAGACCTATTGCAACGACTTTTGGACCTATTGCAACGATTTTCATGTGTTGCCTTTGCCCTTTAATGTAGTAGTGAATATATGTAATTACGTATTAATAAAAATTACAAAAATATAATATTATTAAAGTAGTCATTGAGACAAATCAAATGAGACCCCACATGACTATGCTTTTTCCTATATATATAGGGAAAAATTTAGAAGGTTCTATGCAATTATAAATAGTGTCAAGATTCTAAGTAGGAACATCAATAAGGAACACATGGAGTATATTATTATCTCTGTTTCTATTAAGTTTCGCACTTTGCTTTTCAGCTTTCAATATGACCAATCAAAAAATGAAAAAAAGAGAGATAGAGAACGAAAGTATGAAAAAGAGGCAATCCGCAAAAGTATATGACATGAGGGTTTGATTTGGCAAATAAATGTGAGGGCTCACATTCAAATTGGTATGAAAAATATGTATGGATTACAAATTCCATAAGTCTCATATAAGACAGTTTTATCATGATATATGGTAAGATCTAGGTAACTTACTATTCTTAAGGGGCCAGTTATGGTACATGTGACCCCTTTGAGACACGAGGTGACCCCTCATCTAAAAGTGATCCTTTTAACTCATAAAGTGACTCTTTTAGGGAACAACGTGAGGTGGACTTACGCTGATTTTACGGCACCAAATGCCTCCGACTTTTCATGAAATTCACCATATACCGCACGACTTTTGGAAATTCACCCAATACCCGCGACTTTTATACAAATAAGACATCATACCCTTACTACTAATGGAAGTCTAACTCCATTAGTCAATACATTTAAGTAACCTATTAACCCTTTAAGTAGTCTAATTAACCCCTAGCTATCTATTTCCTTATATGACCCAATATAATATGCCAATAGATTAATACTTTCTCTTTCCTTATATGACCCACATATCTATTTTTCCTAAAACTTTGTGTCCAAAGAAGTCGGTAAACTAATAATAAAACCGACATGAAGTAATTGAGGAAAAAACCCCCTGAAAAGATGCAATTTGATTAAAAAAAAGAAATTAAAATTATTAGGAAGAAAAATCTTCAATAAATTATGAGCAACACTCCAAACATGAAAATCAAATGAAACATGGCAAGTAGGAGGTAAAGGAAGGGGAATTGGTGGTGGAGGAGAGAAGAGTGACGAAGTAGGAGATAGATAGATAGATAGAGAGAGAGAGAGAGAGAGAGAGAGCGCGCATTGAAGATGTAGAAGTATCAGATCAGGAGGAAGCTGTTGGAGATTTTTTTTTTCTTTTTTTGGGTTTTCCAGAGGTGGGTGAGGTGACAACCGAATGAATTGAAAGAAGCTGGTTCAAAATTTGATTTGGTGTTGTTTGCGGGGAAAGATGGAGAGAGATGAAGGAGAACAAAGGGAATTTCAGTGGTGGTATATTATATGCCATAGAAGTTCCATGAAGAAAAGAGAAGGGAAGGGGAAGAGAGAGGAGGAGTTAATCAGGGGTTAATTAAGGTTTAAAGGTTAAATAGTAGTTTATCAAAATTTAGAGGTTCATTAAAGACTAATGACTAATGATGTTAGACTTTCGTTAGTAATAAGGGCGTGCTGTGTTACTCGTATAAAAGTTGGGTATTATTTGGTGAATTTCCAAAAGTCGAGGTATATGATGAATTTCATGAAAACTCGGGAGCATTGGTAAAAAATCCGCTAATTTACGATAAGGCATTCTTACACAAAACTTACTATTACAAATTAGAGGTGATCAACATGGGCCCGACCCGAAAATGGGGGGTTTTGGACACAATTTTTTGGCCAGCGCTCCGAGCCTGACCCGATTGTTGGGCAAAAAACCAGACCACGGACAACTTAGATATGGCAAATTAGGGTAAATATTGGTCCCTCCCGAAAATGGCCACGAAAAGCCCGCTTGACCCGCCCCCAAAATAACGGGTTTTGGTGCGGAAATTTCAGCCCGATGCTATTGTAGGCAAAGTCGTCCCCTCTACTGACTGAACGACGTCTGAGTTAAACTTGGAGGTAGAACTCTTCTTTTGTTTCTCGGCAGCACCAAATTTGGTGACTTACAAAAGGAAAGACGAAGTAAGAGCATCCGAACGTAAATTAAATTAGGGCGTTCCGATTAATCGGCGCGTCGCGATGCGGGAAGGGATTTCGCTTTTTTTGGCGCGACGCGTGATGAATTTAAAAAGTAATACCGCAAGTGCACAATGTCTGTTGTTAGCACAGACTTAGCAAATACGGGTCGATCCCAAAGGGAGAGGATTTTTATCGATTTTCGCTTAATTATAATAAACTATCTCAGAAAAAGGAATGTTTGATTTGACTAATAACTAAACTGGAAGTAAGTAATAAAAAAATGCTGGTTTAATCAATAAATTAAAAGTCTAGGGCGTACATTCGGTCCACCATGCTCATACCATTCTAAGAATACAAATCAATTCAATAAACTAATAAACTAGAGGCTGAGTAATTAAAGAAATGGTTAATCATTCGGTCGGGTATTAACACTTTCAATTCAACCTATGCAGTACGATAGCTAACATATTCAGAATTGCCAATTGTAATGAAACCTCTAAGAATATGATATTTCAATTCTAATTCCTTTTAGAAAATTAATTAACTCTTGATATTGGCCAATTACAAGAATCAAACTATTTAAAACTTATCAATTGGAATTACTCACAACTCTAATCTATAAGTCAATCAATTTCAAAGTATAAAAATCATGGTATAAACATGGCTTTCCTCCCTTTGCCCTAGAAAAGAGACTACTCACTCACAATTGAAATAACTAAAGCAAAATCAAGAATTAACCTAGAATTCATGAATGAGAAATAATGAAAACAATAGTAACACACAACAATAATAAAGAGGAAGACAATAGCAAATATTAATGAAGAAGAAAACAATGGAAAAATACCTCTATAACTTGAATTAATGGAAGAGAGTAAAAACTAGGGTTCCAAGGAAAGAGATGAAGAGGAAACGTAATACTAGAGTTTTCTAGGAATAATAAGCTTGAAAGAGAAAAAAAACCCCCCTCTATATTTTCCTCTAATCTAATCTCTCAATAAGTGAAAGAAAAGAAAATAAACTAATAAAAGAAGTTCGATGATTGGTCGATAGTATCGACGACGACCACGAGCTCTTATCCACGTCAAACGCTTAGGCGAGTCGAGGCTCGACCATGGGGCGCTGGCTGGACAGCGGGCCAGGCAGCAGTGCAGTCGCAAGAGAAGAGGCAACCCGTTGGGCGCTGGTTCGCGGGCAGATTCGTAGGGTCAACTTTCGAAAGCTGTATCTCGAGTTCTAGGAATCGTCTATAGGTGTGTGACCTATCGTTGCGAAGATCTTCAAGTTTAGTTTCCAACACACCTTGAATCACTTAAATCTGATCTGTATAACTAGAGTTATCATCAAAAGAGTGAACATGTGTCGGTTATTATCACTTCGAAACTAATGTATTTCTTCGTTTTCAACTCAAATTCGCACTCGAAAGTTATGTCGCGATCCTCATGGAAGCTACTTCACTTAATATGATTATAAGGATCAAGAGGAGCATCCATGAACATAAATTCATCGATCAAAAGTCGCTATTCATCAACTTCCATTGCAAGAATTATCCAATTCATCCAAAATCGCTTTGAAAGCGTCCAAATAGCTATGAAACTATCTGAAACATTAAGAAAACCACAAACGAAGCGTAATAGAGCACAAAATAGATAAATCATGCTAATAACACCTAAAATGCAACTATATGCACTAATATGCTCTAATAATGCAACCTAAATGTGCCTTAAAACTCTATATATAAATGATTTATCAAATTCCCCCAAGTTAAACCATTGCTTGTCCCCAAGCAATAAGATATAGACATTAAGAAAGATGACCTACAAAAATGGGACTACGGTAGGGCCAAACACTCAATTGAAAGCACGAGAGATATGATCACTACACAAGCCAAGCATCGAAACAAAACCCTAACAAAGCCGCATATCATGTCATGTAGCACAATCGACTCTTCAATCAGACCACAAACCATCTCCTCCAAGCTGGACTTAACCAAACTTTTCAGACCTCACTATAGTTATGTGCACTCAAATCTCTCATGTGTTTAAGGGGTAAACAATGACACTCAACCTAAATCAAGTCGACTCATATGAGGCATATACTCTTTAACTTTGACTTTTTGACTCACTTTCATTCAACAATACAATACGCAATGATCAAGAGGACTTCTAAAGGTTGTAATGAGGCCGAGGTTCAAGGTATGGAAAATAATTTGGGAACTGTGGTGGAAAAACCAAGAAGGGGGAGCATCATATAACTTAAAACATGACCAAGAAAGGTCACAACAACTCCACACAACAACCAACAATCTCCAAAATATATAACCAATAACACTAATTCCATTCAAGAAATTCAATGATACCCTTTTTATTTCACTTTATTGATAAATCAAAACATTCCTTTTTTTTCTTTTTATTTTTCACTTCTTTTTTTTCATTTTGTTGCTTTTTTTTCGACCTTTCATCAGTTTTCAAGCTCACTAAACATACTTCGTTCTCCATCTAAACCACAAAGATTTTTCTTCAATTCAATACAAATCGAACCAAAACTAATACTCGCTCCCCCAAGCCTAGCTTGGGACAAGAATCAAATATGGTCAAAGGTTTATAATGTAGATATAGATCAAAGACAGTCAGAAAGACTCAGCGGGGCTAGAGGAAGGATAATATGAACACAATAATACTCTGGAGCTAAGATCATGAAATAAAATGCCCCAATCATGTCAAAATGTATGCACTATCAAAAATCAAGGAGTACCAAGTCAAAATCAAGATCAATGCCACAACTGAGGAACTAATCACACGTGAAATAACAGGATTGTCACAGATACATCAGTTTATCAGGCACAAAAGCTCACTTAGGTTAAGTGTCTGCACAGTAAAGTTAAATTGAGCTAGAGAGAGATCAATCAATCTTACCACAAACAATCCATTGCAAAACAATCGTGCTATGAAGAATCATGAACAAGATGAATTATGCTTAGGAATTGTAGTAAAATATCAACAAGGTTCTCAATAAGTGCTAGCAATAGTCCCATAGATGCAACTAAAAAGAGATGAAATCTAATATGAGATGAAAAATGCTAATGCAACTAAGAAAGCAGTACATTTTTTCCATTGTACGTAAACTCCCACCCCTAATGAGTAGTACAAACCGTACAACATCCTATGAAAGCATAAAAACTACACTAAGAAAGCAAATAAAGATAAGTATTCCACCCCCAAGCTAAATGAAATACAGTGTCCTCACTGTGAAAATACATAAAACAAGGGAAAAGAAATGAAGAAGCTCACTCAGTATGAGCCTCGTCTACTGAGGAGGGCTCAGTAGTAGCGTCGATGGAAGAAGCGGCGGTGCCAGGAGTTATAACCGGTCGACAAAGATCATGGATGTAACACCCCAGAATTTCAAAGGCGGAAAAGAAAGAAATAATAATATATTTAATAGGACGATGGCGGAAACATCGTCTTTTGGGAATGTCACTACTACAAGAATAATGTTTAAATAACTAAGTGATAAAAACAAACATAAGTAAATACTATAAGTAAATTAATTACTTAGATTAAAATCGAAATGAGAAAACTATCTCAAACTAAAGAGAAGTCTAGAACTAAAACCCTAATAGATTATTTCTCGCATCTCAACCCGAGCCCAAAATCAAAGAAAATCCCCATCAACACAACCTGCAAAATATACAACAAATATCCACAATCAGTGGGGAGTAACTAGCAGTTCTCCCAGAACAAAAGCAATCAAAGCACGATTCAGAAGAAGATTATTAAGAAAGGAATAACATGTAATCATTACATCAATAGCATGCACATAGAAATCATAAAGCTCATAGATGAAACAAGTGATCATCAACAATAAGTAAACATGATAGAGTGAGTGACATAATTCTAATATATATAAATAATAATAAATCAAGAATTCAACAAGTTATTGAGTCAGAAACCGAACGCCAGTGATTCGCAAATCACTTCCTAAGGTTTGTCAGATCGCAATCTCCGGAGTCGGTCTATGGGCTTACGTTCCCCACTTGCCCGTGTCTAAGAATGGCCAAACTCCCGATGCGGGGTAGAACACGCGAGAACTCCCCGACTCTCGGACGACAACAATTAACCCGGGTGTACCCCCTAGTTCGCAAACCAGGTGGTTGGCATGTTCTTCACCGGGGACTACATCTATCCCACCGGATATTCTTATCTCAAAATACAATCATGCATACAATCCAAGTATCATTCATCTAAAATATTCGTCAAAAGGGATGCCACCCGCCCTTATACCCACATTTCATCAAACAGATCTTCATAATTCCTCAAAATAAATAACTTATAAATTTTCAACAAATATCTCTCATAATAACACTTGAACATCTCCAAACATCATCAATGATAATATACTGGTTTTTACAGCATCCACAATTCAATCAACAATACACCACCAAATAACTCTAAATCATATTCATTAAAAGAGTAGTAACAATTAATCATTTTCTTTCATAAATCAAACATAAACATGTGGTTACCCAATGATACATACTGTACACTACTGAAAATCAGCAACCCAGAATATAATAAATTATGAATTATTTCTGATTTACAAGCCCTCAAACAATTTAAAAGTGTATCCTCAATTTCACAATAAAAACACCATAATAATTATTAAACTAATAATTTCGAGCAGTAAAATCATACAAAAATTATTATACGACCCTAATGGCTCTACTGACATGATAAAATTTTTATTTATAATTTTCGGACTCCAAAAGTATTTTTAACAGTTAATATACAGATTCCTCAAATAAGCCATTATAATAATCAAAAATATAAACAGACGCCCGAAAATTACCAAAAATTTACATAACATGTAAAAACTCACGGAAATACATAATATTCAAAGAAATTAATTTTTCTACCTCTACAAATAATTTTCATGATTAATATACTGACAGAACCGAAATTACAGAAACAGATATATTAATTAAATAAAATAGTAAACAGTAGACAAAAATTATTCTAAGGCATGGATTACATACTACGAATGTAACATGATCTAATAAAAATAATTTCATCAATTTTATCAGTCTTTCCATAATTATTATGCAATTTAGCCAAAAACGCACAAAACACCAATTAAATCAAATAAATACTAAAAAAAATCATGCGAAAATTATTTTTCTCTACACAGTATTAACATAGCATGTATAAAGTATATTCATGTCAAATTTCGTCAAAAATTTCATTCAAAAAGTATTTTAAATAATTCCTAGCGTAGTAATCTAATACCGAATAATACCCTAATCACTATGGTTCTAAGATAACAACTAGTTACCTGGAACGTCGGGAGGAGAGCTGAGTCTAAAGAGACAATCACGAGTTAAGCATGCAATCCAAATCCTCCTCTAACCCCAAGGCATAACGAACGAGTTTTGTAGCAACAAGTCACTAAGCATTTCTTCTTGAACGTTGAAAACTCTTGTTTCGCACTGCTCTGTTACGACCATGATTCCCGATGATCAAAATCTCAGATTCTAAATCGCTCCGGTCAGCATGTATAACAAGACGTTATAAACGTTGTGTACAAAATTAAAGATTATCCAACGGTTAGATCTCCGGCTACGGTTATTTTCGTGAAGGTGCGATAGGAAAAACCGGGTTGAACCTTTCTATTCTTTTCCTCTTCCTTTTCTCTCTTCCTTTTCTTGAAAAATGGTGAGGGTTTAATGCAAATGATGCTGAACTTCTTTGAATAAAAGTCAGAATTTTATGGATGTTTAATGGTTGAAATAAAGGGTTTTAATGAAGGAGAATGATTAGGGGGTTATAGGAGTTACAAAGCTACAAAGAGTCACAAGGAAAAAAAAATAAAAAGAAAAGAAAGAAGAGGAGCTCTCCTTCTCCATCTCCTTGGCCGGCTGTCAAGCCCAACACACCAACAAAAATTTCGGCCCAAATCAACAAGGGTCCATGCTTCAAAAGCCCGCTACGCGATAAATCGATAAATTCTTATATCGCGCCTAAACTTTGAAAATACTTAATAATGAAAATAATTCTAATAAATTATATTATAAATATAAATATAATGCACACATTAACACACCATATAATAAAATAATAATTCGGCTCCCAAATTATAAAGAATAAAAATCATTGATCTAGAGAAAATAATAAATTATTTATTTTTTTTTACGAAAAGAATATAATTTTAAAATAAACTAACACCAAAAATAAAGGGTGAAAATTACGGGGTGTTACAATGGACCTCGGCACGAAGGTCCTTCACGTGGTGCTCAAATTTGTCAAGGCGAGAAAGCACAGACTCTAGAAATGAGGAGCAATAGGCTATGAAACGTGTCCATTGTTCCTCCATGGACAAGGAAGCTGTAGTGATGCTAGGTGGAGGGTCCCCAGAGATCTCAAAACCTTCGGCCTCATCAGCGTCAAGGCCATCTGAATCAAGAAGCGAAGAATCTATCTCATCATCACCTTCTCCTTTTGTGGCTCCAAAAGCAAGAGTAGTCTCCAATGGATCATCTAACAAGGCTCGAGGAGCCTCATCTCGAGTAATCTCCTTTATTACATCAATCCTGCAACAAGTGTTCTCAAGCATAGGAGACTTTATAGCATTGGTTAGCTTAAAAGTCACAGTTTCATCGCCAACACTCAAAGCAAGAGAACCAGACTTAACATCAATAACAGCACCTGCAGTACATAAGAAAGGTCTACCCTAAATAATGAGAATCTGACTATCATCCTCCATATCTAGTACTACAAAATCAACAGGAATGTAGAATTTCCCAACCCTGACAGATACATCCTCTAAAACACCCAAATGATATTTTATAGAACGGTCTGCCATTTGCAAAGTGATTTGTGTGCATTTCAAAGTTCCCATATTCAACCTATTACAAATAGAAAGAGGCATGACAGACACAATAGCACCTAAATCACAAAAAGCCTTATCAATAAACAATGCACCTACATGACATGGAATGGAAAAACTGCCAGGATCCTTAAGCTTTGGTGGTATTTTATTTTGCAGATCTAATTCATGTTTTTTTCGGCAAGTATTACTGATTCTATACTGAGAAATGTAGCGCAATTATCGATCAGCTTGTTGCACTAAATTTTTTTAGTTTTTTTAGTTTTGATGATGGATATTGTTTCATTGTTCATGGATATGGCATTGTTTAATTACTTCCGTAGTCTTAGCCACGATCCTTCTTTTCGTTCTTTTTATTGATTTCAGATCACTTAAATTCACTCGAAAACAAAAAAAAAAACATTTTTTTTAAATTTTTACGTATACCTATTGCTGCAGTTTTGGCCCAAAACCGCAGCAATAGGGTTCATTATTTTATTAAAAAAAAAACCTGTTGCTACGGTTTTGGGTAGGAACTGCAACAATAGGTTGTTCTATTGCTGCGTTTAAAAACCGCAGCAATAGGTAATTAATTACCTAATTACCTATTGCTGCGCCCTTAATTGCGGCGCGGCTAAAACCGCAGCAATAGGCCACTTAATGACCGCCGCAATAAGCAATTATTCTACTAGTGGACTTGACTTATTATTATAAAAACTCACAATCCAAATGAAAGACGATCGATTATCTACCCAAGAAGATAGAAAGTCCCACATACGAGAAAAGGTCACAAATAGAGTTGAACCAAGTAACATCGCAAAGGCATAATGATAATAGGGTCGGGATATCCCCGCCCTCCGAACCGGACGTGACTGTTCGCCCATTAAAGCGGTACATGAGCTTGGTTCAGAACGTCGTGAGACAGTTCGGTCCATATCCGGTGTGGGCGTTAGAGCATTGAGAGGACCTCAATTCGATTGCGACGCATCAAAGACTACTGTGCTGAATTCAAGATCAAGTTCGCGAGCGCTTAAGCAAATTGACAGTACTTTAGAAGTTCAAGTAAAAAGTACCTTACTCTTTAATCGAAGTGGTATGAAAGACAGGGTAAGAAAGGGTTTAGTTAATGGGAATATTAACTCTTCCGGGAACAAATAAAGCGTAAACCATGTCTCTGTCCCGATTATCGCGTAAGCTGAGGGGGGAACTCGGCAGAAGATCGGTGTGCAAGAAATGCAAAATTTCGTCAACCCTAAACCCTGAGCTATTTTTTATGCGCATTCCTAATGAAAGGAAGTTCGTTTGCTCATTCGGGGGAAAATGATGATGGGGCGGCCCGTAAGCTACTGGACAAGGATTGGGCCAGCTTGTAGCAAGCCAAAAGTTTGATTTTTTTCTACTTTCTTTGCTAAGAGAAGAGAGAGAAAGGAAAGACAGATGGCAGAAAGCAGTCCTTCCAACCAGCCATGGACGTTGATAAGATCCTTCCATTTAGTAGCACCTTAGGATGGCACTAGAATGCACGAATCCTATGTCTTAAGCATAGTGAGAGTAGGAATTCTTAGTAATATCCATACGATGGAGTCCTTGGGTTTCCGAAATAGTGTAAAAAGAAGTGCTCCGAATCATTGCTATTTGACTCTTCGGCCTACCACCACCTATCTTGAAAAAGAAAGTTGAGCTTTTTACAAGGAGGATAAGATTAAAAAGAAAAAGGAAAACCTGCCCTTTAATGGCATGCTCCCTATCTGTCTCAATTGGCCTTCCTCATAGAAGCCACCGGGTGGACCTCGAAGGCCGATTGGCCTGAAATAGGCCACTTTTTTGGCTAATGCCCACTCCGCTCTGTCTCATGATTACGTCTATTACAAATTAACGAACCAAATTTTTTGGGAAATTCTCTCTAGTAGCCCTTAACTATTTGTTTTTCTCTTTTGGGAAATTCCCCACCCAGTCCCAAAGACCCCCCCACCCACCACCCAGTAGCCCCACCCCGCCCCGCCTCCCTGCCCCTCCCCCAACACCCACGTCGTTTTCCCACCCCCATGACACCCCGCCGGATTGCCCTCCACCCTCCCCACACCCCGTCGATTTTTGCACCCTCTACTTCCACCCTGCCAGTCGATTTCCGCACCCAAGCCCC
Organism: Beta corolliflora; assembly: GCA_947648045.1. Taxonomy (NCBI): domain Eukaryota; kingdom Viridiplantae; phylum Streptophyta; class Magnoliopsida; order Caryophyllales; family Amaranthaceae; genus Beta; species Beta corolliflora. The sequence goes on along the minus strand of CANSZD010000190.1, from coordinate 128,617 downwards.
ACCCCCGTCGATTTCGGGCTCGCGTGGGCTTCGGGTTGTTCCAATTCATGAATATCGACGGGGGTGGGGGCCTGGGGGGTTTGGGTGCGAACATAGACTGGCCGGGGGGAGGGTGCGAAAATCGACGGGGGGGGGAGGGGGGAAATCCGGCGGGGGTCTGCGGGGGTGGGGAAAACGACGCGGTGTCTTTGGGGTGGGGGAGGGGCGAGGGCCGCGCGGGGTTGGGGAGGGGGTCTTGTGCGGTGGTGGGAGGGGGGCCGCCGGGGGGGGCGGGGGTGGTGGTGGGAGATGGTTAGGTTTAGGGTTAGGTTAACCACTCACTAACAACGATTTAATGGTTAAATTGCAATTAAGCCTACGGAATTAGTAGAGGTGATCATGGGCCGGGTTCGGGTCGGGCCGGGCCCAAATCCGGGCCAAAAATTTGTGCCCAAAGCCCGTTATTTCGGGCCGGGCCGAGCGGGCTTTTTCGGGCCAAAACGGGCCGGGCCAAATTATTAGACTAAAACTTCTTTTTTGGCTTGTCCAAAGGCCGTCCAAAAAAAAAAAAATTTCGGGCCCCGCCCGCGGGCCAGAAAAACTGCCCAAGCCCGCCCAAAAACCGGGCCGAGCCGGGCCAAGCCCGCGGGCCGGGCTGGAGTTGATCAGCTCTAGGAATTAGCATGTGCATTAATTTAGGGCTACCAGAGACATTAACCCATGAAAAAGCCTACCAAAGTATAAAAACATATAGGGCTACCAGAGAGAATTTCCCAAATTTTTTTGGGGTAGAATTGAAAAGAACGCACCGAGCATAACGGCTCGATGCTTGGAGTCTTGGACTGTTGGACATGATATTTCCGGTGGGAACCACATCCACGAAACCATAAATAGCTGATGTAGACATTTGTACATTTTAGCTCTCTCTAGAATCAAACAACCAACACATTCCTCCTCCTACTCCTTAATTTCAAATATAGATACAGATGATCATATAAATCCCTAAATTTTTTCCTCTTTCGTCAAAAGTCATCAAATTCAACTGCAATTCTTTGCTCTGATTTCTCTCTCTCACTAAAAGTAGGCGATTTTGCAGAGAATTATGGCGGCGTCACTGAGATGGAAGAGCTTCTTCGAGGAAGAAGATCGTCCAGAAAAGCCTCGAATTTACGGTGTCACCGAGATTCGCAGTCCTCAGTACTCTCTCTTCTCTCAAAATGTTCTTGAGGTTAATTTCGGACTTCAATTCTAATAATTGATTTTGGTCATCTTTGCCAATTTTTAAATTCTTCAGCGTTTAATCTTTTTAGTCCTATTCAAATATTGAATTTCAAACAAAATATATAACTTAATATGATATGATACAATGTAGTGAAGCATAAGTTTGGTTAGGTACATTTGATTTCTTTCAAACTGCATGAAGTTAGAGTAGAGTGTAGGAGATATAATTTGAATTTAGTTTGTTTTCGGAAAAATTCATTTTTTAGGCAGATGATAAATGCCTTGTAGAAAATTAAGATACATGCTCAGGCCTCAACTGAAGCTTTTCTTCTTCTTACATAGTGACTTCAAACATGTATGTATCTCTTTTCGGGCATGTTTAGATTGCGGATAGTATATTGTGTTTGTGTTCTAGTGTGCTAGTTTAACATTTTAAACTCAGTGGATGGAGAAGTTAACGGAGTTATAGCTTTAATTCATTTGATGTTCTTAACCCTAAACATTAAAAGATGAGGCCTTAACTCTAAACTTTGTGAAAGTTTAGCTCTATTTTTTAGGGTCCGTTTGGTTTGTGAAAGTTTAACTCTAAAATGGTTTTCCATGAAAAGTATTTTCCGGTGGAAAATGCATATGAATATTAGTTTTCCTTTGTTTGGTTAGATGGAGAACTATTTGATTGAGAAGGGAAATGGTGATGTTGGGAATGAGAGAGTGAGAAAAATGATTTTCTTTCAAACTTTGGAGGAAAATGTTTACAAAGGGATGGAAGACTCTTTTCCACCTTAGTTTTCCTTTTTAAATCCCTTGTCCAACCAAACAACGAAATATGGGAAAAATCGTTTTCTTGGAAAACGTTTTCGTCCAAAATAAATGGAGCCTTAATGTTCTTTTCTTTCATGAGATGTATGCATTCTCAAGAGTCTAGTTTTCTGCTGCTTTGAATAGCAAGAAGTTCATCTGAATTTTTGGAGGGCTGCTAAAGCATGTAAGGACACAAAGGTTTCTTTTAATTTGCTCTATTTCTTCCTGCAAGTGAAGTGGGTAATCTTTCAGTGCCATGCGTCCTCTATTTCATTGTTGCAGAGGGTTTTCGATAACCCAACTTCATTCTCCAAATTGCTATGATGAGGAGGGTCCTAGAACTAAAAACAATGGAATTCTGGTTGAGTTTCTTCCAAATATAACATTACGTGCAGAGAAGATGGTAACTACTTGCTGTGTTCTTTATCAATCACGACGTGTAGAGTTTCATACTCCCAATGCACAACTTTGACCATCAATAATAAAATATTATAAAAAGTTGATGTTTTGTAAGTAATATCGAGAAGAATCTAACAAGATATGGACACTTGATTTCCACGACTGAAGGGAACCCACAAAAAGCCTCGTGGCAGGGGGTGGTGCATTTTTGGGGGTTATGAGGCAAGGTTCTCTACAAGTTTTACTTAGCAGGCCTTTTTCTTTGTGCAGCCTGCCAGGTCCAAGTTATAAAACTATCTAGAGGTGCTATGCTAGCCAAGCATTAAAAATTACAGAGAATGTATAGTTTGAAGTTGTTTGTTGTTGATATGATATCATGTGGCTCTTTTTTTATTTATTGTAGATGTCTTGTGCCGTTTTACTAACGATATTTTCTCTCCCCCACTCTTCCCCCAAATTAAGGCCCTTTTTATATGTGGAAGATGTATCTGCCCATTGCATATTATGGCTAAATTAGTTTTCTGCATTCCGTAGGATGTTTTTGAGACAATGGGGCAGTTTGTCGATGGTCTGAAGTTTTCTGGAGGCTCTCATAGCTTGCCTGAGAGTTATATACAGAAGGTGAATGACATGGCACACAGGCACAATGTATATATCAGTACTGGTGACTGGGGTGAACATCTACTTCGCAAAGGCCCATCTGCTTTGAAACATTACATAGAGGTGACTAGAGAAATCAGGATTTACCTTCTTGCTGTTAACAAGTACTCCCTCCGTCCCATAATATAGTGCTCACATTCCTTTTTGGTGTCCCAAAATGTTGTGCCTATTTTCTTTTTTGTCAATTTGTTTGGACTAAATTATCCTTAATTTCTACACAAACTTTCCAAAATACCCCTACTTTTCTCTCAAAACATGTGACCTCATTTATTGCTTTACACAATTCCAAGGAACATTTATTGCCTTTTGATTTTGTTTGAAGGAAAAAGAAAATAAATAACTAGTTTCAATAGAAAAGTATCAAAAAAGCACTTCATTAAATGAGAAGTAAGCACTATATTATGGGACGGAGGAAGTAATTACTTGTTAATATTGTTCTAAAATCCTTGTCTGATACCCTTTAGGAATGCAAGCGCTTGGGTTTTGACACAATCGAACTAGATGCGGGATCGCTTGAGATCCCTGAAGAAGCTCTTTTAAGATATGTGCACATGATTAAAAGTGCTGGTCTGAAAGTAAAGCCTCAGTTTGCTGTTAAATTTGACAAATGTGATATATCATTGCCTGGAAACAGAGCATACGGAGCATATACAGTCCCAAGACCCAGATCTTATGGTATTCAGATTATCTTTGTGCTATTGCAATTTTTTTTATTGTGTTTGATATGGATATTGTTTGAAGAATAATGCCTTCAAATCGGATGTTTAATCATTTATGTGCTTCCTGAAGATAGTTGATCCATATTTTCTGTTCCCTAAAATCAATTTTTTTTGAAATCTATTACATACCTGAGCGATACACTGATGCTTGATGTCATTGTATATCTCAATTATGTGCCCTTGGCTGTTTATGAGAATATTGTTCATGAAGTTATCCTCTCTGTCTTCTGGTTGTTTTCATCCTCTTTATGGTCTGGTTATTTATGTGAAGCAAAATATTATTATTCGTGAAGCACAAAGGGTTGTCAGAAAAGCATGTGAATTCTGTTTTGTAGTAAAAACAAACAACAGCTTAAAAGTGAGTAAACTATTACTACTTAGGTATTCCTGAGAATACCTTGTTCCCTCTTACATGAAAAATATTATTCAAAATATCATGTGTAGAGTATATGCGCTTTTATATATGAGACAGAACAGCATGTTCCCTTAGACTAGTTGGTTATTATGTGTTAGTCAAATTCTTTTGCAGATATACCCTTCTGGTTGATTAATTTTGTGCATGCTTATGCTATATGCTTTAGCTGGGTTAAATTATACTTTCTCCATTCCATAATAATTGCAACATACCCCATTGACACATTTTTTAAGAAACCCATGTGAAGAGGAGAGAGATAGAAATAGATAAAAAGTGAGGGCCATGTGATAGGAGAGAGATAGAGAGAAGATATTACCAAATAAAGAAACATTGCAATTAATATAAAACTTTTTAATAAGGGAAACATTACAATTAAAAGAGAACGGAGGAAGTATGAGTTACTCAAATGTTTTTCTGAAAGGTGTGGCACATAGCAAGACTGGGATAATTACCCTAACTTGCTATTAATTTATTGACTTTTTGTTAAAAAAGGTCTGATTTCTGTATGTCTAGATTTTGTTGAAGATGTAGACCTCCTTATCCGAAAAGCGGAGAGGTTTTTGGAGGCTGGGGCAGACATGATAATGATCGACGCTGAGGATGTTTGCAAGCGAGCTGAATCTTTAAGGGCAGACATCATCGCCAAGATTATTGGTCGGCTAGGTGTTGAGAAGACTATGTTTGAGGCGGCAGATGCGAGAACAGCTGACTGGTTTATCAGCCAATATGGTCCCAAGGTAATGATCTTACAGCATCAGTGTTTCCCTGTTTCCTGATGTCCGTAGCAAGTTGTTCTTTTCACTGTGTTACACATTCAGCGTGATTTATACTTCCTTGCTTATTATCACAATTCAGGTGAACCTTTTTGTGGATCACTCCCAAGTGGTAGATCTGGAATGCCTTCGTGGATGCAAAGTGGGCAAAAATCACATGTCTGTCCTTGGCTCTTCATTCCGTCTTTTATAAGGTGATCTTTGCAAACATAAAATATTTTTAGTTTGTGGTGTGTGTATGTCTCCCTTGTTATATTTAACTGCACTTGTACTAGCTGTACTCTAAAGAGAACATGTGGAGGAGCTGTCCTAGTTTGTAACTATCGGTGCTCCAAAAATAATTGAAATTTTACTCTGTTTTTGTAGTCGGTGATCAACTGAACCAGATCATCTGCTGTACTAGGTGCTGTAAATTTTGTAGTGTCATGTTTTCTATCCCTTGTCACCTTGTGTTTTGGCAACTGATTTTAGCACTCCTACAAAAGAATTTATAGTCTCGTGGCTCCCTTCTGTGAGAGGAGCGTTAGAATTTCGCTGTCGCATAGGCGATCATAGTAATTAATTTAGGGTGATTATACGCTTTCAAATGCATATCTGAAGTAGTCTTAGTAGCTGCACATCAACAAATTCCTTTTTCTTTCTCCATCAGAAAAAAATATTAAGGGTAAAAGAAAAGGCTAGAGATCCATGGCAGCCTTCTCTTGTAGTCTTGTTTGCACAATTGCACTAAATATTTGCTTTAAGGCTCTGCACTCTGTACCTTATGCTCATTTCTTGAAATATAAGTTCAGATAAATGTTGTTTGGGGTAAGTACATTGCCAAAAACTCAGAAAGTTTAGAAAAGTTAAGCCAAGTTTAGATAAGTTCAGTTTGAAGCCAATAAGTTGAGATATGTTTTAGACTTTGGATCAGTGATAACATGGATTAGTAAGTTCAAATGAGCGAAAATCGAGTGAAGAGAATTTACTTATGATGAAGACAATGAAGACCATAGATGAATAATGATGATATGAGATCTCACTTTTTCTTGGCTTTTTTTTTGGTGGTTGTTTTGTGTTGGAAAGGGAATGATCTCGAAACCTTGAACCATAACATGCTAGCCTATGAACAAAGTTTTTTCATATTGCAACTTGCAGATTTGTAGCTGCAACTCAATATTGGAGTTGAAAAATGAAATCTTGTACAGCAAGAACCATGTTTTGCGTGTTGATGTCTGCACATAACAAATTTAAGGCCAAAGGTCAAGGATCAATATTACCCTTGTTTAATCCCAGCTCATAGAATATCTTATTGTGCTGCGATAATAATAATTCATATTCTAATGTTGCGAACAAGAATCACTTATCCTGTCACATGGTACTACAATACTTGTACATGTTTCGATCTTATTGCTATGTCAACTTTCATCTAAATCTCACATACCAACTACTATTGGTTGATGAAACCCAAAAGTACTACTATTAACAGGAAAGTGCTATGAATCTACATTTAAATGATTAACATCTTAAATTTATCATTTAAGCCTTCATGCAAGGTAATTATTGCACAAACCAATATTATTGAATATTCCCCATCCAAGGGAATTCATAAACGTTTAGGTGCTCCCTAGGACTTTGTGCTTTTAAGCATATTTTTTAGCACATTTTTCACATATTTTGTTCAAATGAGCAAAGTGTAAAATGTCCAAAAAATGTAAGAGAGACCTGTAGTTTTAGGTGCTCCCGGGAGCATATGGAGAATCTGAAGTGAATTAGAAGACATGTTTGAAACTTAAAATATGAATAAGAAATAGTAAAAAACAAAGATGGTAAAATTAATCTGTACTTGATTATCTAAGGTTGACACTGAATTGCACTGGGCTATGCCTTGTGCTGCCGAGCTAGCTACCTGCGAGCAGAAATTGCCATTAACTGCAGCGAAGTTCATGGGGTAAGTCCGCGGCTTGGCCTAACCCATGTGCTAGTCGTGTCGTGCCATTGTGCTTAGGCTCAAAAGCATAACTTGTGCATTCTTGTGCTCGAGTTTGTGCTCCATGCTGTGCTGCCCACCTAAAAGCTTGTCTAGGCACTGTCCAGTATCCATGACCCAACGCGCACACCATTGTGATCGCAAGCACCATGCTCAGGGTTGGCCCAGCATCCTCATGACGATCCAACTGAAATACTAATTGTACTTGAAATAACAATTAACAACAAACAAACGTACTATGACCTAAGATAAATATCTATATTTTCTTGTACGTGGCAAGTATAATCCAGTAACAGAAAAAAACAAAAAATTGCTTTACCTTGCAGGGTCAACATATATAGGAATAAAACCAAGTTGCGAGGTTTACAAGCACGATATTTAAATTCGGAATGGCTTATATGGTAGTGAGTATTTGCTGACAAAGAAACATATCAATTGCTTTCCATAAGATTTCCTCTTCTGTATTATAAAGCTGTTTTCTTAAACTTAGAATGAGAGAGACAGGATAAAACATAGTAGGAAAAACAGAGAAAGAAACACCGAGAAAGAGGAGAGAGAGAATGTCAGCAGTTTGGACAGCAGTAAAGAAATCATTGCATTGCAAGTCAAACCCATCTGAAGTTCATGAACCAAAACCCAAAAGAAAGAGCAGAAGAAGCTGCTGCAAGCCTAACTCAAGAGGATTTGCATCAACTTCCTCATGTAAGTCAACTCTCAAAGATGTGATTCATGGTAGCAAGAGAATCAAGCAAAATCCGTCAATTCGCAGCCCGTTGTCTATAAGAAGCAGTGATCTGATCAACCCTGTTACACATCATGTCAGATTTACCAATCACCATCATATTCATTATGCTACTAGTTCATCTTCTAAAAGTTACCTTACTTCCCCTGTTCCAAGACCAAGAATGAAGACTTTCTGTAATGGGCTTGATTCTCTCACAACTATTACTAATGAGCCTGGGCCTAACCGTGTTTCTGATTCGTCGTTTCATCGTCGAAGGTTGTCCGTGGTCGAGAGTGATTCCGGTGGGGAGTTTAGGCAAGCTTGTCATAAATGTGGTGAATCATTAGCAAGGAAGGATGCTGAGGAACATTATCTCTCTAAACATGCAGGTAATATAAGGTTCTGTCTTGCAAGTTGTGGTTTGATTCTTTCACTTGTCGGTTTATCTCCGATGAGGTTCATCTTTCCCATTCCAAAAGAAGTCAAATTTGCTGCTTCATTTAGGCCTTTTATGGATGTCAAGTTGTCAACTAGCTTAGTTACAAAAGTCATTTAGGGGTGAGATTGTGACACCCCTTATCTGGGATCGAGTCCCGTTTATACATCACTGCCTTTATGCTCACTACATACCAAAAAAAAAAAAGGCTTTATGCCTTGAAGTCCTTTGGTCCTCTGGTTGATCCCTTGATCCCGAATTAATTACCTGTAGAAAAAGTATCATTTAAAATTAAGATATCAAGCATATTAGGATGAGCCCAAATTTGAAAATGAATTCTTCCCGTTCTGGAAACAAGAGCAGCATTTAAACAATCTTCAGTGTACATGCCTGCTAGCTTAATATGTAAAGACTTTAAAGGGGTTGCACCAAAGTCTCGAGATCAAATTCCGGATGTGATATTCATATTTTATTTAATTACATAAATGAATGTGAAGCAATTCTTGATCTTTTCATTCAAACTACTTGGTGCAGTGACTGAAATCCTTGAAGGGGACTCATCTAGGAAAGTCATAGAAATGATATTCAAGGCAGGATGGACTAACTTCGAGAATCGAGGCCGCATAGATAGGATCTTGAAAGTCCACAATCCACAGACAAAGGTAGCACAATTTGAAGAGTACAGAGAAATGGTCAAAATCCGAGCAAACAAGCTACAACATAGCAAGAAGCATCCTCGTCTTTTAGCCGATGGGAACGAACTCCTCAGATTCTACGGCACAACAATTGCTTGCTCATTAGGCAAAAAAGGTTCCTCAAGTCTATGCACTTTGCAAATATGCAACATTTGTTGCATTTTAAGACATGGATTTTCAACTCAAGAGGGGATAAACCATAGTATTTTAGGAATATTCACTACATCGACGAGTGAAAGGGCCTATAGAAGCATAGACATGGGTGTTGAGGAGACAGAACATCATAGCAAGATCTTTAGAAAGGGTTTGATAGTATGTCGAGTTATTGCAGGGAGGGTGCATAGGCCAATGGTAGAGCATATTCAGGACGTGGGTGGTAGAAGATCAGGGTTTGATTCTTTGGCTGGAAATCTGGAATCAAATAATTCTTCCCTGGTTGAGGAGTTGTATGTGTTAAAATCGACAGCTCTACTCCCTTGTTTTGTCATAATTTGCAAGCACTGATAAGAGATTTTATACAAGCAATTCAATTGTAAACCAAAAAGGTACAGAAAGAGGCATAATCACTAGTTTGGATTTGTTGATATTATAGTTCAAGTAGTGTAGTAAATATAACAAAGCACTCACTTTTTTACAGTTTGAACAGATGTAGGGAGCTCCAAATGAGCAGGAAATAACATCGTTACATCTAGATGTACAACAAAATTGCACAAATTTAGATTTTGGGTTTCTTCAGAAACACGAGGCTATACTTAACCAAAATCGTAGTAAATTTGAGTTTTGTTGAATTTCATATTTAGTAGATGAAACTCAAGAAGGGGAGTTTAAACCACTTACAAGTTCATAAAAAGATTCTAAGCCGAAACCAATGGGCATATCAAACTTATAAGGTGGTTATTTTTCCTCCTCTTTGATGTGGAACAACTCACATGTATGAAAGAAGGGATTAACAGTTGACTAGCGTTCTTATTTGTAATTAATATTAGAACTTAATTAGTTCCAATTCCAACGTAGACTTTCTAATGAGTGATCATATTAATCGTTACAATATACTCCTGTGTATAGTAAATAATTTGCCAGTGTCATGTGTTATCTCATTTTGGCTTTTAGTGACTTGACCTTCCTAGCATATTTTAAAAGTAATGGAAATAGATGCTGAGAAAAGCAGTGTTAAGCCTCGTGATTCCTTCAAAGTGCTTTATATACCATAGGTAAATGTAAATCTAATCCTCTTGGAACATATGCCCGTTTCTTCTTAATCCTAAAGAAGAATACGGCATCTTATTCTTTTGAATCATGCTCCTGTAAGGCTGTAACGTGGCTTTCTTCATTGATAAAAGTTGCTTTAATCAATTCCCATATAAAGGCTAGTGAATTCTGGTAAGTTTGCATACTTAGATATAACCTAAGATGCTGATTCTTTTGATGTGGCGAAGTACAACTTCAAACTAAGACATATACATTTATGGCTTAGTTTATATACCTTGCATGAAAACTTAGTCTATACCATTATTTACCACCAGAACTTGTCCTATCAAAATGGCCAATTCCTTCCTGCTTATACTTTTACTCTTTTCTTACACTTGCTGCTATGGTTACACTGACCTCGAACTCCTACTAAAACTGAAGTCGTCTTTGGTAGGATCTCAGGGATCAGGCCTTGAAGATTGGAAACAATCTTCAACTACAAAGTCACATTGCTTGTTTTCAGGCATTTCATGTGATGAAAGCTCTCAAGTGATCTCTATAAATATTTCCCATATTCCTCTGTTTGGGTCAATCCCACCAGAAATAGGACAGTTCAGCCAACTTCTAACTCTGGTTTTAGCAGCCACCAATCTAACAGGCACTCTCCCGCCACAAATCACAAACTTAACCTCCTTACGATTCCTCAACATCTCAAACAACAACATCAGCTCACATTTCCCTTTAATCAGCAAAATGACTCAACTAGAAGTTTTGGACACTTACAACAACAACTTCTCTGGGCCACTTCCTGAAGAAGTTGCAAGCCTTAAAAAACTCAAGCATCTGAATTTAGCGGGAAATTACTTCTCAGGTGAGATCCCACCTGTATACTCTAATCTTCAAAACTTGGAGCATTTAGGACTGAATGGTAATTCACTTACTGGTAAACTTCCTTCGAGATTGTCACGTTTGTTGAATCTCAAGCAGTTGTATGTGGGCTATTACAATACTTTCGAAGGAGGGATTCCTTATGAGTGGGGATTCTTGAGATCGCTACAAGTTCTTGATGCCGCTTCTTGTGGCCTTTCAGGCACAATCCCTTTAAATTTAAGGTATTTGAGTGAATTAGAGGTTCTTTTTCTGCAACACAACAACATTAAAGGTCATGTACCAGCGGAATTAGGTAGTCTAACCAACTTAACAACGCTTGATCTATCTCATAATTTACTCAATGGTGTAATACCAGAAAGTTTTGGCCAGTTGGAGAAACTTGAAATTTTCAACCTATTTGATAACAAAATGGATGGTAAAATCCCTGATTGCATCTCTGAGCTCCCTAATCTTAGGGTATTACAGCTATGGGGGAACAAATTCAACTCTCAACTTCCAGAAAATCTTGGGAAAAATGGAAAGCTTGGCAGGTTGGATGTCGCAATGAATCAAATTATAGGTCCGATTCCAAAACAACTATGTAAAGGAGGGACACTGCAAGGACTAATCTTGTTTGGAAATTCCTTTTCGGGTCCTATTCCTGAAGAGCTAGGTACCTGCACGAGCTTGGTTCGGGTAAGATTAGCATCAAACTCGTTGAATGGATCGATTCCACCTCGAGTATTGAACTTACCAAATGCCAATATTATTGAGCTTAACCACAACAAGTTGGTTGGTAAACTTCCATTGTTTATCTCAGGAGATTCTCTCGAAACTCTAGACCTATCGAACAACTCCATCAACGGAAACATTCCTCTGTCTATTCAGAACTTGGTCGGCTTACAGAAACTTTTTCTAGGAAGTAATAAATTATCAGGGGACATTCCTGATGAATTATTCAGCCTGAAAAACATATCGATCATCGATGTAAAAAGTAACGGCATAAATGGGGAGATACCAAAATCAATAGAAAATTGCACATCTCTGATCTCCTTAGATATCAGCAGGAACAACCTTAGTGGAAGAATCCCACATGATATCTCTAAGCTGAAGATATTGAGCAGTCTAAATCTGTCAGATAACCATTTGATTGGTGAAATTCCTACTGAAATGCAGAATATGACTAGCTTAGTGACACTTGATCTTTCCTATAACAACTTGTCTGGTAGAGTTCCATCTGAAGGACAGTTTGCTTTCTTTAAGACAGATTCTTTTCTTGGTAATCCAAACCTCTGCTCTTCATCTCAGTTAATTTGTGCTTCATCAGCTGAATGGAGCTCGAATCATGGATTTCGACTAGGATCATGCTATTGGTTCAAGACTATACTCCTAGTTGTCAGTAGTACTCTTTTCTACGTATTCTAGTTGATTTTGAATACTACTCATCATCAGATGTATTATTCTAGTATAGACTAAAGATCAGTTCTTCTGCATGCTTCTGTGATTTCAGGTAATAGATATATGCTTTGTTTTTATCAGGTTCATTTTTTGTGAACTAGTTTCTACACATCAAGTAATATGGAGCTTTGCCTAGTTGATAGCAAAAATATACGTTGTGTATATAAGAGCATGGCCACTCATGTATTTTTTGCTCATGAAAATATGTCATGAAACTTGATCAAAAAAATCAACTCATGTTCTTTTGGTCATCTAATTTGGGTCATGACAACACAAATCTCAATTTATCTAATTCATGAAATAAGTCATGGAGCAAGTGAATGTGGGACCCACATGCATATTATAATTTGAATTTTGTAATTGAAATATCTTAAAGCTACAAAGTAAAAAAAAAATTACCAACGGTCAATTTTTTAAATCTAAAATAGACATCCATTTTGTTATATTTTGACACACTTTTATAATTATTTATTTTCTCTTAAAATTTTATATACTTGAATTTTTATTTTGGAATGATATTCTTTTTTCAATTCATGAGTGGGGTGCATTTGCTAATAAGGGTCTTGAGGCATGATGAACTTTTGTAAGATAATAGAGAACATTGATGAGAGAAAGGGATGACATGTTTTTTTTTAGATTATTAGTGGTCATGATCTTAGAGTATTATATTATATTAAAAAAGTAGTATATTTGTTATGACCCTATATTTAAATGAAAAGTAGTATATTTGTTATGACCCTATAGCTTTTGATGATGATAAACACAAATCAAAAGTAAATTTTATATACTTGAATTTTTATTTTGGGATGATGTTCTTTTTTCTATTCATGAGCGGGGTGCATTTGTTAATAAGGGTCATGAGGCATGATGAACTTTTGTAAGATAAGAGAGAAAGTTGATTAGAGAAAGGGATGACATGTTTTTTTAGATTATGAGTGGTCATGCTCTTAAAGTATTATATTATATTAAAAAGTAGTATATTTGTTAGGACCCTCTATTTTATTGAAAAGTAGTATATGTGTTATGACCATATAGCTTTTGATGATGATATTCACAAATGAAAGTAGCATCATGTATCTCTGTGTATATACTCTAATGATGCAGATTGTTCTAAGAATTCTGAAGACTCGAGATTGAAGGATTCAAGTTCAAGAGTAGCTAGGATTTTCTTTTAGCAATGTTATAATTGTAATTATTCTTGACAATGTTAGATTACGTACTATTAGTAAAAATTATTATTATGAATATAGTTATTTTAACGGTTTTTACACCATATACCTTCGACAAATTATTTTTTGCACTATATAACCCTGCAAGTTTCAGAATTCACCATATACCCCCACTTTTCAAAAAATCCACATGATACCATTAATGACTAGCGGCCGTTGACTCCGTTAGTCATTAACCCTCAATTACTCCTTTCCTAATCTCCCTCCTACTCTTCTCTCTCCCCTAACCTAATTAACCCACTTCCCCTGTCTCTCCTCCACCATTAACACCACCACCAAGCTCACTTCAATACATACCTTAATCCATAGCTCCTTTCCTCATTTTCTCTCTCCTCTTCACCCTCACCACCGCTACGTCAATTTACACCATCTCCACCATCTCCACCACCCCACTCTCTCTCCTCTCATTATTACCATCACCATTTCTCCATTGTCTTTCCTACCACAACCACAACCACCACCAACCCCGTTACCAAACACCAAAACTAAACCCCAAAGGCCCAAACAAACACCAAAAATGGAGAGAACCCATAAACTCTCACACCACCTTCATCATCCACCCATCTCCCTCCACTTCCATCTCCAACACTAATAATTTTTCGACCACCCTCTCCTCCCTCTTCAGATTAATCGGACATCATCACCAGTCATTGCTCTTTTCCCTCCTTTACCTTCACATTTCGACACCTCCTCCCCCTTTATTCTGTTCGATGAAGCCAAAAGGCTGAGAGGACATAAAAAGAAGAGAGTAAGAGAGCAGAGTTAGTGATACAATGTGGGATGGCGCATACCCGAGGAGAGAGAAATTACAAGTAAGCATTGGACTGAAAATAATGACCCGATGTTGTAGACACCAAATTTTGATCCCCTTTTTCGGATAAATAAAGATTTTGAAAAGGAATAAAAATAACTAAAATCGTCATGCATCGTGGAGCGCGCGCCCCGTCAAAAATGCATGTTTCGCCCCGGAGCGCGAGTTTCATTCTGTCGTACGGTTTTCCATTTTTGCGTATTAGTCATGCGGTTTCGGCTTAGAAATATAATTTCCGTGAGTCGTAGTCAATAACTACAACCACTGTTTTAATAAAATGATTCGTAGTATAATCATGCTCGTCTTTATTAATTTGACGAATTTTCGTTAATTGTCTTAAGTTAGTCTTTCGAAAAAACGAAATACGAGTCGCGATTAGGCGTCGGGATTTTAATCGTATCCCAAAACCGGTAGTAATCAGTTTTCTTGATGGTCAAGTCATTGTTCATTGAATAAAGAATAAGAATATATTCTTTATCCACTAATCACATCCTTTATCCATTAGTTAGGGAATAAGAATCATGAAAAGAAGTGAGAATAAGAATCAAATCCCATGTGTAAGAGGGAAGAATCCGGATTTTTTTCCGGTAGATTCGAGTGTGCGCCAGGCACACGATCATGCGCTAGACGCATGATTGTGCGCCTAGCGCACAACAATGGCCTGTGCCAGACGCAGAGCCTTGCGCCTAGCGCAGCGTTCTCTAAACAGTTTTTGTTTTGCATGTTTTTCGATGAACTTTTTACGTATTAGGGTGTATTTAGGGAAGAATATTTTCTGAAAATCTGATTTTGCTTCATTGATGAGAAAATCCAAAAAGAATAAGAATATTTGTGTTTCCAAAGAGATTTGATGATGTCATTAGGGTGAGGTCATTAGAGTGATGTCATTAGGGTGATTAAGGATGAGAAAAATCAGATTTTTTGGGTTAAAAATTTGATTTTCTACTTCTTTGAAACCCTACTTCATTTCCCTCATTTCTCTATAAATACCCTCCCTTTTTTACTTCAAAACCAAGTTGAGTTAAAATCAACTTAATTTCACTACTTCTCAATACTACTCTCATCTTCTCTACTTCCTCCCTCTAAAAATCACATTCAAGAAAAAGAAAGTAAAAGTTAGGAAAATAATTAGTAATTAAAGAAGTTCATCAAAAGAAAAACACAAAAAAGGGGTTTAAGTTAGTAATTAAGTGGATTTAGAAACTCACTTAGAAATTAAGAAAATCACAAAAAAAGGTAGAAAAATTTGCAAAAGGAAGTGCATCATTGAGCTAGCAAGGCAAAGTTGGAGCTTTTGTTATTTTCTTGATTATCTTCTTAATCACTTACTAACTTTCTCCTTGTTTCTTCTTATCATTTTTTAATCTTTGGAGTGATTTGGGTATGTGGAAGTCCTAATAGGTTCCCAACCTTAAATCACCCCACCTAGAATAGTCAACTATAATGGGGAGACTCTTAGGAAATAATGTGTTTATGTGATTTTCCTTAATCAAGTTGTTGTTCATCACCAAAAAATATTTTCATAAAAAAATTCCAGAAGAGTTGTGCATAAACATCTCCATAAAAAGAAAATGTGATGCTGTAATTATAATCATTTCATACTTTATTTCATTTTTTCGTCTGCATTAACTAAACATTTTATAGGATGTAATATTTTTCCTATTAAGTGCAAGATGTTTCCAGAAACTGAGCTTTAGAATTTATAAAAAATGAATTTTGTACAAATAATTAAAAATCATACAACTTTGTTGTGCAAAACTGATTTTGTCCAGTACCACATAAGCTTGTTCTGTCAATAAAGTTTAAAATAAACTCATTTAGACAAAACTAAAAACATAAAGTTTATCAGTAGTTTTTCAAAAACATAAAAATCATGTTCATATGAATTTTATACAATTTTATCTCATTTTGACAAAACAGTTCATGTAAATCACTAAATTCCAGAAAACTGATTTTCTCTTCAGTTACGAAAACAAATAAAAAAGGGTCTTAAAAGTGTCCAATTCAAGTGAAAATTTTCATTCTAGTTCTTCAAAGCGTATAAAATGTTCATACCAAAATTTACTTCAAAATTAGTTCAATAAGTAAGGTTTCAAAGAACAAATTTAATAAAAGTCCTGTTTTGACCAGTTTTGGCATAGAATTCACCATAATTTAAGTTTTCACTAAAAGCTTGTGAAATTTTGACACAATATAAAGAACTCACTTACCTATCCATAAATGTATCACATGATCAATTTAACGCTTTTTACAGAAAGTTTTGAATTTTACAAGTCAGTACAAGGACAAAAGTGCAATCTGGAAAATGAAATAAAGTGATTAATTCAACTTTCATAAAAAAAATTTGTTTTCTTCACACGAAAGTGTGAATTAAAAATCATGAAATTTTTAAGTTTCTCTTAAAATGACTCATTTTATCAAGTAAATAAAAATCAATAAAATTGTCATAAAAAATCAAACTCAAAGAGGTTAATTAATCTCTAATTTTTCACAAGTTTACAAATAAACATGAATTCCAAAGCCCATTCAAGGAGATGAAGATCAAGGAGCATCATGGTGAACATCAAGATTGAAGAATTGTATAGATCATTGATTTTGTACATTTTGTTGTAATAATAATTTTTTGTAAATAGTTATTGCATCGCTCAATTAATGAAAAAACATGGAGATGTTCATGCATAATTTTCATAAATAATTCCACAATTCTTTTTAATAAAATGAGCAACCAATGTTACAAATATTGCATGTTGGGCCAATATATTATAGTATATGAATTAAATGCCCCAATCTCAATTAAGAGGAAAAATTGCAAATCTAACTAGGTTAAATTGTATGATGATCCATCTTACATTTTAAATTTGTTCTCCATTTTCAAATGGATTAATCATATAATTTGACATAATTAGATTGGTAATTATGATCTCCGAATTGATTTTAGGCCGTTTCATGTGTCTCGTTTTAATTGGCCAAATTCCAATAATTAGCCAAACACAATCTCGAAATTTGATCTCAAATTGATCATTTCTCTCTAAATGACTTAATAATCTTCAATAAAAATTATTTCTCAAAAGCCTTCAATTAGGAAGCAAACCTCTTCTTCTAAAACCTCTTGAAAATCATAAATGTGATCACTAATTGAAGTGATTATTTCAATCCTAAAATTTGATCACTAAGTAGGGTGATTACTTTCCTCCTAAGTATTATCACTAATCAGGGTGATTATCTTAAACCTTAGTTAATCACTAATTAGGGTGATTAGCTTAACCTTCCATCATATTTAATCATTAATTCAGGTGATTATCCTAACCTTCCTTTTAATCGCTAATTAAGGTGATTAATTTAACCTTTCATATTTAATCACTAATTAAAGTGATTATCTTAAACCTTGGTTAATCACTAATTAAGGTGATTAACTTAACCCTCTTTATTTAATCACTAATTAGAGTGATTATCTTAAACCTTAATAATCGTTAATTAGGACGATTATTCTTCTCATTTAATCACTAATTAGAGTGATTATCTTAAACCGTAATAATCGTAAATTAGGACGATTATCTTTCTCATTTAATCACTAATTAGAGTGATTATCTTAAACCTTGAATAATCATCAATTAGGGTAATTACTTCCTGACCTTCATTGTTAATCACTAATCAAGGTGGTTATCTTTCCTCTGAAGTTTAGTCACTAATTAGGGTGATTATCTTAACCTTTATTTTTAATCACTAATTGAGGTGATTATCTTAGTCCTCCTTCATATTTAATCGCTAATTAAGGTGATTATCTTAATCCCATTTCAATCACTAATTGGAGTGATTACCTTATTCCTAATAGATTTGTTTAATTCTAAAGGTGAGTTATTCATAATCTGTTTCCTTTTCTTCTCCAATGGAATTAGCCATTTAGGGTGAGACATAAGATCGAACTACGATCCATGAGTGGATTTCAATCCCGCAATGATTGGTACGTAGTGCAACTTCAGTGCTCAAACCTACCATGTACAAATGATTTATTGGTCCTAAATAAAAATGGTTGATGTGTATATGTGCAAACTATGTGATTTTCTTTCTTTTTAATAGCCATGATTACCTTAACATGGAAAATAACGAATTTAGTAAGAGCCCGTTCTGTAGAACGGAAGAGGAGACGAGTTCCAGACGTTCGCACCTCTTGACCTAAACCCCGAATCCTATCTCATGGTATGAAAGACCAATTTTCAAAAAAGCCTTATCCATATGAAGTCATCATCGTTTTAAATGATATTTCTTGAAATTGATTTTAAAATAATTTATTAAATAAATATGTCCCTATTTAGATATTAATAGGGTGGCGACTTCCTAGTTTTCTAAAACTCATAGTCCAATGAGAGACTTTTGTGGGATGCAGACCGTTAATTAAAACAGTAAAAAATCGGGTACCACAGATGTTTGTTGTTTGATTCTTTTGAAGCTTCACTAATTCCGAGGCCGATCCCCGCGGAAAAGACGCCCCCGACGCAAACCACCACCCCCAACCAACTGCTGCCACTTGTCGCTTGAGCGTCGAAGATTTAAACAAGATGGCGTAATAGAAATCGATATTCGACAGAAGGGAGTGAAATTTTGGGAGATTGTTGGGGAAGGTTTATACAAGAAATTGAAGAAATCGATAGAAGATTTAAACAAGAAATCAAAAAAATTTTGGGAGATTATTGGGGAAGGTTTATATACCGTTTTATGTTAAAGGGAGTGAATCAGAGGGGTTGCTTTAAAAATGGGTGGATTTGTACTGGGAAAGAGAGTAAAAAATGGTGAATCTGAGTGTGGTGATAGGTTTGTGTAGGAGGTTTGTGAGAGATGTCGGAAGAGATGAAGTTACCTAGAGGGTGATGGTGGTGGTGAGAGGAGAGAGATTAGGGTGGTGGTGAGAGGAGAGAGATTAGGGTGGTGGTGAGAGGAGAGAGATTAGGGTGGTGGAGGTAGGGCAGCAGGGATTAATTGGATCAACTGGTGGTGGTGTTAGTGGTGGAGGTGAGAGAGAGGGGAAGTCAGTTAATTGGGTTAGGGAAGAGAGAAGGGGAGGAGGGAGATTAGAGGATGGGTAATTAAAGGTTAGGGGGTTAATGACGTTAATTATGGGTTAATGACTAACCGAGTTAACGACTGTTAGTCATTAATGGCATCCTGTGGAATTTTTGAAAATTGATGAATATATGGTGAATTTTGAAACTTGCAGGGGTATATGGTACAAAAAAAAATTATCAGTGGTATATGGTGAAAAAATCATTATTTTAAATATTCATTACTATTAGAGTTTGTAGTATGAATAATTAGAAAAAAATAGGAATAATTGATTTTAATAATACAACCTTTCACCGCTTAATTTTTAATAAACCTACCTTTCAATTATTCCTGAATAATGCAACCTTTATACCCTATTTACTTCTAGTAAGTCAAAATGACTTAAAATCGTTTAAAACATTAACTCTTTACCATAAAAATAGAGGCATAGAGGCAAGGGAAGGGAAAAATGGACAAGCTAGGAAACGTGACTTACCAAACAAACTGATTATCAACACGTCAAATCCCATTAAAAGCAAATACCCCCAAAAGGTTACCTTATTCAAGAATAATTAAAAGGTTGACTTATTAAAAATTAATCGGTGAAAGGTTGTATTATTAGAACTAATTATTCCAAAATATTCTTAATGAATAATTTTCAAAAGAGAAAGTTTTTGGAAAATCTTATTTATGGAAAAAATCTTATTCAAATAATGCATTATCTAAATAAATATCTTATCTCTTTTGGAAGGATAGATTCAAAAAGATAATGTGTTATTTGTTAAAGATTGCTTCTATTGTTAAGACATATAATTTTATCTTAATTGATTTGATCATATTTCTAAACAAAAAAGATTGATTCATGCAAAGTTTCTGACTCTATATAAACGTATCTTTTAGTTTTCAAAAGACACGATTTTCTATTCTATCAATCTGAGCTTTTGTGAGAGAAAATCGAAAAACATATACCACTGAGAAAAGCACAATATTTCTGATATTGTCAAAGGTTTTTGCTTAGAAATTATTATGACCTCTATCTGCTTGAATACGAAGCACCCATCGAAGAACATTTATGTAATTTTTCATAATTATAGAGAGAGTTGGATTGGGTACATTAATTTATATTTGATCTTTATAGCAACACTTATAGTTAAGTGTTGGGAAGCACTACTAGAGTTAGTAGTGGGGTTTATTATACCTTGAGTGAGGTATTAGGAATTCGTTTTTAGTGGATTTGGTGGACGTAAATCTCTTGGAGATCGAACCACGTTAAAATATTTGTGTCTCTGTTATTCTCAGTGATTTGTATATGCATTGTGTTTCAACCTTAAACTACCACTGTATTTTTCAGTTGAAATACAATGCATGTTATAGTGCCATATATTTCAAAAGTTCGATTTTTTACAAAATTTTTGTAACTCAATTCAACCCCCATTCTGAGTTATCTCTTGCTAACTAACAATATTGAAATAAAAAGTTTCGTTGTCTTAGTATAGCTAGTAATTGTTAGTTATACGTGGGTTTTTAATATACTACATTAATGACCAAATCTACGAATGTATAGCCAAATAGTGTTATAAATTGGACATTTCCATGAAGAATATTTAGCTTGATTTGTAAGAAGAAATAAAAAATTTCTATTTGTCAGCAAGCAGACATAATAATGTACTTCATGACTAATTAAAAAAGCATTTGGTTCAAGTCATTGGGTTCTATAGACTTCTAGTTGGATTCTATATGGATATTTTTGCTACTTAGTTCTTTATTTATTTTTCAATTATTATTTTGATGGTGCTACCTTTTTTTTAAAGAGAAATTTCATTAATTGAATGCCAAACGACATCTACAATAAGTATTAAAGAAAAACAAGATATAATCAGACAAGATCAAATCAAATTCGCCTTCGAAGAAACTACAATGAACCGGATCGAAGCAATATAAACAAGACTCCCTTGTATTTGCTGAATCACGCAGCCTATTGATGGGGAAGTCTATCATTATGATATAGTTTGGGGAAGAAAATTCTTGATTTAACCATGTTGACGCATCCGAATTTTCAATACTTCGATGTTGATGGTCTTGAACTTCAACCAATAGGAACAATTTCTCATACCAATTTTTAAACTTCCACTTGGGAAGAGGATAAAACCAAACTCTAAACTCCCATGAAAGGAGAGAAAGAACCCAAAAATTGGGTAGAAAACTCTCAAAAAGAGAGAGAATGGAAGATTATTAATAACAAAAACAATGAAAACTAGAAGAAAAAAGATGAATTGGGGGCTTACCACCATCAAAAGGATGATGACAACCCCAAACTAGAAGAAAAATATTAGGGTTTTTTGAGGAGGAAGAGGAGAGAGGGGAGAGGAGGAGGCTATTTAAAAATAAAACTAGGATGCCTAATTGTGAAGGTTGCGGGAGTTATGGTGCTACTTAATTTCATTATAATACATGCAAAAAAAGCACATACTACATCATCAATAATGTTATTATTCAACAAAAAAAAAAATAATGTTATTATTGCTTACTATTTCTGTATAAAGACTGGATCATATTTACATTTTCTTATGAAAAAATTTGAGTAATCCTTAGGGTCACCATGCAACCCTGTTGACGTGACAACTTATATGACGTTTATTTTTAGCTTTCTTTTTAATTAGGATCATTAATTCCCATCATTTCCATTTCAAATTCCTAATTTGTACATTGTAATCCATTTAATCTATACTAATATATTAAAAGGCGTGCCTAAACAAGGAACGGTGCCACGTGGCACTCTCCCTAAGGGAGTTTTACTCTATGTAATCCACAACAATTAAAAAAAATTAGAAATTGCTTAGTATAGGGTTTGATCTCGGGACCTCAAGAACATATACTAAAGTCTTAACCACTAGACCAAATAACATTTAGTGTTATCATCTTAAAGTATAACATTAATAAATAAAAATTTTCCTTACCCGGGGCATAGCCCTGGCCTAAACTAGTTTTCCTTTCAATTATTACCTCTCTAGTCTCTATCATATCCAAACTCACATATTCACAATCACACTTTTCTTATCAATATTTAAAATTTATGATTACATACATAATTATTTTTTATATTTGCAGAAAATCCTATCACTTATATCTCTTATTTTCCACATCAAAAGAGGGGAAGGACGACTAATACATACTGGGTTACTCAGCAATATTTTAAAATAAATTAATACTTTCAATAAATGCGATAAGGTTTTGATGTTTTTAAGAGGTCATGTGCTCATCTTCTTTCAATTTTTTTTGGTGCCCAAAAGGGACTACCCAACAAACAAACGTGCTCAACTTCTCATTGCATTAGATGATCACATTTTCACCTACCCAGTTTTCTTCACCTGTTGATTTTTCACCATTTTCTTACATATAAAAGAGACCCACCAAAACAAATAAGATTGTCTAAGATAAAACCAAAATTACTACTAAAAAAGAACCCCTAGAATTTATATAATTTTATAATTAATAAGTCTCCTATTACATTTAGCAAAAAAAAATATACAATAATGGCCGGAGTACAGTATGATAATCAGGAGATAAAGACTAAAAAAAGCCTGCATCATAGGGGGTACAGGATTTTTGGCATCCGTACTTGTCAAATTATTATTGAGCAAGGGGGTTTCGGTCAATACTACTGTTAGAGACCTTGGTAACTCTCTTCTTCCTCCTTTATTCTAAGTCCTTGTTTGTTAAGCAGCAACATTTTTGATGTAATGCCATCTATCATTAGCTAATGTTTTGGTCATACATATAGGTGATGAAAAAAAGATTTCACATCTCTTAGCACTTCAAGATCTTGGCGACTTGAAATTTTTTCGAGCAAATTTAACTGATGAAGGAAGCTTTGATGTTGCAGTACAAGGTTGTGACGTTGTTTTCCTAATAGCCACTCCCGTCAACTTCGCGTCTCAAGATCCAGAGGTATGTTATGACTAGATTGGTAGCCCGTGTCATACACAGGGTTGAAATGTACGATATGTTTATGATTTATACTGTATGATTTTATCGTGATTTACATATATGTAGTTTTCTTAAAAAGAATGAGGACACATATATATTCATAATTTGATGATTAAATATAGAATGATATGATTAAGCCCGCGGTGTTTGGAGTAAGGAATGTCTTGACAGCCTGCGTGAAGGCAAAGACAGTGAGACGCGTTGTTCTGACTTCATCTGCAGCTGCTGTATCGATCAAGAATATCACTGAAGAAGGTCTTGTGATGACTGAGGAAGATTGGACTGATGTTGATCTCCTCTACTCCCAAAAACCATCAACTTGGGTATGTAAAAATGCTTGATAGTACAATATATTTGTGTTCTTAGCACCTTTAATAAACTACCATATTATGAATGTCGTTCGCTTATTTTCGAAAATGTTTTACAGGGTTACCCTGTTTCTAAGACCCTAGCTGAAAGGGAAGCCTGGAAATTTGCAAAAGAAAACAACCTTAATCTTGTTACTGTGATACCACCTTTGATTGCTGGTCCTTCGTTGACTCCTGATGTCCCCAGCAGCATTGTTTTTGCTACATGCTTATTAACAGGTCCATATATAATTCTCGTTCTAAGGACTAAGACCCTGTTCGGTTCAACTTTTAAACATAGGTTTATGTTAAAATAAGTTTTCGTCCGTAAAAGATCATCTGTAATCAACAAAAAGGTAAATATCTGTAAGTACATATGTGAAAAAATCAGGTAAACTAGTAAAAATCAGTTTTCAATCAGTAAAGATCTAGTTTTGATCAGCAAAAATAAGTTTTGATAACGTTAAGAAATTACGTCGAGTTATTGCAGGAGATGCGTTCCTCATAAACAACTTGAAGGGTATGGAATTGGGGTCAGGTTCTATCTCGATTACACATGTAGAGGATGTTTGTCGCGCACACATTTTCCTAGCAGAGAAAGAATCAGCTTCTGGGCGTTATATTTGCAGCGCGGTTAACACTTGTGTTCTTGATCTCGCCAAGTTTCTAAGCAACAAATACCCTCAGTACAATGTTCCTACAGAGTATAGTTTCAAACCCTTCTACATGTGGACTCAAAAATGTTTGTAGCATTACGATAGAGGCTGATTTTGTTGTGTTATATTCTGGTTTATATTTGCAGTTTTGGAGAATTCCCTTCAAAGGCCAAATCAGTCTTATCATCAGAGAAACTCGTTAATGAGGGATTCAAGTTCAAGTATGGGATTGAAGAGATTTATGACTCAACTACAGAGTATCTGAAGAACAATGGTCTATTGAAGGATTGAAAAAGATGGAAAATATAGCATCTGCACAGCTATATTCACTACTGTATCTTGTTGTTGAAGTTTTCTTGTGCATTTTACCTTGTCTAGGTGATCCGTAATGTGTTATATGAAATAAAACTATATTTATAATAGGAAACATCAAACTTGGACCAAAATAATCCCAACTATTACCCGTCCGCTTTTAATAATCCCAACTATTACCCGTCCACTTTTAATAATCCCAACTATTAAGTGCCCCTAGGCCCTACCAAAAGTATCTCAGTTACCTGTTGTGACTTGTTCAACTGGTAAAATATAGCATGTGTGTAGACACAAAATTGTGTATCCCCATTGAGAACCCTATGATGAAACATACGGTAGTGCTAATTGGTCCGGTCCAAAGAAAGAGTAATCGAACAAGCTAAGGCCAAATGCATTTTAAAAAATATAAAGTCTATTAATTATTACACCCAAGTCCAATTTTAAAGCCCAATTAATTATTCCTAATAATTAATTGCATATTTAATATTTTAATATTAATTATTTTGATAATTAATTTTTAAAGGATATTTCAAAAATCAGATTTTATTCCTCAAGATAGTTGATTTCGGATTTCAAAGGATAAATTTAACCAAAGTTTAAAAAAAAATCTTAAAACAATAAAAAACCGGCCAGAAAGCAAGTGTGCCTTACGCACATGCTGTGCGCCAAACACAAAGCGGTGCGCCAAGCGCGCAGTTTTATTTTATCTTTTCGATTCGTTTTCGGTTTCCTTTGCCTATAAATACCTCGTTTCTTCAAACGACTTTTGACAATACTTTCCTACGACTTCTACACACACTCTCCTATTCTCAAACTCATATTCAAACACTCAAACTCACATTCAAACACATCCATCTCTTCGAATTTCTTATTTCAAGCTTCAAGATTGCTCATCTTTCTGACCGTAATACAAGACCCGGGCGACAAAGGTATAATTCTTGAGGGTCAATTCCAATTTAATTCTTATTTTACTAACCATCTACTTGTCGCGATGTAGATCTTAAAGGGAATTAACGCTATACTGTACATTCTTATCTAAATCTCTATTTTTTGTATTTTCTTTTACTTTACATTGTTATATATTCATAATCATGATTGTATGATTTAATGCTTTTACTACCTCACATGATTATTATTGCTAATCAAAGACCTAAAGAACTGTTCCAACATTAAATTCAGATAATTTGGACAACTTGTTAGGAACCCAGTAATTTGATTGCATAATAACATGCCATTTAAAAATTTAGTCTTTTGTTTGTTTAGTAAACCGACATAGATTAATCATACATTGTATTAAAACGTTGTTTGGCTGTTTAATTGCATAAAACATGACATGAATCGATATAAAGTAGAGGCCATCAATAGGCGAATTTGAGTCCGGATCTTATTCGTACCCTCACCCCCGAACTCAATCTATGGTTCATTGACCATTAATGGAGTCATGACGGGGAAATCTACATTGGAAAAGTCCATAAGTTGTCCCAAGGTTTTCCAGTATCCAATTAGGTTTATGAGTCTTCCTTTAAAGACTTGTTGGCGATTTCAAAACATTTTCAATAAAACCTTTACAATGAGGTAGTAAAAATACGCGATCCTCCTGCGTAGGCGAATAAAAACATGCCTACAATTTGGTGGCTTCTCTAGGGAGGATTTTAAAGAAACTCAATTTTTTAATTGAATGAGTGAAACTCGAAAAATATAATTCATACTTGTTTTATGCTTATAAATAACATTACAGTTTTGTATATGCATGGCTACTGATTTAAGACACTATAAGGACAATCTTCCTTGCCTCATTATCGCACGTTCTATGTGTGAGGCCACCCCCGGGGGTTTTGTGCGTTGTCCTTCCGAAAGCTTCCTGAGCGATTAGTGTTGGATCTTAGTCATAAGCAAACCTACCCAACCATGGCATTGTTATCTTATTCCTGACTTGAGAACTGGAGTGCGTCTTACACGTGGCTACCTTTTTAAGCAAAGGTACGAAGTGTGGGATCAATTTCTTAGTCATGGACGCTTTTCAGCCTTATTCAATGCCTGCCCATAGTATTAAACATAGATCTTGACTTTAGGTTGGAACTGCATACTATTCTTGCCTATATGATATTATTGATTGTCTGTTTGCTATTTTCAACATGCTTTCCCCTCGAATTAGGCTAAAATCATCGAAAAATGACCAATACATCGTCGAAAACGAAAAACCGCATCGCTAGAGCAGTGCGCCAAGTGCAAGTATCTTGTGTCTTAAGCAAGAAGCTTGCGCCTGATGCACCAGACTGCGTGGCACGCAAGCTTGTTGGGTGTGCTGCAAGATGCTTGCGTGGCATGCAACTGCTATCTGAGCAATAACACTGCGCGGTTTTATGGTTTCGTCGGTTTATTTGCCGGATTTTAATCTATATGCAAATTGTCGTTCATGATCACTTTTAGGACATCTTTTTCAAACATAAAAATCAATCTTTTCATACATATCATCTATGGTCGAGTCTATCCTAAAAAATGCATCTAGAAAAGTGATCATGGTAGAGTTAGAGTCGTCATGCATGTCTACCTCCTCCCAGTTTATCCCTATCCAACAAATCTTCTCTATCACATCTATCCTATCATATTCCACCTTTTAAAAAAACATATCTTTTTCAAAATCAATCCTACACCTCTTCTATTCTATCCTTTTTCGAAAATGTTTACTAATCATCATCTTACCACCTATTAAAAAAAAATCTTTTCAAAATTAATCCATCATCTTTTCCCAATAAAGGTTAAAAACAAGGGGTCCCTTTAAAAAAACGAATTTCGAAATTCTAAGCCCAGTCCAAATACCGCTAATCCAACCCAATCAACCCAATCCCAATCCATTTGTCTTCATCCTAGCTAGGCCCACTTGAGTCCATGCATTCATACTAGTTCCACTTGCATTATAATCCAACTTAGGCCCAATCTAAGTTTCATCCCAGTCATTTCAATCTAAGTCTAATCCTAATCCAACCCAAAACTTAGGTCCATTTAGGCCCAATTCATACCCTAGGTCTAGTTTGCATCTTCAATAAGCCATAGTCAAGTCTTAGGACTATAAAAGCCCAATTCATATCCTAGGTCTAGTTTGCATCTCTATGTAAGTCCTAGTCAAGTCTTAGGAGTGCTAGGACTATAAAAGCCCAATTCATACCATAGGTCTAGTTTGCATCTCTATGTAAGCCCTAGTCAAGTCTTCAGACTATAAAAGCCCAATCTTAGGTCTAGTTTGCATCTCTATGTAAGCCTTAGTTAAATCCAATTCCAAACCCTTATAGGACGAAGTCCAAACTCTAAAACAATTAATCATTGGGTTTAGACTGCTTGCTCTAAATTTTAGTTCAAAGTCTAGCCACCCTTAGGTCTAGCCTGCTTATTCCAAATATAAGTTCAAAGTCTAGGCTTCCTTATTGCCTAGCCTACTTACTCACGCGTAAGTTCAAAGTCTAGCCACCCTTAGGTTTAGCCTACTTACTCTAAATGCAAGTTTAAAGTCTAGCTTTCCCTATCACTTAGCCTGCTTACTCTCCCGTAAGTTCAAAGTTTAGTCACCTTACTCTAAATGTAAGTTCAAAGTCTAGCCTTCCCTATCATCTAGCCTGCTTACTCTCCCGTAAGTTCAAAGTATAGTATTCCCTAAAGTCCACATAGGTAATAATCTGTGAGCCTAGCCTTCTTACTCTCCCGTAAGTTCAAAATCTAGTATTCCCTAAAGTCCACATAGGCAATCTTTTGTGAGCCTATAGCCTGCTTACTCTCCTGTAAGTTCAAAGTCTAGTATTCAGCAAATCCTAATCATTGAGTCCAGTCTACTTGCATATATAGTCCAGTCCAGTCCATGTCTGCATATGCATATAGTTAGGCCCATGTCAACATCATGGTCAAGCCCATACTAGTTCAATACCATATCCATTTCTAAACAGTGGCGTATCCAGGAATTACGGGATGGGGGTACGGATGAGAAAAAATCAAATAAAACAAAATACAATACTTGAGTTGATTTACGACTAAAAATTCAAATCAGAATACAATGCCAATATGAATTAATGATTCAAATTACAACTAATTTAAAATGACAAAAATACATAAGTTTCAAATAAATAAAAATTACAAGTGCATCCGACGACCTTTCATAGATAGGAAGCGGTTAATTACGTCATCATCACTAACTTGCAAAAAAACAAATCCCTCTCAATATAAGTGACTAATCTCTATTTCAATTTCAATTCACACTTCACATCTACAAAATTTCAATTTCATTTAATTTCAATTCACAGCCTCTATTTCAATTTCACAATTTCTACTCTCTAATTTCAATTCAAGTTATCTCAATTTCCATATTTCACAATTGCACAACATTTAAATTTCATTTTCATAATTTCTTATTTCAATTCAAAATATCAGTTCACACAATCACACTTCACATCTAACAAAATTTCATCAGTTCTTTACTTCTTGGATTGGATTTTCATTCTAAAACTACTTCTAATCATATATCCAAATTCCATTAATAAAAAAACTGATAAGTCTATAAATTAACAGAAATTAAAAAAAGAAAAAAAATACCTCAACCAGTAGGGTTCTGAGCTTCTGCCGTTCTGTTCCTCTGCGGTCTGCCTTCTGGGGCTACCGTTCTGACCTCCGCCCTCCGGTCTCCTGTAAAGTGGCGTTCGACCGGTCTGGCCTCCGGTTTCCGGCAACTGGCGTTCTGGCCTCCGGCAGCGGCGAGGCGGCAAAGTGTCGACTTTTTGGGGAATTAAGAAAGAAAGAGAGAAGAAAAATTATGAGGGAGTCAGGGAGAGGGAGTCGAAAGGAAAATAACGCTATACTGACAGAGAGCCCAGAGGAGAGAGAAAGAAAGGGACGCGTTGAGAGCGTAATTTTTATTTTTCCTTTTTCCTTTTTTTTTTCCTTCAAATTTTTTTTGGGGAATGGGGGTACAGCTGTACCCACTGTACCCCCTGTAAATCCGCCACTGTTTCTAAACCTCCATTTCAAAATCATTTTCCATTTCCATTTGCCATTTTTATTTCCCATTTCCCATTTTCATTTTCCATTTTCATTTCTTATTTCCATTTCCTATTTCGAAAATCATTACTTAAAACTAACAAGCGAGGTCCACTCGATTTTATTCATGACCGGTCGAGAGATTACAACTTAGGAACGCCTAATAGAGGAACAAAAGTTGAGCCTACTGTAAAGCTTATCAAGAGCACTATCATCACCCCTACTTCATTTAGAGTCATGAGATTACTTTTGATTGCCTTCACAATAGAGGCGCGATCACTTTCACAGGGTCTACTCCTAAACCTACACCTATAAGAAAATTCAAAAGGTGCAACCCTTATTTCTACTACGAATTCCTATAGAATAATGAACACCTAACACCTAGTGTTGAATCCTACAAATGCACTGAAAAATATGATCGATGATGACAAACTTCTAATACTTGCTACAACGAGAATCAACATCACCAACAATCCCGTATGCAGTGTATCAACATTGAAAAGGGCTTAGTCTTTTAATTCTGGTTTCCTAGGTTGAGTCAGAGGGTCCTTATCCTAAGCCATTTATGTCCTTTCTCATCGAGTATATGTCACTTTAGGACTTCATTTATTATAGCCTTTCCTTTCCATTTCATTTCATTATATTTGTATTTTTCTTTTCATTGGCCTTTCACCATCATTTATGCTTCAAATTCGATGATGAAACCCAAATCACATTGCCTCTAATGACCTTGATTAATAAAAAAAATCAAAAAAATAAAAAAAATAAAAAAGGACATACTTTGCATTATGAGTTATTTCCCTATATCCTCCATCATTCAAAAAGCCATCATCCATACACCACCTCCATTCAATCCAAAATAAAATCCATTAAACCATCATCTCCATTAGCCAGATAATCCCTTCATAATCAAAGCTCCACAAATATCCTTCAAAACTTCCAATACCTTAAACCACAAAAAACTTGTGTGCAAGCCTCACTACATAAAAAAAAAAAAATCAATGCCAGGCAAAATAAAAGAAAAATAAAAGAAAAAAAATAAAAGTACGAAAAAAAGCAAAAACAAAAGAAAACGCACAGGACAAAAAGTAAAAAATGCAAAAAGAAAAAGCCAAAGGCAAAGAAATAAAAAGTCAAGCTAGGGGGCTTACTCACAAGTTTTATCCCTCATTGAAATCCTTCAATCTATCAAAACCTTAACCCATATAATCCAAATACATGATCCTACCTTAGCCCAACCAATTGAATCTTCATCAAAACCTAAAGCCTTAAACCTTTCAACCTTTCATCAACCCTAACTCCTTTTTCAAGGTATGTCCAAGCCCGCTAGGTTGAAAACCCGAAAAGGCAGCCTATGCAAAAGTTAGGGAAAAAAAAAGAAATCAGATCCAGAACAACGAAAAGTCTGATTCCGCAAGGATAAGTAGGAGTCCTCATGTCGAGGCCCGACCACTTCAATAACATAAAATTAATCAAGGTCTAATGATTTGACTTTCTAGAATCCAAAAGCATACTCTTTCTAGATCCCGACATAGACTCGAGTCTGAACTTAACCATGCCAAAGCCTTTTCCCACTTACATCTATATGAGTCATAAATTTAAACTTTTTATTTTTTCAATCCAAATTCTCTTTGTCTCTGAAGGACTCTCCGACAATTCCATGATCTCTGACGATAGTTGACTTTGCCTGTATCAACTCCCAAAGAAGAATCCCTAGTGAAGAACTCTAATACAGATACAATACATTCCAATCTAGGCTCAAAATGCCTAATTCAAGACAAGCTTACCCAAAGTGGGGGCTTCCTATATATGTGGTGGTTCCTCCTTATCAAACTCCCTATAAGTTGTAATCTGTAGATCTCACTTGCGGACCCTGATTCATTGCTAAAACAGTTTTCGAAAATCATTCTATCTCTCTGTCTATCCAGATTTCTTAATCTTGCATAACCCTGACTTTGCAATACATTTCACCTTTCTTAGCCTTGTATAACCCTGACCTTGCATAACATTTCATCTCTACCTTAGCTTTGCATAACCCTAATCCTTACATAGCGTCTCATGCATCCTTAGAGTCTAAATTTGCATCATTGCATCATTATGTGCACTATCTGAGTTGTTTGCACCTATCTGCTAACATCTTCTCCTGCAGGTAATCAGATTACTTGTAGTTATCGTCTTGCATACTAACTTTAGTTTTTTGCAGAAACCGGCAATATATAAATCAGTTCTAAACTGCAGAGCGTTTAGAATCGTTGTCCGTCCGACATCGCATACTTTGGCTTTCAGTTTCCTGAACCTCAGTCAAAGTGGGGGCTTCTGTAGAAACAAAATCGTGTCTCCCCAATGAGAACCCAATGATGAAACATACCGTCATCCTAATTGGTCCGGTGCAAAGGAAGATCGATCGAACAAGCTAAGCCCAAAAGCATTTCGAAAAATATAAAGTCAATTTATTAAATCCAAACCCAGTTTTAAAATCCAAATAATTATTCCGGATTATTAATTACATTTTCAATATTTTAATATTAATTATTTTTGATAATTAATTTTTAAAGGATATTTCGAAAATCAGATTTTTATTCCTAAAGATAGTTGATTTCGGATTTCGAAGGATAGATTTTACCAAAGGATAAAAAAAATCTTGAAACAATAAAAAAAACCGGCCAGAATGCAAGTGCGCGTGATGCATAGGCTGTGCGTCAAGCACAAAGTGGTGCGCCAGGCGCACAATTTTATTTTATCTTTTAAATTCGTTTCGTTTTCGGTTTCCTTTGCCTATAAATACCTCGTTTCTTCGAACAAATTTTGAAAATACTTTCCTACGACTTCTACACATACTTTCCTATACTCAAACTCATATCCAAACACTCAAACTCACATTCAAACACATCCATCCCTCGAATTTCTTATTTCAAGCTTCAAGATTACTCATCTCGCAGACCGTAATACAAGACTAGGCGACAAAGGTATAATTCTTGAGGGTCAATTCCAATTTTATTCTTATTTTACTAACCATCTACTTGTCACGATGTAGATCTTAAAGGGAATTAACGCTATACTGTAATTCTTCTCTAAATCTCTCTTTTTTGTATTTTCTTTTACTTTACATTCTTATATATTCATATGCATGATTGTATGATTTAATGCTTTTATCACCTCACATGATTATTATTGATAATCAAAGACCTAAAGAACTGTTCCAACATTAAATTCAGATCATTTGGACAACTTGTTAGGAACCCAGTAATTTGATTTCATAATAACATGCCACCTAAAAATTAGTCTTTTGTTTGTTTAGTAAACCGACATAGATTAATTATACATTGCATCAAAACATTGCTTGGTTGTTTAATTGCATAAAATACGACATGAATTGATATTAAGTATAAGCCATCAATAGGCGAATTTGATTCAAGATCTTATTTGTACCCTCACCCCTGAACTCAATCTATGGTTCATTGACCATTAATGGAGTCATGACGGGGAAATCTACATTGGATAAGTCCCTAAGTTGTCCCAAGGATTCCCAATATCCAATTAGGTTTATGAGTCTTCCTTTAAAGACTTGTTGGCGATTTCAAAACATTTTTCAATAAAACCTTTACAATGAGGTAGTCAAATACGCGCTCATCTCGCATAGGCGAATAAAACACGCCTCCAATGTGCATCACGTATGACTTTCTTTTATATCTCCTCATCCTATTTTTTTGGTAGAAATAGGATAGTAGATTAAGTGCTTGAAGAAGCTATTACATGTGAGCTTGGTTCCATAATGAAACCATTGTCACCCAAATGTTAATTGTTCTCATAGGTCCTATAAACCGACTTGTCTAGTAAACAAATATTAATACAATCCGGGGGAGGGTCATACAAAATACAAAATTAGTTGGGGTCTAGACGCCTTCTTTTTGCTGATTTTGCTAATGCGTCCGCCAACTTGTTCACTCCCCTACCTTCTTTGTGCAGCTTAGTGCCTGTTTGAGATTGAAGCAACTCCCTGCATGCAGTCACAATATGTGGTAGATTATTCTTACTATGACTTAAGCTCAAGGTTTCTTTTATTGCCAGCATACAGTCATAACATATAATACAGTTTTTCCAATTGTTTCGGTCAATCCACTCCAAAGCTACGTGAATGGCTTTGATTTCAATTTCTGTAGTATCTATTGCAAATATGGAAGATTGAAAACCTTCCACCCAGTTACCGAGGCTATCTCTACATACTCCCGCTATAAAAGCTTCATTCTTGCCCAAAGTAAAAGACCCATTAGTATTGATTTTAAAGAAATTAGGGGGAGGCGATGGCCGTGGAGTTGTTGATGTGGAGTTTGGTGGTATCTCTGTAGACTTTGTCTAAGTGAGCTCAGCTGATTAATTTCATTCAACATGATACTGCATGCCACTGTTGTCGCAACTCATTTACTCTTTCATTCATTCTCTTAACTTGTCCCTTACAATGCAAGCAAGCACCTATTTATATGGCACCTTACATAAACCTAAAAGTATAAAAAGAGAATATTCTTTCACGGCACATGATCACTGAACATGGCACATGATCCTAGGAGGATTAACTTAAAAGGTAGAGTTTATTATCACATTATAACCATAGACATAATTAGACTAGGCTTAAAACACAACGCCTACATGGGCCCGATTTACATACTACTCCTTCCAACACTCCCCCTCAAGTTGTGAGTGGAGGTTGGGACACTCCGAGCAATTGTCCAGTAATGCTTGATGCTACTTGACAAAGAGCAGCTTGATGAAGACATCAGCAAGTTGCTTGGAAGATGGAACTTAAGTAAGAGAAATGAGACCTTCCTGAGCTTTATATCTAATAAAATGACAATCTATGCCAACATGTTTAGTCTTCTCATGGTAAACTGGATTAACAGAGATGGCTAATGCAGCCTGATTATCACAAAAAGAGGGATGTAACTCAGATGAGTAAGACCAAGATCCTTGAGCAGTACGCTAAGCGACACGGTAAGGGCCATGAACCTGTACTCTACCTCTGCAGATGACCTGGCTACAACTGTTTGTCTTTTTACTTTTCCAGGATATGGGAGAGTGTCCAAGCATGACACAAAAACCTGAAGTAGATCTTCTAATGACAGGGCAGCCAGCCTAATCACTATCACAGTTGGCACTGAGATGAGCAGCAGATGAAGAGCAAGTAGAATGCCTTGATTTGGAGAGCATGATAGGTACTTGAGTACTCTTTTTGCTGTTTGAAGGTACACTGTGGTGGGTTTGTGCATAAATTGACTGAGCACATGTATATGAAATGCTATATCAGGCCTGGTTAGGGTAAGGTAAATGAGTTTACCAATTTGTTGTTGGTATACAGCAGCATCAGGGAAAGGATCACCAAGGTCTGTGGTGAGTTTTAAGTGAGAATCCATGGGAAGCTGAAGAGGCTTGCAGTTCTGCATTTTATAGTGATGAAGAAGGTTAGTAAGGTACTTTTTTTGAGATAAGAAAATCCCATCATTAGTTCTATCCACTTCAATCCCTAGATAGTATCTTAATTCACCTAGGTCTTTCATGTGAAATTGTTGAGCAAGAAAGGATTTTGTGGCCTGAATGAGAGAAAGATAATTGCCTGCTATAAGAAGGTTAGCAACTTACACTAATATAGCAATAAAGGAGTCTCCAGTGACCTTAGTGTTTAAAAAGTAATCACACTTGGACTGTTTGAATGATAATAGTTTCAAGACTTCACTCAACTTGGTAAACCATTGCCTAGGGGCTTATTTGAGCCCATAGAGAGATTTAAGGAGTTTACACACTTGTTCACCATTGGATTCAGGAAGATCCTGCCCCTCAGAAAGAGGTTTGATCCTGTATCCTAGGCCAAGATAGCCTGGTGGCAGTTTTATGTACACAACTTCTTGCAAATCACCACGCAAGAAGGCATTTTTTACATCCATTTGATGCACATGCCAAGCCTTCACAACAGAGATAGCCAAAAAAGATCTCACAATTGCCATTTTTGCCACAGGGGTAAATGTTTCTTCATAATCAATGCCATATCTTTGTCAATTACCCATGACTACAAGTCTTGCTTTGTTTCTCTCTACACTCCCACTAGGGTTGTATTTGGTTTTAAAAAGCCACTTACACCCTATAAATTTGTTTTTAGGAGGGAGGGTAGTGATCTCCCAAGTGTTGTTTAACTCTAAAGCTTCAAGTTCCTCATTCATGGCTGCTACCCATGTAGGTTGAGTGACAACTTGTCTAAAGTGTTTTGGTTCAGGTTCACTCATAGCTGGCTCATGAAACAAGCAAAGGAGGGACTGAATACAGTATCAATGTGAGAACCAATGAAACTAGGATTTGAATCTGTCATGGTAGTCCAAGTGAAGTAGTCACTGTACCAACTAGGTGTTCTATGTGCTCTAGTAGACTGCCTGGTTGGTTGAGGGGGCTTAGGAGCAGTAGGAGCAGCTATAGGACCAGGAGGGTTTTGGTTGAGCATCATCATTGTCTACCCACATCTCGTCCTCACTTCAGTCACATTGTTCATCAGTGTATGTATGCTCAAAAGTGTGTTGCTTTAGTCATATTGTGGTTTAAAGATTTATATGGGAAT
Organism: Beta corolliflora; assembly: GCA_947648045.1. Lineage (NCBI taxonomy): Eukaryota > Viridiplantae > Streptophyta > Magnoliopsida > Caryophyllales > Amaranthaceae > Beta > Beta corolliflora. The sequence goes on along the minus strand of CANSZD010000190.1, from coordinate 92,317 downwards.
ATGTGTTCATAAAATTTACGTTTTTTTCACCAGGTACCCCTGTGGTTTTTCAAAATTCATGGGGTACCCCTGTTTTTTAAAAAATGCACCAGGTTCCCTTACTATTTCAATAAAATGCATGAAATGCCCTTAATGACTAACGGCGTCAAGTTTCCGTTAGTCATTAGGCTTAATTAATCCCTTTTACCCTAATAAAACCCTAATTAGCCCTAATTAACTAACTAAACCCTAACTTCTAACCCTACCCCCTAACTTCAAACCCTAACCTAACCTTAACCCCATAACCCCACCACCACCACCCAACCACCACCACCCCACCACCACCTCCCCTCCCCCTCCTCACCCCCCACCGCCGTAGCCCCGCAGCCAGACCCCCCCCCCACTCCCCCTCCCCCCCCGCAAAGACCCCCTCCCCCCCCCCCGCACACCCCCTCCCCGCACCCCTCTCCTCCGCCCCCCAAAAGACTCCCCCTTCCCACTCCCCCACCCCGCAGCCCCCACCGCGCTCATCCACCACCTCACCTCCTCTCACCCTCCCCCGCACCGGACCACCACCATCGCATCACTGCTGCCGCCCCCAACACGCACCACGACCCGACGACCGGCGAGCATTTGCGAAATCAACTTCGAAATCAATTTTTCAAATCATTTTCAAATCGGTTTTCAAAATCATTTTCGAAAATAAGGATATATCAATGGCGAGGAGGAGAGAGAAATTGAGACCTATAAGAACAACGGCTTTTGAGCATTGTAATCAGCAGGCGACATGCTCAACAAAGGCCATCGACCGGGGAGGGAGGGAATTTCGACGGGTGTGGTGGGGGAGGGGGATTCGACGGGGATGGTGGGGGAGGGGGAATTCCGGCTGGGGGTGGTGGGGAAGGGGGAATCGACTGGGGGTGGTGGGGGGGGAATTTGACGGCGGGGGTGGTGGGGGGGGGAATTCAACGGGGGTGGTGGGGAAGGGGGGGAATCGACTGGGGTGGTGGGGGAGGGGGGCTGGTGGTGGTGGTGGGGGCTGCTAGGGTGGTGGGGGGAGGGGGGATGCTAGGGTGGTGGGGGAGGGTTAGGGTTAGGGTTAGGGTTTAGGGTTTAAGGTTTTAGGGTTTAGGGTTAGGGGTTAACAATGGCAAAATGGTAAATAAAGCTAATAGAAACCTGACACCATTAGTAATTAAGGGCATTTCATGCATTTTATTGAAATAGTAAGGGTATCTGGTGTATTTTTTTAAAAAACAAGGGTACCCCATGAATTTTGAAAAACCACAGGGGTACCTGGTGAAAAAACCGTAAAATTTAACATCCCTACTCACAAACATACTGCTAGTGAGCAAATTATGCAGTTTCTACCCCCTTTTTTGTGCACGGTAGCTTAGAAAGACACATGGATCACCCCTAGGTTTGAATTTATCACCCCTTCTATCAGGGTTAACAACCAATACTAGACAACCAAAGATTTTCAACCAATTGTAATCAGGCGTAGTATTGTATTATAACACTTCATATGGGGATAAGTTATCAAGTACCTGACTAGGGAGTCTATTGGTGAGATGCACAATAGTTAGAATGCAATCTCCCCAATATTTGATAGGCAAGCCACATTGAAACCTTAAAGCTCTTACCATTTTAAGAAGGTTTCTATGTCTTCTTTCTGCTCTACCATTTTGTTGTGGGCTATCCACACAGGTAGTTGTTTAACCAAATTTTTACTAAAGACAAACAATCAAGAATTTATATGAGATCTGTAACCAAATCATGAGTGTATGAAGAAGAATGTAGTAATTGTACTGCTTATGATTGTCGAAAAGAATGATGTACATGTTTTACTTTTAACTGACTTTTATACATACACTCTAGGGTTAACATCTATATTACTATCCGTTTTATGATCTTAAATATCTTCTATAACCGTCCCTAGTTTCTAGCATGTGTAACTGCCTCTATGTCTTGCACCCTCAACTATTTAACGATCCTCTCATGATTTTAATCGATCCAGTTAATGGGTGATGCTCCCAAGGCCTGCTTCAAAGATGGACTTTTGGCCCATCACTCACTAGTAGATTAATTGTTTATTGCTGCGGTCATTAAGTGGCCTATTGCGGCGGTTTTCGCTGCGCAGCAATAGGTTATTAATATATTGCTGCTGTTTTAAACCGCAGCAATATTTGAACATATTGCTGCGGTTTCTAGCCAAAACCGCAGCAATATATTTATTTTTTATTAAAAACGTACAACGTATTGCTGCGGTTTTAAACCGCAGCAATATTTGAACATATTGCTGCGGTTTCTAACCAAAACCGCAACAATATATTTATTTTTTTATTAAAAACGTACAACGTATTACTGCGGTTTTGGCTAGAAACCGCATCAATAGCTTGGCCTATTGCTGCGGTTATTGCCCAAAACCGCAGCAATAGGTCCTGGTACAGGTAATTTTTTTTTTTTTTTTTTGGAATTTCGCAATTAAATTTGAAAGATTAAAACCATGCAATTAACCCATCCACTATCTACCAAATTCGCAGACAAACTAAAGATTAAATAACATGAATTTCATCAATATATAAAGCTAAAAAAACTAATTACATAAATAATACAAAAGATCAAAAAGTAAAATGAAAAAGCAAAAATAACAAAACAACTATTACAACTTAATGACTAATTACAAAAATTATAATAAAAACAAAAAATAAGAAACTGATCTAAAAAAACGAAAAAAATCAAAAAAAATCCTAAAACAAAAAAATCTAAAAAACGAGATCTAAAAAAAACGAAAAAAATCAAAAAAAATCCTAAAACAAAAAATCACAAACGAGATCTAAAAAACGAAAAAAAAACGAAAAAAAAAACCGAAAAAAAAAGTTGAGAACGATTCAAAAAAATCAAAAAACGATTCATGGCTCGCGTCTCAACCCTTGAGAACTGGATCTCATTTCTCGAAACCCATTGCTTGTTGAGGACGATTCAAAAAAATCAAAAAACTATCGTGTCTCAACCTTTGAGAACCGGATCTCGTTTTTCGAAACCCATTGCTCGCCACCATTGATCGTCGTTCGCCTCTCCTCGCCAACGATAATTCATCACTCACCGCGAAGTTTGGAGCAATCTTCTAAGTATAGTTCCCGAAGTCGCTGGTGTTCAACTCACCGCGAAGTGAGTGCCTTCGCCGGAAGACGAAGAAGAGGAGACGAAGTCACTCGTTTTTGTTCTTCAACGACGGCGAAAATAAGAGGAGAGTGAGAGGAAGAAGGACCGACGAAGAAGGACGAATCTCGAGGAGGAGAGAGAAAGGAGTGGCCGGCGAGTTGAGAGAAGAGTGAGAGGAGAGGAGAGAGAGAGAGGTTGAGAGAAAACGGGCCGGTTAAAAAAAAAAAAAGGGATCAATTGAACCCTAATTGCACCGTGTCTTATATTAAAAAAATGGGGATATTGCTGCGGTTTTGGTAAAAACCGCAGCAATATATTAAAATATTATTTTTTTAAATATTATTTTAATATATTGCTGCGGTTTTTGCCAGAAACCGCAGCAATATATCTGGTTAAAAAGTCAACTTTTTTCAAAAAATTTCTGTTGAAACTATATTGCTGCGGTTTTTACAAAAAACCGCAGCAATATCTTTATTTTATATTTTACCTTTTCTTTTTACGTGATATATTGTCACAGTATGGGTAAAAACTGCAAGCAATATCACTTGCAGCAATAAGCAATTATTCTACTAGTGACTTTCTGCTCAAATTCTCGGCATAACAAGTGTTCCCAATTACTTCTTAAATATTAGGGAAGTTAAGAAGTAATTCAAAAACCGCTTCGAATTCCGCAAATCCAACTGCCAAATTTGCAGCAACTAATCTCCAACCGTCCCATCACTTTATAACCGAGCGCCACTTCCATCAATTGGACTTTAACCACCTTTCTCTTGCTTCTCTAAGGTAATTTCCAACTTTTTCTCTCTCTACTCTTCCTTCTTCCATTGTTTCTTCAATGGCGAAAAGTAAGAATACCCCTCTTGCAATTCCTTATTTCACCCACCAAAAAATTCTGGATGACAAAAATCGGCCACCAAGTACATTAAGTGACCCATAATCCATTAAGGACAAGTGCGGTCTACCCGATAGTGCCGAAATCCTCATTCCCAGTTCTGAAATTAGGGCTGACTCCATTTGCGATAGTTGGGTTTGTTTATATGAGTACCCTTTTAATATTGGCCATGCTTTCCCTTTTGGTCCTCTTACTCAATATTTCCTTCCCCAAACAGACAAACCCGTATGTCAACCGATGCCTTACGTTTGGAGGCTTCTCCTTGCCTTAGAAGTGTTGCTTGAAAATAAAAAGAGCTTTTGATTGGTTTTTGACTTTAACGATTTAGGGTTTTGTTATGAGTATGATACTTATGGTGTGGGTAGAATTACTCTCTTTCCTCGTGAGGGTAGACAAAATTTGATTGTGAGATAGACAAATCAAACGATAGGGGTTGGATTGAAGAGGTTTTTCTTTGTAAAGAAGGCTTATTTAGGGGATGACGCTGATGTTTTCCCCGAAAATTGGGTCAAAGGTAGTTTTTGTCGCCTTTCCTTTCATCTTCCTTTCTTTATTAATTGGACTTACTTGTTTGCTGCTGACAGGTGCTAAAGACTCATCCTCTCTGAAAGCCCTAATTCTGTTGAGCGCTCCGAGGCTATTCTTCAAATTCCTAAAGGGAAATTCTCATTGGTAACCTTGTAGTATTGGAAATTATATTTGGTAACCAATCTCATTGGAAATTCTCATTGGTAACCTTGTAGTTAGTAAATTATTACCAGACGTGACATTAATGAGGTAATTGGTTAACTTTTCCGTTAAATGTCATCCCCACCCATGCCGCCCTCACTCCACCCCCACCCCCACCCCCACCCCCACCCCCGCCACCCCTTACTCCACCCCCCACCCCCGCAACCCCCCACAACAACCCCCCACACACCCCCTCGCAGTTCCCCCACCGCATTCCTACAGGCCGCCGGCCCCCCACACCACCCTCCGCCTCCCTCCTTCGCTGCTGCTGCCCATCCCCCCCTCTCCTACCCCTTCCCCCCTTCGCATACCCTCTTTCCTCTGCTGCCCATCGCCCCTCTCCTACCCTTAACAGGGCTTCAAAGTCTGCATAACTGGGTACCCACCACCAACCCAGGAACCAACGCATGGGTGGATCTCGTTTCATTTCCATGGTGAGAGTGGTGTGGGGGGTTGGCCCGCAGGAATGCGGTGGGGAACCTGCAGAGGGTGTGGGGGGGTTTTTGTGGGGGGTTGCAGAAGGGGGGGTGGAGTGAGTGGGGGTGGGGGTGGGGTGGGGGTGGAGTGAGGAGGGGCATGGGTGGGGGTGGGGTGGGGGTGGAGTGAGGGTTGGCATGGGTGGGATGACATTTAACGGAAAAGTTAACCAATTACCTCATTAATGTCACGTCTGGTAATAATTTACTAACTACAAGGTTACCAATGAGAATTTCCAATGAGATTGGTTACCAAATATAATTCATAATACTACAAGGTTACCAATGAGAATTTCCCATTCCTAAATCAAAGAGGATGTTTGTGAACCTGAAAGATTTCAGGCTAGCGTCCCTCACCATCATTACTAACAAAAGACGTCCCCTAGAATTGTCTCCTTCCGCAACCACGTCTTCTTCTAAGCCCTCTACCAGATCCACTCGTGCATCCAAGAGAAGACTTTAATTTCCCAGGGTCGACACCGAAGCTGAGACTGGGGCTGAGAGTGACCCTGTCGAAGTTTCTAGCGAAGAAGACAGTAGTGGTAATACTGAAAGCGACATGAATATGTCTTCAGGTTATTTTACTGTCGTTTTCATTTTTTCTTCTTTTACTTTGCCCTTACTCATTAGTTACAATTTTCCAAGAAACAAGTCTTATGTTGATCGTGCTCCTTCCGTTGATGACTTGCGTCGTCATACTAAGTTAAAGAAAAATTCCTCTTTTGACTCCATCCCCACAACTCCTTCTAACAAGCCGCCTGTCCCAATCCAGATGCTTCCTCCTCCTGATCCCAAGAAATCAATGTCCCTGGCACTACCAGCCGACTTCCGCAATTTCAAGGATGGTACAGCTTCCATCAAGCCCGCCCTTGGCCCCATTCCTCTTTCCTGCTGCAGAATCCTATCTGAATAACTTCAAAGCTATTGACATCTTGGCAGAGTCTGCTGCCTATAACGTTCAGGTATAGTCTTTTGTCTTCCTGTGTTTGCGAGTGTCTTTTCCATTCTACTTACCATTTCTTGCATGCTTTTTCTTAGAGTATCCAAGGCATGCTTGTTGTCAAGAATCATGTCGTTGTTATTGAGAAACAACTGGAGATTTCCAGGCAGCAGGAGAAGAAGTTGAGGAAAAGATGGCAGCTGACGCCACGTTGATCTCAAAGCTTAAGGATAGGAACATGAAGCTAGCCCTTTATGGGAAGAAGAAGAAGACAGATGTCTTGGATGTGGCTGGTTATTATACCTTCAAAACTAGGAGCGAGATGATGAAGGAGTTCCGGGCTGGGAATACCTTCAATTGGAATCATGATGAGGACATCAAGACCTGGGAAGAGGACTTCCTCCCAATGTCTCCACCTAGTGCTGAAGATGACTCTCCTTTGAGGAGCTGAAGGATGTTGAGAATTCTGAGGACAAGGGTGATGGGAAGATGTTTTCTGCCGCTTAAGGCATTTTATATTATTCTACCTGTAGGACTTTCGGTTTAAACTTCTTTTGGGTTTCCCTCTTTGGTAGCATTCCAAAGGGAAGTTTGAATGTAAGAACAATTTACAATTTCCTAGGTTTGACCAATGTTTGCATGTGATTTTACAAATGTTTATGCTGTGTGTTTGAAATCTTCCTCTAATGAGCGTAAACTGTTATTGTACCAGCTGTATGTACCGGTTGTTCTTGGCCAAGCTTGTGTAAAACATGCATGCAAAAAACTTTTTGTAATTTGCTAGACAACTGCAATGTTTTCACCATGCTTGTTATGTCATGACACGTACGTTTGGTGTGCCCTCATGTGTGACAACAAAGTACTAAGTATTATGCAAATAGAATATACTATGAAAGAATATTGCACGAAAAAGATGGAAAACGTCTTACTTTTATTGATGGTTTTGCTGAACATTAATTTACTAGTCACCATACATGTCGTCACTTGCCATTAGCTTAAAAGTAATATTGCTTGAGGTTGATGTCGTTGATGATGTTCCATGCTCTGGGTATAGGTCGTCCTTCAATGTCTTCCAACTTATAAGCACCCTGACCAACGACCTTGACTATGCGATATGGTCTTTCCCAATTAGGGCTGAATTTACCTGTTGCTTCTTTTTCTAAGGTTCCTCGCATCACCCAATCTCCAACCTTAAAGAATTTAGACTTCACATTCTTATTATCACTTTTAGCTATATTCCGTCGATACACTTCCATCTGTATCCTTGCTGCATCACGAAGTTCTTCTACCACATCTAAGTCATGAGTTAACTCTACTGTATTCCCGTCAACTGTCACCAATCCATATATAGAAGAAGGAAGCTCGACCTCTGTCAGTAATACCGCCTCACAACCATATACCAAGGAGAAAGGCGTTTGACCTGTTGCATTTTTTGGCGTTGTTCTATCTGCCCACAAGATATAAGGCAACTCATCCAACCATTTCCCTTGTGCTTCTTCACAATGTTTCTTCAAATTGCTGACAATAATCTTGTTACTTGATTCTTCCTGGCCATTGCTCTGATGATATCGTGGCGTTGACGTATTTAAACTGATGTTCCACTCCTCATAAAACTTCCTTGTAGGCCCACTAATGAATTGGGAACCATTATCACACACGATTTCGGACGGAATACCAAACCGAGTTATTATGTTCCGTTTAATGAATGAAATCACCTCTTTGTCTGTAACATGTCGAAATGCTTCAGCTTCCATCCATTTGGAGAAGTAATATATCATAACTAACATGAAGATGCGTTGCACAATGGCGACGGTAGTAGCCCAACAATGTCCATGCCCCACTTCATGAATGGTCATGGCGTCAAAATGGGATGCAATAACTCATGATGCTGCTGCTTGGTTGGAGAATGCTTCTGACATGCCTTACACTTCTTTGCAAAGTCGTAAGAATCTTGTCGCATTGTAGGCCAATAATACCCCATTCTCAAGATCTTGTTTGACAAACTCCTGCCCCCGACATTGTTGCCACATTCCCCTTCATGCATGCTTTCCATAACTTGTAATGGCTCATATTTATCCAAACACCTCAAGTAAGGTCCGACAACGGACTTCTTGAATAAGACGTTATCAATTAAAATAAACTGGGACGCCTTCATCTTAAAACCCCTGGCGTCTTTCTAATCAACAGTTAAGACGTCATTTTTCAACCAATTGATGATAGAATGTTGCCATGAAGTGTCGTCCGTAGTCTTGCTAACTGAGGCAATGGCCTCGATGTCAGGTCGTTCAATTGTTGGCGTCATTAAGTGAACAAGTGGTACCTCAGTCGTCTCCTTTGGTTTAAAACAAGAACCCAAGTTTGCCAACGCATCTGCTTCCATGTTCAAATCTCTCGAAACTTGCTCGATCTCCACATTTTCAAAGTGATTCAGAAGTTCTTTGACCACCCCCTAGGTAAGCTGTCATCTTCGAATCTTTGGCTGCATATTCACTTTTACCTAGTTTACGATCAACATCGTTTTGCTCTTGACCCTCAAGCTCTTAGCTCCTATGTCTTTAGCGACCAATAACAACCCAAATATTAAGGCTTCATATTCTGCATCGTTATTTGTCGCCTTGAATTCACATCGAACGACAGCAAGTATCATATTGTCCCCTTGTGGTGACTTCAGCATAATCCCAAGCCTTATTCCTCTCATGTTAGAGGCACCATCTATTTGCAATTGCCAACCACTCTCTGGAATCATGTCGACCATGCTGCAAACCTCCTTTTCTGCCTCCTGCTGTAAGTTTAGGCTGAAGTCCGCCACAAAATCCGCCAAGGATTTTGATTTGATTGGTGTTCGTGGCTCATACTTAATGTCAAATGCCCCCAGCTGGATCATCCATTTCGTCATTCGACCTGTGAGTTATGGTCTTCTCATAATAGCCTTCATTAGAAAGTTAGTTCTAACAGAAATAGTATGTGATTCAAAGTAAGGAGCAACTTTGTTGCTGCTACCACTAATGAATATACCAGTTTTTCTAAAATGGAGTACTTACATAATACACCGGCTTTTTTGTGCATTGTCTTCTTCCCTGGTCAGGACTCAACTTACAATGGTCTGAGACGACAAGCTATAATTGAAGAACCTCACCTTCTTTGGGCTTAGAAAGCATTGGGGGTCGTCAAATATTTGTTTAATTGGCGTAAAGCTTTTTCATGGTCTGTTGTCCATTCGAATTTTTTATTCTTTGTTAACACGTCATAGAACAACCTGCATTTCTTAGAAGACTTGGAGATAAAGTGATTTAAAGCAGCTACTTTACCTATTAGTCTATGAACGTCTTTTACACATTGTGCGAATTCCAAGTTCAAAATTGCTATAACATGCTCAGGAATTGCTTCTATTCCCCTTTCTATGACCAAATAACCCAAAAACTTCCTTGTTGATACGTCAAAAGTACACTTTGTTCGATTCAACTTCATTTGATACTCTCTGAGGATATCGAAGGTCATCTTTGAATGCGCTATATGATCTTCAGTTATTTTACTATCATATCATCAATGTATACTTCCATAGTGTCCCCAATCAAGTCTTTGAACATCATATTGACTAACCTTTGATACGTTGGCCCCGCATTCTTAAGCCCAAATGGCATGACTTTATAACCGCAGGCTCTCCTTTCAGTTATGAAGGCTCTTGGTCATCTGGATGCATCTGGATTTGATGATAACCACTAAAGGCGTCCAAAAAGGTTATTGTCTGATGCCCAGCTGTATTGTCGACTAGTGTATCTATATGTGGTGATGGAAACGGGTGTTTTGGGCATGCCTTGTTTAAATCAGTAAAGTCTACACACACTCTCCATGCCTTGTCTTTTGGGCATGCCTTGTTTAAATCAGTAAAAGTCTGGATATCTAACTTCCCTAATCTTTCCAGTTTCTAGGAGATTATTAACTTCTTCATTAATTACTTTGTTCCTCTCTAGATCAAACTTTCTACATTTTTGCTTTATCGGTTTGTACTCCGGGTCTATGCTTAGTTTATGTGTGATGACTTCAGGACTGATGCCTACCATATCCTCATGACTCCAAGCAAAACAATCAAAGTGACTTTTCAAGAATTCAACTAATGCAACACGTACCTCTTGGTTTAAGCACTTCTTGATCTTTACCACTTTATCTCATTGCAATGGGTCTAAGATGACGTCCTCTGCCTCGAATGATTCCTTCCTTGCTCCCGTCACCTGCCCACACTACAATTGATGTGCTGACGACGTTTGACCTCGCGCAGGTTTCAATGCCTCCATATAACATTCCTTAGCCAATCTCTGGTCGCCTTTGATTGTTGGACTCCCCACTTTGTTGGGAATTTCACCATATGATGTAATGTTGACGGCACTGCTCTGATCTTGTGTATCCATGGTGTACCTAGAATCATGTTATAAGCAGACAATTTATGCACTAAATCATATTTTATCTGGATATTTACTCCCTTGGCATACACTGGTGATGAGTGACATTTATGTCACTCATAGGGTACTAATTCGTGCTGAATTGGAAACATTTTAGTTTATTTTTCGTATTTTTATTCTATTATTCTTCTTTTACTATTTTATGGCTTAATCTGAGACTTAGAATAATTAGTTATTTCTACTAGTTTTTTGTTTTTATTTTATTATTTTTATATCTCTCATGTCTCCCCTCGTGTTTTGGTGTTGCTTGTAGGTAAGCATTTTCGAGTATGGTGTGCGAGCTTCAAGTTAGAATTGGTGGCACAATATACACCACATCTTAACCTTCACCACACATTACTCCTATCCGACATCACATCTCTCACCTATCCTACACAACACCATTTTAAGCCTCCATCACATCACATATACTCCAAATACAAGCGACCCACAACACCACCATCACTCAACCATCAGCTTCACCAACATCCAAGCCAAACACCACCGCCAGTTCCACCTTTGCTCAGCACACATCTGTCCCATAACCAAACACTACAAAATAAACCCTAATTAGAGACGGAAATTTCCGTCTCTAAATAGGTACAATCCGTCTCAAATTGCATTTAGAGACGGATTTGAGACGGAAAATGGGACGTCCCTATAGGAAGCGTCTCAAAAAATTTTGTGATGAAATTTTCGCAACTCCATCTCAAACTTGAGACATATCGTCTCAAATTTGTTACGGATCGTATTTCGTCTCAAATTTGTGACGGATCGTATTTCGTCTCAAATTTGAGACGGAATACTCGTCACAAATTTTGAGACATAATTTTTTTTAGAATACATCTCAAATTTGAGACGGGATTTTTTAGAGTACGTCTCAAAATTCTCTCAAAATTGAGACGATTATTATATAAGCCATCTCAAATTTGAGACGGAATAATTAAGCATCCGTCTCTAATTACGAATTTTATTTAAAAAAAAAAAAAATTCATAGTAGTCTAGCTATAGTACGTAATCATAGTTCATATATGACAATACCTATACATGTCCTTATCCTCACTTGCTCATATAACAAACCTATATATTCACATTGAGGTGTAATTGACATTTACACAAAGTTTTGCAATAAATGGATGAAATACTTTGCAAATCTTAACTAGAACCGCAGGACAAGACCAAACAATTTTGATTCCAAATTCGCACCAGTAGTGTATCAGTCGCCAACACCTGCCATAACAGCAATATTATTGATTAATCCAATGATAAGGCATAGAAATATATACTAAAAAAGTAGCAGTATTCCCATTTAAGTCACACATTGTGTATGAGAAAGTATCATTTATATAAAATTCTTTTAAGGAGTACATCTGAAGTGCAACCCATTTTGCAACAACAAACCAGAAAGTGGCTGCCATATCATCTTATAATAATCTTTACAGAATACAAATATAAAGCCAGAAAGATAAGTGAAAATAATTCAATCAAAATTCAACAGCCACAACCACAAGATCAACAAGCAACACTAACCCAAAAAAAATAAATAGCTGCCCCCCCCAAAGAACTAAATATAGTTGTACATACTGAACTGTAACACAAGGACATTTGCAATTATGTTAATTAATATCACACTCAAGTTATATCTGCCACTCTCATAAGATTTGTTGTTCAGGGTGCCAATCTCTGTTACCCGGACTCGGCAAATTTTGCCATATACCGGTGTAGGTACGGCACGACGCCGACACCGGTACGAAATACGTGTCAGATCCGGCAAAGTTCACTCGGACACGGCGGCTCTAAACCCTAGATTCTCAAACCCTAGAGTTCGAAGAGGAGAAGAGAAGAAGAGAAGAAGAGGAGAAGAGGAAAAGAGGATAACTCACCTTGACTCGCCGACCGGAGCTTCGAACTCGCCGGTAAGTGTCGTCTTTCTTCACTTCTCTTCCTTCTCTTCTTCTCTCTCTTCGATCTTCTGTTGCGTTTCTTCATTGAGACCTTCTCATCTTTTCTTTTTCTTTTTCTTTTTGTCACAAGTCCACGTGACTTGTTTCTTTTTCTTTTCTTTTTTCTTTTTAATTTTCCTTCTCTCCTTTCCTTCTTTAGTTCTGCTTTCTTTTCTTAAAACATTTTTTTTCTTCTTAGCCTATGGCAAGATATGGCTAGGTTGTTCTTTTCAACAAATACTTTAATTTTATTAATATATTATAAATATACAATTATAAAATATAAATTAGCTGATTAATTATTTAATTTTATATTATAAAATATTATTTTGGCGTACCCGTACCCGTGTCCAAATTTCAGACAGAGTCCCCGTGTCCTGTTTTTTTGGAATTGCCGTACCCGACACTCGGATCCGTACCCATATCCGACACTCCTAGCCGAGTCCAGGTAACTATGGTGCCAATGCTTCGATGCAGAGTTCAATGTGTCACCAGTGCCTCAATTCCGAGAAAAATGATGTTATTGCTTGCTCACATTGCAAAAAGAAATGTTATTGTTTTCCATGCCTTTTAGAGTGGTAATGTACTAAAAGAACAAGGAAGTGCTGGAGGCATGCCCTTTCTGTCGTGGGAATTGCAATTGCAAAGCATGCCTCCAGGAGAAGCTATTTATGAAGGTACAGGTCACTTTTCTTTTCCTGTTATGTGTCATGTTGATACTCAGGAATTGAATGCTTGATAAATTTTATGTTTTCAGGCCACACATAAAGACCTCAATAGAAAGGTCAAATTAGAGAGGCTGAAAACTAATCCCCTTCTAAAGCATATATAAGAAGAGAGAGAGTTAAGCTAGAAGTGCATGGAAGCTAGAACAGGACGCTGCTGGCAGCAAGATAAATAGCTGCACTCTGCACTCGACTACTGTACATCCTACATGCTCCCTAAGCTAGGGACCAAGAATAGCAAAGCGAGACTAAATTGTAGTAGTGAAATGGTAAATAATTACCTCTAAGCAGCAATGCCATGCCCAGAACCAGAAGGAGGTGGCGGTGACGGATGAAACACAAGTGAAGTTTGACGACGACATTGTGACTCGGTAAGTTGCTCCAATATTGCTCTAAGTTGATCAATCTGTTGTTGATCTGCAACTTGCATTCTTAGATCAGCATTAGTTGTTCTTTGCCTCTTGGATCCTTTTGACTTCTCATAGTATAGTTCCCCTGCACAGCCTAATCCATATAATCTCCCTTTTGCATCCCAACCTCCAGCAGCCTCAAAAAATAACGTGTCATCATTGACAGCTTGGTTGTTGTTCTTGTTGATCATGTTGTCTCTCTTGAGTGTCTCAAAATTTTCCTAATATGCATAAACATCAGAATACTATATAAGAGATCAGAGTTCTCAGAATACTAACTAAGAGAATCTGCAGATAGCATAAACATCAGTAATATCAATTTTATCAGCTTGTTTATGGAAACTAAATAAAAGTTCTCAAATCTTACCCAAACCTTTATCAGCTTGTTTATAAACGAGCTTTCCCTTTTTCTTACTATAGTGCCCTCTTCGGAACAACTTGGCAACACCAACCTCGCGTTTAAGTTCTTCGGGTCTTTTTTAGTTTAAGTGAAAGGAGAAAAAAAAAGAAGTTTAGCTGCAAAAGACGGATATGATCTATCCAAATGCTTCCATGCTTCTCCATCAGATGGATGTGACATGTAACCTCTATGTCGAGGATATTTTGCATGCCATCTCATGTTCTCGGCAGTTGACTTAGTTGCATAAAGTCTTTGCAATCTCGGAGTTATTGGAAAATAGATTAACTCCTTGTGAGCCACACATTTCCCACTCGCTAGAGTCTTCTTGTAGCGTTGTGCTTTGCAAATAAGACATTGGATAGCATCTATATGCTCCTTCCAAAACAACATACAACCATTTGGACACGCGTCAATTTTTTGGTGTGGAAGTTCTAAACCATCAAGCAACTTCCGGGTCCGTTGACTTGTGTTAGTCATGACGTTTCCATCAGGTAGCATGTCTTTGATCAAGGAAGTGAAGTTATCAATGGCCTTATGTGGAATGTTGTACTCGCATTTGATATTTGTTATGCGAGGCGCTATAGATAAGAGAGACATGTTACACCCCTCATACAAGGGTTTCTCGGCATCCTTCAACATATCAAAGAATGATTTGGCTTCGGGATGAGGATCTTCCTCAACATTGTCCAATCCTTCTTCAACATCATCCGAAAAAATCGGTTCAAAATCATCAATTACCATATTCCTAATGGGATTGGAATTAGCTACGGAAGAAGTTGGACAAACTCTTGGATTTTTCAATTCCTCATGTCCTTCCCCATGATAAATCCATTGATAATAAGTAGGTCGAAACCCCTTACTATACAAATGTATCTTGATGTCTTCAACATCCAAAAATGGAACACTGCGACACTTAGTACAAGGGCATTTCAACTTCCCATCACTTTGTAGCTCGGCATTTGAACGGGCAAACTATATAAACTCATCCACTTTTTGCACAAACAAAGGACTAAGAAACTTCCCATCAAGTCTTTTATACATCCAATCTCGATCCATGATCTAATCTAATACACAAAGGTGACACAAAAGTTAACTCTTAATTTCATAACACACTAAATTAATAACTCCACAAAACCAAAAAAAAAAAAAATTCTACCCCCTGATTAGTCATATTAGAAAAACTAGTTGTTTTGCAATTAGTGGATGGAGGAAGAATAGAAAAGTTGAGCATGTACAGTTTCTACCATATCATTCATTGAAATTCTTCATAGATAATTAACATTGAACAACTGTTAGTTATGCCCGACAACATCACCGAGTTCTCATGTTCAACTGTTATTCATATCATGACTAACCTTGTCGACAAACTTTTGTTCCCTTAATCTGTACAACTTGTTCAAATAAGATATACTAAAATATAACTGCACATTCCACACTGATTAAACTCAAGTGATTAAACTTATATACTTCGTTTACACAAAGAAATCAGCCCCTACAAGTTTCCCATTTTCACCCATTGAAATTTGAAGCTTGGGGGGGGGGGCTCCACATTTCATGGTAAAAAGAACAGTAGCCAAAAAGTGACCGGTCAAGAAGAATATTAGCTTCTTCTTCAGATTCATATACCTCCGGAGTAAGTACACTATGAAGGCAATCAATAAGATGAAACGAACAAGATCATGTTGCTGCAACAGTAAAATGACAAGGTTTTCTAAATGGCAAATAACAAGATCGTGTTTTATTTTAGTTGATCATTGCGGGGACAGGAGAATTAGAGACAAATATGGAGAGGAATGCAGGCCATTAAACATGAGTCTAGTGAGTGGGACATGGATCTCACATATTGTAATATACTGATTTCAATTTTTATCATGATTTAACATATCGTATATACTAATAACAAGGTGTTCGAATCAAAGCTGCATAACATTACTCAGCTCCAGTAACACTTGCTAAAAAAACACACAGAATTCGATCAAAATCAGCCACTAACTACACTGAATACTAACAGCACAGCATTGCTCAATCGCATCACCAATTGAATTCGACAAAAATTTCCGACTCAAATTAAACACTAAAATCCAATCAAATTACTCCACTCTGGTAACACTTGCGCAAAAAAAAACACAAAAAAATCGATCAGAATCAACCACTGACTGCAATGAATACTAACAACACAGCATTGTTCACTCGCACCTAAAATTCAATCAAATAACTTGCGACGACATTGAAGCAGAAATCACAGCCATAGAATTTTGAATCAGATTTAATAAAAACACATATCAAAGTGAAGCATAAATCACAGAAAAAAATTATCATATGAAGAAATTAGGTATTTACCTTTAAGAAATTGCAGACCTAGAAATTGCGATTTCGAACCTTTCATGAATTAGCTGGAAATTTCAATGCATCTTCGAGAGTTGATTTTGCTTTGATGTGATGTAAATTTGATCAAATCTTTCGAAAAATTCCAATTTGGCGTTGAATTTGGCGATAATTTAAGATCAGTGAACAACAAGAGCGATGAATGGCGACGATTTTTTAAGACTTTTCGAAAATTCTACGAGGTGTGTTTGAGGAAGAGAGAGAGAATGAATGGAAGAAAAGGTTGTTCAGAGGTGACGATTTCATATCAGTAAAAATGTTAGGTGAGTTTGCATAATCAATTAGGAAGAAAAGGTTAGAAAAATTAATCTTATCTTAGACCTTTTGAAAGTTGGAATTGGTTACACTATTCATTTGAATAGTGTTCTGAGTCACAAAACCTTGAAATTCACTATTCATTTGCTTTGGCAAATCTCAGCCCTCCATCTTTCCTCCCATCTGAACCACACGTTTCCTTTCTTTCTCTCTTCTCTTCTCCACGTCTCAATCTCTCTCCTACCATCCATCCCCTTCCTCTTCGAAACCGAAAAATCGATGAAACCCTAGACCAGACCGCCGCTTTCCACCAATGGCGATTCCTCTCGCTTCGCCCTCTTCTTTGGTCGCTTTGATCCCTCTCGGGCGAAGACGATGAAGAATAGGCGGTCAGAATGACATCTCCGGCTATAAAATCCGGCGATAACTTATGGTTTGACTACCTTCCTATCAATCCATCATCCATCAACTCTCGAAAATGACGGAACCATCATTTTCTTACAATTGTTCGCGCCCAAATGAAAACCACATCGTCCACACCAGGTTAGATACTTAGATTTCTTTCATATAATTGGGTTTTTGGCGTCTCAAATCATATGTTCTTTTTGTATTTTTCAGATCCTTGTTTTTTTCCTCTAACTTTGCTTTTTCTAATTTGTGTTCTGCTTTGGGTTAGTCGTTTAGGGTAATATGAATCTCATCTTGGTTACACTATTCATTTGAATAGTGTTCTGAGTCACAAATGACAAAACCTTGAAATTCACTATTCATTTGCCTTGGCAAATCTCAGCCCTCCATCTTTCCTCCCATCTGAACCGCACGTTTCCTTTCTTTCTCTCCTCTTCTCCACGTCTCTCAATCTCTCTCCTACCATCCATCCCCTTTCCTCTTGAAACCGAAAAATCGATGAAACCCTAGACCAGGCACTCCCGCTTCCACCAATGGCGATTCCTGCGCCGCCCTCTTCTTTGGTCGCTTTGATCCCTCTCAGGCGAAGACGATGAAGAATACGGCGGTCAGAATGATATCTCCGGGTATAAAATCCGGCGATAACTTAGGGTTTGACTACCTTCCTATCAATCCATCATCCATCAACTCTCGAAAATGACGGAACCATCATTTTCTTACGATTGTTCACGCCCAAATGAAAACCACATCGTCCACACCAGGTTAGATACTTATATTTCTTTCATATAATTGGGTTTTTGGCGTCTCAAATCATATGTTCTTTTTGTATTTTTCAGATCCTTGTTTTTTTCCTCTAACTTTGCTTTTTCTAATTTGTGTTCTGCTTTGGGTTAGTCGTTTAGGGTAATATGAATCTCATCGCATCCGATGAACATGTTTTGTTCCTATGAACAATGGTTGGAAGCACCTCGACCAGTTTTTCGTTTTAATTTCCTTCCTTTGAAAATTATCCTTGCATGTTGTGTTTAGGTGATTCTGAGCCTGTGAAAGTGTTCGAGCGGACTGCAAATCTAGCAAACAATCAAATTATTAATTACCGATGTGATCCCTCGGAGAAATCGTTGGTTCTGATCGGAATTGCTCCTGGATCCCCTGAGGTATGCTTTTGCCTAATTTCCATAGTTTTCTGCAATTATTGATGATGGTATATGAGAGTTTACATAATGAATATGGTGGAGCATTGTTCTTTCTTCAATATTCATCTAACATCTCATTGTATCTTTTAATTTTTTGAATACGTAAGATCTTGTGTCACCAACTCTTGTGCTGGGAGTTTTCTGTGTACAACTAGAAGGATATTACTGCTTAATTGAATGTGTCCCTTGATGCAAACTACATCCTAGCTGCAAATAGTCATCACATTCTATTCAATTTTTATTTATATATATAAATAATCCATATGTAATCCAATACTCGCAATGTCTTGTTTCGAGACAAAGATGGTGTGGGCTATCTTTTTTTCCCTTCCGCATTATATAACTTAGGACGTACTTTGCCATACTGCAGAAGCCACAATTGGGTAAAGGAAACATGCAGCTGTTTTCAGTGGATCAGCAGCGTAGTCAAGTTCTTGAAGCTCATGCAGCTTCATTTGCTCAATTCAAGGTCCTCCTCATCCCTGAATGCCTCTGTTTTTCTCTAGAAATATCTGTATTCATAGTCTAAGTAGGTTATTATAAGTATTCTGTCACCATTCATTGATACTCACCAGTGATTCGTATTTTGGGTATAGGTTCCCGGAAACGAAAATCCTTCAACTCTTATTTCCTTTGCCAGCAAGACATCTAATGCCGGACAGGTTACTTCAAAGTTGCATGTCATCGAACTTAGTGCCCAGCCTGGTAAGCTTCCTTTGAAGCTTTGCATCACTTTGTCACCTTCCTTTCTTATGCTGACAGTCATTACTTCTTGAGAGTTGTACATCGAGATGATTGTTTTGTCCCAATGGTTCGTATGCTTTAGGTATTGTTAATATAGTATAGTCAGTAATAGAAATTAGACAAATTATTGAGTTTTGCATATTTATTGGGACATAAGATCAATTCCTCTGCAGGAGATTGCTGTTCTTAGTTGGCAGCTTTCTGACATAACAGTTCTTAGAGTTGCCAGTCAATGAAAATGGCTTGAGTTCTTATTTTTAGATTTGGCATTATCAATTTCAGTTCTTAGAGTTGCGCTTTTTTGCGCCTTCAACTTTGTCAAACGACAAACACAGACGATTAGTGAGGTATAAATCTTATGTTGCTAAATGCAGAAGAGAACAAGATGCTCGATTGGCCTCCCAACTTTTTACTCTTATGGACGCAAATTGGCCCACATCAACTGCACCCCAATTTGTTGTAGTAGCATCAACTAACAGTACGTTCCCTACACTATTATAGTGAGAAGAAGGTGACATGAGGGAAACAGGTTCAAAATTTTAAATAATCGAGTGACTGTCCACCAATTTTAGGCTAAAAAAAGCTCGATTATATAACCACCCCTTCAAAGATCAAGTTAGTTACCCTTTAAAGCATCCCAACATTTGCTTTAAATTGTTTGCTTGTAAGATTTTTCCCTTTTTAAAAATATCAGCCCACTTTTTCCTTTGTGAATTGTTTTGCTTTTGTAAAATTTTGTAGTTTTGTTTATTCTTAGGTTTTACATGTTGCTGCTACTCAATTTTTTCGTATTTCTTTCAAAAGTTTCTATTATTTGATTTTTTAAGCTTTCACTTTTATGTGTTAAATTTGGTTAATTTGTATATTTTTGCAGATTCAAAGGAACAACTATGTGTGTATGATTTAGATTGTTTCTGCACCCCTGTTGCCTGTTGGTATGTTCTCTGTCTCCAGTTTCCAGTTTCAGCAATTAACTACGAAGAATGTGTCCTTTTCTAATTTATTTATGTGGTTCACTGATTGTGATAAAATCGATGTCAGTGAACGAGTTGTCGAATCAATCAACCATGTAGTCCTTTCTCATCACTAAGCCTTGTGGACTCTGCTTCTCTGCACTCAAAGAAAAAGGAGGAGGAAGTTAGGAAAAATATTTTAGAAGGCACTAGCTTGAAAGGGTTGCCAATCCTTTTTCCCTTGTAGCAGAGGGCAGCATTTATCTTATGCATGGAGTATAGGTGTGAGCTATTCTAGGTTGTTGCCAGTGATAATAATTACCATGTAGTCCTCATCAGTCATCACTAATGGCAAATAAATCCTTTCTAATCATTGAATGTCGAATCATCTAACCGGTACTTATTCGTTTTTAACTTGGAATGTGGAGAAGCCCGGTCAATTGTTATAACCACTCTGTCTCTCTGCACTCAAAGTCAAAGATGATACATTGATACTTGCATAGTTGCATTTAACTTATGCGTGGAGTATAAGTCTAAGCTAATGATTAGAAAGAACTACATGAATAAGCCTAAGCTAATTCCGAACTGTTGTCGGTTGTACTTGATTCCACAGATAATAATAAGTCCATTATCTTTTTAATTGACTGAACCATGGAGAGCACCGAAAAATGTTAACCTTACTGGCTTTTCCTTGTTTGTTGTAACAGACGCCGAAAGTGATGATGCAAATGATGATTCCACAGCTGGTAAAGAGACTTATGATCTCAGAGAAATAAAGAGAGTAGATCATATTCTCGCTTCCTTGCAGCGTAAGGTGAGTTATACTTATTATAGTGTAATATGCACGAGAACAAATACTTGGAATAATTGATCTAAGGGGCTTGGTACTGCAAATGCAGATATGACTTTCTTGACATTTCTGGTAATTTCTTGACCTTTTTCCAGACTAACAACAAAACTATTTCATCTTTTTGTAGTTATTGAGCATAAACTATTACACAAAATGGACGTAAAGGAGGAGCCACCTAAGAGCAACTTAGTAGTCGAAATTTTGATTTTCCTTATGCTTATACTTATACTCGCACTATTTTACACAGTTTTGCCTTTTTCCGCACAAATTTTACTAACTTTTACCAGAATTTCTCACAGATTGGCTCACTATCTACTGTCACAAAAATAATCTGGGTGTTGCAAGATAATATTTTAAATAAGTGTCACTAAAAATTCCACATGCTATTCATATATTTTTCCGCCATATACTCAACTCCTCCACATGTGCATTAAGCCATTAACATAACAGTCGAGCCCCTTCATTAGATGACAACATAGCTTCCCAGCTAACAACCCATACTATATCAGACAGAACAATAGTATCTTTCCTAGACCTTCTGGGGATATCATCGAAGAGAACTGGTTATACAGTGCACACCCTGTCTACCACAAATTCAAAACCATATCCGGAAGATGTTCGGACAGTTCACCAGCCCATGCCTTAAGAAAACCTTAAATCAAGAGATATCCAGAATTGTTGATTGAATACTTGATATAAATCCGACTTATCACATGTCTCAAGGACCTAACAGTGATATATAGAAAGCACCAGATAAGCTCAAAGCAGCCTGCCTCACACACACACACTCCTTGGCATCAAATTTAGATCTACTGTGTATCAACAGGAACCAACCCCAGAAGTACTTCTATAGATAAGAGAGCATCATAAACAATATCACATACTTTGAGTTGTTCTACTAACTTTGTTAGTCGTCTCATGTGTGATTCTTTTCAAGGTTGCTTGAGACACCTCAAGATAATGCGGAGGAGATTGAGACATATGCTCGATACGGATACCCAACGATGACAAGAACCCGGGGTGGTTTTAGACTGCATGTTGTGGAAGGTGAATTTACAGATTCACAGATTATTGTGATGTTGGGAGAAAATGGAACTGGGAAGACAACATTTATTCGTATGCTTGGTATTCTCTGTTTCCATAATCCGAACGATGAATAGTTCGAAATATCTTTGAAAATATTTACTCGAAGTTTTTGTTATTGGAGAAAAAGAAATGAAATGCTGAATCTTGAATTGCGGTCTTGTGTGGTTTAGGATTCTTAAAACTCTTTGAAATGTGAAATTTCAGGCCGGTCTTGTAAAGCCTGATACTGTGGAAGGTTCCGATGTCGAAGTACCTGAATTCAATGTTTCTTACAAGCCCCAGAAGATCTGTCCGAAATTCCAGTCTACTGTGAGGCACCTACTACGGCCCTTCTTTTGAACTTATTTTCGCTTAATTTCAGTACATTTCAGTTAATTTCAGTTCAGTTAATTTAATTTCAGTTCAGTTAATTTAATTTCAGTTAATTTAATTTAATTTCAGTTAATTTAATTTAATTTCAGTTTAGTTCAGTTAATTTTAGTTTAGTTCAATCTTATCTAATGTTTTAATTATTATTTTTTATTTATTATGATTATTATTATTATTTTATTATTATTTATGATAATAATAATAATAATTATTATTTAATATTTATTATGATTATTATTATTATTATTATTTATGATAATAAAAATAATTATTATTATTTATTATTTATTATTATTATTTTTATCATTATTATTGTTTATTATTACTATTATTATTATTTATTATTATTATTATTATCATTATTATTATTATTATTTATTATTATTATTTTTATTATTTATTATTTATTATTATTATTATTATTATTTATTATAATTATTTTTATTATTATTTATTATTATTATTATTATTTATTATTATTATATTATTATTAATATATTATTATTATTATTATTTATTATTATTATTATTTTTATTATTATTATTTTTTTATTATGTATTATTATTATTATTTATTATAATTATTTATTATTTATTATTATTATTATTATTATTATTATTATTATTATTATCATAATTATTATTATTTACTATTATTATTTATTATTTATTATTTATTATTTATTATTTATTATTATTATTATTATTATTATTACCATAATTATTATTTATTATTTATTATTATTATTTATTATTTATTATTTATTATTTATTATTATTATTATTATTATTATTATTATTATTATTACCATAATTATTATTATTTATTTATTATTTATTTATTATTTTTTATTATTTATTATTTATTATTTATTATTATTATTATTTATTATTTATAATTTATTATTTATAATTTATTATTTATTATTTATTATTTATTATTTATTATTTACTATTTATTATTATTATTATTTATTATTAATTATTTATTATTTATTATTACTATTATTATTATTATTACCATAATTATTATTATTTATTATTTATTATTTATTATTTATTATTTATTTTTTATTATTATTATTTATTATTTATTATTTATTATTATTATTATTTATTGATTATTATCGATGATTATTATTTTAGAAAATTAAATATACAATTTAATTTAATTTCAGTTAATTTAATTTAATTTCAGTTCAGTTAATTTAATTTCAGTTTAATTCAGTTAATTTCATTTATTATTTATTATTTATTATTTATTATTATTATTTATTATTTATTATTTATTATTATTATTATTATTATTAGTATTATTATTAAGTTGAACTTAACTGAACTTAAAATAAATAATAAATAATAATAAATAATAATAATAATATAATAATAATAATAATAATAATAATAATAATAATAATAATAATATTATTATGTTAATACTTATTGATTATTATCGATGATTATTATTTTAGAAAATTAAATATACAATTTAATTTAATTTCAGTTCAGTTAATTTAATTTCAGTTCAGTTCAGTTAATTTCAGTTAATTTAATTTAATTTCAGTTAAAATAAGTTCAAAAGAACGGGGCCTACATCAAAAGATAAGGGATTCATATACTCATCCCCAGTTTTGCTCAGATGTTATGAAGCCTCTTCAGATTGAGCAATTGATGGATCAAGAGGTTGTGAATCTATCTGGTGGAGAATTGCAGAGAGTTGCTTTGGCTTTGTGCTTGGGGAAGGTATTTTTGTGTGGCTCAGAAGTTTTCGTCCTCTTTTATCTTTATTGCTTTCCCTTACTGTCTCATTTACTGGTTGCTGTTGTGATTTTGTGTGCTATTTACTGTGGTAACTTTGTGGAGTATGCAGGTTTCTCTTGGCATCATAGATTATGCGAAGATATCCACATTGTATAGGATTATTAAATTACATGCCTACCAACTTTTTCGTTTTGCTATTAGTTAGTAGCTGAATAGGATGCTTCTTAAGAAATATTGTATGTCTAATGTCAACCATTTTGTACTTATGCAGCCTGCAGGTATTTATTTGATTGATGAACCGAGTGCATACCTTGATTCTGAGCAGCGTATTGTGGCTTCAAAGGTGATAAAGAGATTTATTCTCCATGCCAAGAAGACGGCATTTGTTGTTGAACATGATTTTATCATGGCGACTTATCTAGCGGACAGAGTGATTGTGTATGAAGGGACACCATCAGTTGATTGTACGGCAAACTCCCCGCAATCATTGTTGACAGGAATGAATCTTTTCTTATCTGTAAGTTTCACTGCCTTTTGTTGCTTTGCCTTTTTTTTTTTTACTGAAATCATCTTTGAATACCTCATGACTGTGATGCTCGATTAACATTTGAAATACCTTGTCTGGGTTGGATCAAGTTAAGATTTCCATTAACATTTTTATGTGATTGTTGCTTTGCCTTTTTTTTTTTTTACTGAAATCATCTTGGAATACCTCATGACTGTGATGCTCCATTAACATTTGAAATACCTTGTCTGGGTTGGATCAAGTTAAGATTTCCATTAACATTTTTATGTGATTCTCCTTTTTGTATTTTTCAGATTTCCAAGCCATATTTTATAGATTTTGAAGATTTTTCTCCTTCTTGAATATTTACATACTTCATTTTATCGATTAGCACTTCCCCTATTCCATTTTCTCTCTTTCACTTGCAATTGGTAAGCTTTCTCCTTTTGTATAATCTTTCTTCATTTTTTTGATTTATATTTTTGTAAACTTTTTCCTTCTTGTAACTTCCGATTTTGGGTTCTAATATTAATGGTTCAGTGTACAGTGCCATCTTTTTGACTTTGATTGAGTATATTCAGATTTCTGTATGTGACATTAAGTAGTGTATTTAATATCCTTTTTAGACGTTCAGGTTTAATTCTAACATTATTTCGTTCTTAGATCTGCTTCCCTTGCTCTTCTCATACTAAAAATTGGAACTTTTGGGTATATTCACTATCAATGCATATTTGATTTCATTTCTCAATTATTAAAACCCTCATTGAATACTTTTCTGAGTAGGATTTCTTTTTTCATAAAAAGTTAGTAGTTACTCAGTGGTAGTCCTTTGCCCTTAATTGGGAGAATTGGTATGGCCCAAAGATTTTTCCTTTTTATACTATCTCCATAAATTTATTGTATATGTACTTGAGGTGTGTCTTAGTCATGCCCCTAGCTATGTTCATGTTATGGCTACTTACAGTCTCACTCTATTTGTATCACCGGTTATTTGCTTAGGACCATCCTTTCTCCTCTTTTTTACATTTGGTTGATATTTGGAAGAGGGTTTCCTCTTACTTTCTTTATTTCCTTTGTTTTTTATTATGTTTATATTGCAATTCTTCGTTAATGGGTTACTTTTTGTGATGTTTCAATTAATTTCCTTTGGTTTTGCATCACACTCTTAGTTTCAGGGTGTTCACTTTTCCCAATCTTTTTATCTACAAGCTTTTTACTTTTAGGAGAAGAGGTTGTATACTTCTGAATAGTCGCACGAAGTAAACGTAAGACAACCGAAATAATCCTTTGTTAAATATGTCACAATCCCTTCTGGTAAGTGGTTGATCTAGAGTATATTTCTTGTTGACTATGTCACAATCTCTTGTGGTAAGTGGTTGATCTAGAGTTATTTCTCAGGTTAGGCAGGAGTGAATATTTGCAATTTTTTCTTTTCTCTTTTTGAAAGGTTGATTTGGAATGTTCAGATGGGCGCTTGATTTAAGGGAGTGTGTGAGCTGAAAAAAAAGGTGTGGCCTATGAGTATATGGTGCAACATAAAAAAGGGTGTGGTCTTTTAGTTCTCTCACCGTGAGTTGACTGATTAGTATTAAATATTTCATAGAATCTTTTAGCTAAGCTTCAAAGACAAGGAAGTAGTATATTTTCCTAATTTATTATCAACACATTAGTTGCCACTATCGTCTCATAATACATTAAGCTCATTAATACATTAGTCAATGTGATATACCTTCTGTTTAGCTGATTTGTTGGTGTTTGATGAATTGCAGAAATTAGGAGTTAAGGTGCATGCAACTATAACCTTGTGAATGACAAGAGTGGTAGTTTCTTATTGATTCTGGATTTGATATGTAACAACATTACCAGGAATCAAGTGTTGTTTGAATTGATCCTGACTATTGTGTGAGAATGTTGTATTCCTCCTGCTCTATTATTTTTGCAGTATTCATTCCTTTTTTTCCACTTTTGCTTTTAGTCATTGAGATTACTGGCGGATGCATCTGCTTTTTTCGAAAAGAATTGCGTTAGGGGAATTGAGGCCAACAGGGAGAGAATCATTCTTAAGGTTTCATATGCACTGCTTTCTGTATCTCTCAGAAAATTGGTTATGACAATGCCGCTGCAGTTACCAAGAAAGCGCAAAAAGAAGGAACTACATTGAAGGTGATAATTGTTTTTGTATACTAATTTTCTACGGATCAGATTTCTCAATTTATATTCTTATGCGTTCGTGAAGATATCGCTTTTGATTAAAATAATTTAAGTGCTGATGTGCAAAAGTCGAGTTTACAATTAAATCATGTGCTAAATAAGCGCCAGAGGATGATTATTTTGCAGTTTTAGTTTTGCGCCTTATTTTTCACAGTCCGACAATTGAAACGAGATGATAAAGGTTTGGATGGTTGCAGGATGCTGCATTGAAGTTCGGAGTTCTTACAGAGGAAGAGTTTCACCAGTATGTGTTGCCTGAGAAAATGATTGGTCCCCCTGATTAGTATTACTGCTTAAGAATAGCTTGAAGATTATGATTGACTGAAGCTGAAACAGTTTCATTTACCCCTTAATTACTATGGGTAGGTTGAATTTGCCTAAAATGTACCATAATAGAAAATGATGCAATAAGAAAGAAATAAGCATAAAAAGAAAGCGGTGCAATTTATAAAACAAATCAAGTATTTGAAAATTTATTTATCTAAACCTTAGTTTTAGGCCCTGTTTGGCAATTAGCGGATAGTTGTTAGTTATTAGTTGATAGATGATTGCATTAGCTGATTGTATTAGTTGTTTGTATAAAGTTTGGTAGATAGTTGATAACTTATTGTTGATTGATTGTGTAAAATAACTAATAAGGATATTGGCTTAATATGATAGGTTTAGGGATAACTATGTAAGGGTAGTTTTTGTAGAGAATTTTAGGGCATAAATGTAATTTTTTCTTTCATTCTCAAACCTCTAATATCAAAAAGCTCCTCTCCCGAACTTTTTCAATAAGTTATTTCAAACCTCTATGACAAATTCGAGCCTCTTCTCGACTCTCCCAAAAAAAAGAATACATGGAGAGTGGTAAATGTGGTTGGTTTGTTAGTTGTTATTCAAATAGTTCTTGGCTTTTCTTTTAGATTTTTGTTCTTTTGTTTGGGAATTTGAAATGATGTTATTTATGTAAATGTATGAAATTTTAATGTTAAATAATCATTAATTTCAGTGTGAGTTTATTTTGTTGTTTTGGGTGTATAACTTGAAATGGTGAAGATTGGATTATTATGGGTTTTCTGAATTGTAATCAAGATGAAAAAGGTTGTTTTTTTATGTTTGAAATAGGCATAGTAGCTGCATCACTTCGGTGTGTAAGCTAACAACTAACAAGTGAGGTGTAAAATTCGTACTGCACCATTGCAGTGTCCTGATGAGAATTGATATATTAGACTACTACTACAATACTACTACTTTATTTTAGAAAAAAAATGCTTTTGTATCGCATCAATTAGGATCCTCTTCCAGCATTTTATCCATGGCATATTTTGCATGTATTAAGCAGTATCTAAAGTCTTGCAAGATAGAAATTTATCATTGTTTAGAAATTTAAGACTTGGACCTTTTTTTATCAATTGAGATTTGAGTGCGGTATCACATAATATAAAGTACTATTAGAGATCTAGAATTATAAATTTAATTTTCCTCCCATCTCCACCTCTCAAAGCATGACGAAAATGTCTTTCATGCTCATGGATTAGTAATTAGTTCTTGAATATAACAACTACTAACATTTATCACACCGATTCTCAAATATGTGAATGGCTATCCTTATTTTGAATTTCTGAAAAATCAAGTGTGTTTGTTTTATAAGAGATGGTGCATCACTGCATCTTCTTTAATCAAAACTTGATTTTAGACAACTAAGGGTGTGTTCTCTTCAACTTATTGGTCCTGAATTTATCTGAACTGAACTTATTGAACCTGAACTGAACTTGATTGGACCTGATTCAACTTATTGGATCTGATTGAACCTGATTGGAACTTATTGGACCTGATTGGAACTTATTGGACCTGATTGAAACTTATTGACCTTATTGGACCTAATTGAAACTTATTAGACCTTATTAACTTTTAGCAATTGGAACTTATTGGACCTTATTAGACCTGATTGGAACTTATTGCACCTGATTGAAACTTATTGGACCTTATTAGACCTGATTGGAACTTATTGCCCTGATGGGACCCGATTGCAATTATCTGAACTTATTGGACCTGAAACTTAATTTTTTAAGTTGAAGAGAACGCACCCTAAGTTGGCACATGCTTCTCACATTTCTATTTTTGTGGACTGAAATCATATTGTGTGCAATTAAATTGCTCCCCCAGTAGTTACTGTGAGATGAGCCAATGATAACAAACTAAGAACCTCAGGCAGGGTATTTGGAACTCTTCTTATGTCTTAGAAAAGGTGCATGAGCCTCTGTAATGTTTCATGGAACTTTTCACCCTTCCTGTTAGTAAAACATCTTGAGGTAGTCATGTTTTTTGGGTTTATTTTTTGTACATTCATAAATACTAGATAGAAATTGCATACTAGCTAGAAATCTTAAGGAATTATATTTTTTATATTTGAAATATTACTTTAGTTAACAAAGCCTTTTTAATGTAATGGGTTCCATGTACGTTGGAGAAGAGTTTTAGCCAGTTGTGTTTGTTAAAAGTAGACTAGCAAAGGTTCAACACAGGATGAGCAGCGAGAATTGCGCTAAATTTTCCTGCAAAGTTATCTCAAATAAAATGTTTGGGTAAAGCTTCTATGTTTAGTGGTAACCACAAGCTAATTTTTCTAAGAGGTTACTATGGTCGAAATGGTTGTATAAATCTTTCAAGGAATGTATATTCATGGACTTACGTTTGTTCCTTCGCTCTCTCTTATCTCACTTCTAAGGAGAGACTTACTTAACCATAAGGCATATCTCCAATTTGTGCTATATATATGTATCTTTTTTGCAACTAAAATTATTCCTAAACTATGAACTCATATTATTTTAACTAGCTAGCTATAATTAGGAAACTTGAACAAAATTATGTTGCTACATTCACTAGATCATTGTGGAAAGACTTATTCTTTTTTTTTTACATCGAGAAAACGTGCATTGATTAAAAAACGAAGTACAACCTATTACTAATACAACCATACAAAAACAAAGGAAAACTTAAAGGAGCTTTATGAGCTCTTGCAAGTCCTAAAAAACAAATATAAGCAAAGTCGATAAAGAGTCACCTATTAAGTAGCGCGCCGCTGGTCGATGAATGTGCTGGTGGAGTCAATACTCTGATGATTGATGGATGTGGTAGGAGAAGCAAATGCCGAACACGATCCGGACAACGAACCAAAGGCAAGATTCGCATCTCGCCACATGAGCAATCCCAACGAACTTCTGACGCGTAGGATTCTTGGCTCATGATCTGATGAAGAGTCACATTCCTAGGTGACTCAAGACTCTCTTTCGAGAGTACGTAATGTTTCTCCGTAATGGAGGAGAAACGGGACGTCTTTGAAATCCACCAGATGAAACTGGGGTGCCACCTACAGATTTGAATTTTTCAAGGCAGAGACCTATAAGATCATTGCCAAGCGAAAATGAGAGCTAAACATGATGAGCTCTCGAACACACCTCCGGTTTATGAAATCGAAAAACAAAAACTCGAACCATGAATAACGAACACCGCCTCGATCATACTCACACTTCTCATCCATCTGACGTACCCGTTCCTTCAACAAACATTTCAAAGAAACTGCAAATTTTACTACTACAACCTTACACCACCATCCCTGATTCAACTAGGACGTCACATTTTTTAGAAGCCAGGATATTTGGTTTTGCTTGAGTTAGGTTTTCCTTTTCCTCCCTCTGCTTTTCTGCTTCCTTCACCAAATTTTGCATATCAAACTATTCTCTACTTACTCATAATATAATCGAATTATAAATTCTCCCTCGACTTTAGTTTTAATTTTTTCTCTCTACAACCAAATTGAGAAGAAGGTGACATGAGGTAAATTGCAGGTTTGAAATTCTAATTGATTGAGTGAATCTCTACTAATTTTAGGTTAAAAAAGGCTCAATTATATAACCACCCTTTCAAAGATCAAGTTAGTTACCTTCTAAACCATTCCAATATTTGCTTTAAATTGTTTGACCTCTGAAGTTACCCTCATATTTCACTTACAAGTTAGTTATCCTTTAAAGTTACCCTCATATTTCACTTACAAGTTACAAGGCATTGATCTCTTCTATAGTACTGAAAATCTGGGATATATCAAGAAAAGTTCTTGACTTATCATTGGTGGTGTTTTAAAGGGTTAATGTAGCTTTAATTTCTTCTACTGGCTTCATAGTGCCTCCTTTCTACATGATATTTCTTCATTTTATTTGATCTTGAAGGGTGTTGAGATATTAGTGTTATGCCTAAACATCACTTATAGTAGCATGGTAAATAAACAAGATGAAGATAACATACTTGAGGAAGGTACGGGTAATATCAACTAAGTAAGATATTAGGGAAGTGGAAGTGGGAAATGCGCCCTCAAGATGGAGAGCAAAGAATGTAGAATTATAAGTGATAAGTGAAGAGAATAGCAGGAATAGATAACTACTCATGAGCAAATAATGTTGTGATCCCAACCATTATTGTTAACATATTTGCAACCATAGTGGGCTAAAGTCTCAAAAGAGACAAAGCTTTTGATTGTGTACTTCTATATATATATTTATTGCCCTTCAGGCTTTAAGCTTTTCATGGCTGTATATTGATAACAAAGCAGATGTATGTTTTGGTCCTCTAGGATGAATCACTATATTTGGATGAGCATCATTGTTTCTTGTATTCTAGATTCTAAAGAATTCTAAAATCAAGTTCTAACTTCATATAAATTCTTTCTAAACATAAAATTCAAAAAATCATAAAAGACGAGAGAGAAGGAAGGAAAGGAAAAGGAAAAGAGAGGCGAATAATGTTGTATTTGACGTTATAAACAAAAACATAACAACCAAGAAAGAGGGGAGGACAAAGAGAGAGGAGCACTTTCAAAGATCTTCTATAGTCGCAAAAACACATATCATAAGAAGGATAGAGATCGAGAAATAGACATATAGGAAGAAGGATAAAGATCAAGAGGTAGGAACGTATTAGGTTTGGGACTCTGATAGTTTAATGTATGCATCACACACGCACGCACACACGCACCCGCGCACGCGCGCACACACACACACACACACGCACGCACGCACGCCCACACACACACACACACACACACACACACACACACACACACGCGCGCGCGCACACACACACACACATCGCTAACAATATCTAATATAGTATAAAGCATCAAATATCTTTTTTTTAGAGAAAAAGCATCAAATATCTTAGCATATAGCTTGACGTTTAATATACTAATTATATTTAACTTAATTCGAATATCACAAATACAACATTCTTGGATCATTGTTGCCTATGCACAATGTGAAGTGCTTTTCAAAATGCCAGCCGAACATGTTAGCAATTTATCGACTAATGTAAGCATTCTTGCACTTAACACTTTTTCTTACTTTGCACACATACTCATACTTGATTTACATGTACATTGATCTAATTCCTTGACTATTTGCATCATCTTGCTAGGCCTTTAGCAATATCTTTTGTGAACTAATGACAACAGGGTACTTGATCCAAATCACAAAAACTGCATTAATTTCCAGAAATAGGGTGTTGCAGTGGGGAGCCTACTATCTACAGGAATAGATTATAGCTTCATTTCAAAAACACTTCAAAGGCACGTGAGAAACCTACAAGTTAACAACAAGTTCTAAATTAAAGCTGTAACCTTAGCTATTGGAATTGCACTTCAAATAAACTTAATTATGTATTTTCTTTTCAAATGAAATTAACAAGTAAATAAATCGTGTTTGCACACCGTACTTCATTGGTTTACCTGATGCAACTAATACAACGTGTGTACTCAGCGTCTGTTTGAAATACGTGCTAAATAGATATTTCACCACTTAAGGCTAACGGACTACAAATTTGAGACGTAATTAAATTCCGTCTCAAACCCCGT
The DNA here is from genome assembly GCA_947648045.1 of Beta corolliflora. NCBI lineage: Eukaryota > Viridiplantae > Streptophyta > Magnoliopsida > Caryophyllales > Amaranthaceae > Beta > Beta corolliflora. Next base: position 59,612 of record CANSZD010000190.1, on the reverse strand, counting down.
CTCAAATAGAACATTATTTTGTAGTGAAAGAGGAGCGGGTGCTCCTCTGTACAACGGAGCGGGCGCTCCGTTCTAATTCACCACCAAAACAGAAGATAGGGCAGAATATTTGAGCGACCTAGGAGTGACCTCGGTGTGGGCGTTCAAAGAAAACATGCTCAAACATTCATTAAATAAATCAAAGGCCGTGATTCATTGAGGGAAATCAACGACGTGGTTTAATTATGTGAATCAAAGGAAGCATAGAGTAGCAGCAAATTTGAGTAGAAGAAAAATTAACGGCGACGATTGAAGATTGATGAGCAGCAAAAGAGATTTGATTTGGGAAAAATTGACGGCCTTGGCTTAATGATGTAGCGAATTCGAAGGCCAGGATTTGCTGATAAATGATGGTGATGCAACTAAGAAGTGCGAAGCCGGGTAAAATCCATTTGAAGAACACGAAGAAGAAGAAAGAAAAGTGGGGGGTTTTGATTTTGTTTTTCATTTTTCATTTTTTCTTTTTCTTTTCTTTCCTTTCTCCCGTTGTTCTGCTGTACTGTACTTACGGATGGCAGTGGGGTGGGTCAAGTAGGAGACCCACCCATCCCCGCCTAACTGGGGCGGGGATGGGTCTATGTTTGGCGGGGATGGGGCGAGGATAGGGATGAAAATCGTACCCGCAATGGGTGGTGGAGCGGGTGCGGGACTTTATGCTATACCCGCCCCATCCCGCTCCGCCCGCCCCATCCCCGCCCCTCGCTTTCCCTTCATCTCATACCCTACTCTCTATTAAAAAAGATGTTATATATTCGAATGTTTATTATTAAAATGCAATTTTTATACATATATTATAAAAAAATTATTTTGCAAGCGTAGCAGCACGCATTGTTTGGGATTCTTGGGAGGATAGTTGCGGGCATGGATTGGGTATTAAAATATGTACCCGCTGGGGCGGGGATGGGTCTAAAATTTTCCCCGCAATGGGTGGTGGGGCTGGGATGGGGACGGAAATTGTATGCGGGTGCACTAGCGGAAAAAAGTTCAACCGTTCCGGTCAAAATTGGCCTTACCGATCCGGTTTTTTGTCCGGAGCGGTTGGAGTAGCAGCGGTTAAGAGGAATTAACTGATCCGGTTCTATACATGACCGGATCAGTTGAGTGGCTTATGGGGTAAAAAAAAGCACTTTATACAAAGCACAATACTATGCTTTGTATAAAGTGCTTTTCCACTTTTGCAAAACTGATCTACTACTAATATGCGTCCAGTCCTCTCGTAGCCAGCCAATGAAATTCACCCATATCCAAAAATATTGAAGACAAAACCATTCAAAAAATCAAATAAGAACGAAACTAGGGGGAAAAATTACTAATTCGCAAATTCGAGGACAAAATATGCACAAATTCGCAACTAAATTACAAGATTAATAAACGAAAATTAATAGATAAACGAAAATTAATAGATAAACGAAAATCAACAAAGCCTGGATCTAAACAAAAATCAAAATAAACGAAAATCAAAACTAAAATCAAACAGAAAAACGAAAAATCATACATCTTGATTCTGAACTTACAAAATATCGAACCCTAGATCTAAAATACCAACTAATTCATAACTAAATTAAACAAAAATTTCCAGACCCCAAATTACAAACCCTAAATCTAAACCCTAAATTACAAACGAAATTAAATCGAAAAAATAACAAATTAACCCTAAAAAAAGACGAGACTATACTAATGAAAAAGATTACCCCTAGCCGAGATCTGGGCGAATGTTGGTGTGTCGAATTCTTTCGGCGAATGTTGGTGTATCGAATTCTTCCGACGAATGTTGATGGTGAAGTTGATGTTGCGTGGTGATGGTAGTTGCAGATGACGATGATGATGAAGATGATGGTGGTGGTTTACGGCGAGAGGGGAAAGAGGCGGAGGGAGGAGAAACGAACGAAATCGGCAGTGGTGGTCTTCATTTCTTCTCTGGCGATGAGAGAGGAGAGATGAGAGAGGAGGGTTGATGAGAGGGGTGACTGTTGTTTGAGAAGCGAAGAGTGAAAAGAGAGAGGGAAGAGAGAATCAGTTAGGGTTAGGAGGGAGGAGTAAGGGAGGGAAGACTGAAGAAAGGCGTGAAAGGAGAGAAGGAGAGAATGAGGCTGGGTTAGGGTTTTGAGAAGGAGAGGGAGTAGGGTGAAAGGAGAGGAGTGCGTTGAATATGCTGGGCTTGCCCCCCTTCCATTTTATTTATTAACGGATCCGATTGGTATACGAACCGGATCAGTTAATAAAAAACTGATTCGGTTCTCCTCATAACCGGATCAGTTAATAAAAACTGAACCGGTTTTGAGAGAACCGGATCAGTTTTGTTGTGTTGTTTAAGCTTTTTTCCACTAGTGGTGCGGGTGTGGAGGGACCATCCTCCGCTCCCGCCCCGTCCAATTGCCATCCCTAACTTTATAAAAAACTTTTTTTTTTCTTTTCCTTATTTTTTCTTCCTCCCTATTTACTCATTTTTGGTTTACTTTTCCTTTTCCTTTTTCTTTTACTCCCTTTACCTATTTCTATTTTCTTTTCCTTTTTCTTACTATCTTTTAATTTTAGGAGTAACATAAATACCATTAATTCATATTTTTGGGAAGCGAAGTTTTAGATAAGTTTTATTTTACTCACCACTCTTAGTTTTAGGATAGTTTTAGGGTTTGAAGGAGGATTAGCCTCCATAGGTTAATTTAGTGAGAAAAAAGGGAGAAAACTCAAAGAGAAGTTGAAGGTTGTAAGATTCAAGGGTGAAAACTTGTATTGGAACTTTCAACAATTAATCAATGAGAATTTCTTACTTTATCTCCTCTTTTATTGCTTAATTTTAATTGTTTTCGTTAGATTAGTTATTCATACTTAGTAAATCATTTATGGTTTATTTTGTTTAGTATCTTGTTATTAGTTGTTAATTTTCTAAAGTTCTCATTTTTGTGTTTATGGAGTAGCTTGTTGGCTAGGGTTTGGGACGGGTGGAAACCCAAACATGATTGATTTGGGTGTTTAAATATGAAATTAGGGGTTTAATTAGGCTTCTTAATTGATTAGTAGCATGATTATTATTGGCATGCATTCTAGTTGGCCACTTGGATGTTTGTTTTATTGATAACTTAATCAAGTTGAGAGAGGAGATTAAGGTTGACATTTATGCTATTATCTTGCTTAATTACTCATGAGAGTAAGACTTGAGTGAGGGTTTTGTGGATTGACATTGTGATTATCCCTTCATTGCATGTTTGAGACCATGAGAGTGGCTTAATTTTGTGATCTAGGTAGTTTTATGCACCTTGAGAGAGTGCTTAGAGCTACTTAAGAGTCAATAACCTCAATTAGTTGCTTGGTTTTCTTTCCTCCATGTTTCACCCTTCTAACTGCCTAAATCATGATTTGGATCCCCTTTCCTAATCCCATTTGATCTTTGGTACTTAGTATATTTTAATAGACTTTGGTTGGTAGTTGACACCTTCTGACTCCTTTTTCGGCCTAGCTTATTTTTTACGATTTTTTCACCATATACCCCCGACAAATTAAAAAATTCACCATATACCCTCAATGTTCCAAAAATTCACCATATACCCTTGAGTTTTCGAAAACGTTCATGAAATGCCCTTTTTCTAACTTCCGTTAACTCTCCGTTAGCTTTATTTACGATTTTGCCATTACTAACCCTAAACCCTAATTCTAATCTAACCCTAACCCTAATCTAACCCTTACCCTTACCCTAATCCTAAACCTAAACCCTTACCCTTACACTAAACCCTAACCCACCCAAACCACCACCCCTCCACCCCTAGCCCCAACCCCCCCACCCCCTCCCCTCCCCTCCACCACCCCCTCCACCATCCCCTTCCCTCCCCCCACCCCCACCCCCTCCCCCTCCCCTCCCCCCGCCCCCAACCCCCCTCCCCTCCCCTCCCCCCTCCCCTCCGCCCCTCCACCCGAACCCAGCCGCGCACCTCCCCCTCCCTCCGCCCCTCCACTTGAACCCGGCCGCACTCCCCCTCACCCTCCCCCGTAAGAATTCGACTGAACCAGCCGCACCTCCCTCCCCCCCGCAAGAATTCGGCTCGAACCCGGCGGGCACGCCCCCACCCTCCCCCGCAAGAATTCGACCTAAACCCGGCCCGCACCGCCCTTCCACCCGCAAGAAATCGACTCGAACCCAACCGCACTCAAGCTCGTCATGCGCGGGGAGAGAAATCGGCTTTTCCTTGTACGTCGGGGAGCAAGAAATCGACTTGAACCGGGGGAGGGGGTTGGGCTGGACATAGTTTCTCGCCCGAGTACGGCGGAGGGGATTGGGAGGGGGAGGGGTGGTGGGCTGGATCGGGAATTCGACGGGGAGGGGGAGGGGGTGGTGGGCTTGACCGGGAATTCGACGGGGGAGGGGGGTAGGCTCGGGGGTGGGGGTGGGCCTGGGGGTGGAGGGGATGGGGAGGGATGCTTGGGCTAGGTGGGTTAGAGTTTGGGGGAGGGGGAGGATGGGTTAGGGTTTGGGTAGGGTTAGAATTAGGGTTAGTATTAGGATTAGAATTAGGGATTAGGGGTTAATGATGGCAATATTGTAAATAACATTAACGGTAACCTAACGTCCGTTAGAAAAAGGGTGCTTGGTGAACATTTTCGGAAACTGAGGGGTATATGGTGAATTTTTGAAACATTGAGGGTATATGGTGAATTTCTTGATTTGTCAAGGGTATATGGTGAAATAACCGTATTTTTTAATTAACACATTTTAGTGTTCCTTAGTCCTTGTGGAAGAATGACCTTTACTTATCGCTTTACTTAGGTTTGTGGTTAGTTAGTTTTTGTTTGACTTTAGAAGATTAGTAACGACCTAGTTTTTCCTATGTCAACTGGTAGATAGATAATTCCAATCGTCTCGTGAGATTCACCACTAAAGCCAACTAAGGTGGTTGTCTTTCTGGTTATATTGTCTTCAGTTATTCCCTTGTCCTTCAAAGCTTGTATGGTGACGATGTTTGCACGACTTCCATTGTCGACCAAGATCCTCTTAACCAAACAGTTTCTTACCGTCAACGAGACCACTAAACCATCGTGATGCTCTTCGTTTTCATCGATTTCTGAATCGTCAAAAGTTATTGGCTGGAAATGCCAACGATCTTCCTCGCCTCTCACAGATTTGACTAACTCCGGTTTTCCATTTGCTTCCCTAATCCGTCGCTTTGCTTCTGAGTAGGTCGGTCCGCATACATCCGATCAACCTGTTCTGAAATTTATTACCTTTGTCGGAACTGGTGATTTGGGGCGACTGTCACCTTCCTTGCCATGTTTTGCATCAATCATGGCCTTGGTCTTCTCAGTCAGTATATCCTTCAAGTACCCATTCCGGAGAAGATATGGGACTTCCTTTTTTAACGCTATGCACTCATCAATGGTGGTATGTCCAATGTCCCCATGGAACTCACACCATTTACTCGGATCGTTCTTGTCATTCGGCTTGTCTGACTTCCTAGGCCATCTGACCTTGTTCCCAAAGTTTTCCAGACGGTCCACTAGCCCTTTCACCCCTATTTTGAATTTATACTCCCTATCCTCGGGGGCAGATTTGGGACTTCCTTCCAGCTCACGGCATTAGTCCTGGAGCCTTCCACTTCTGGTTTAGAGTACGGCTTAGGTCTCTTATCTCTACGCCTCTGGGGGTAAACCTTCCGACTGTAGTATGTATTCCTTTTGTTTGCCTCTAAGTCTTCCTCCAGTCTTACATAGGTCAGAGCCTTAGTTTGTACATCTTCAAAGGTGGAATGGTGATACTTGGACAACTCCTTGTATAATCTCGAATCGTAGGGAGTCCTCTGCAGAATGCTTCAACAACAGTCAGGATATCTGGAGTAACGATTTCCATCTTTTACTTCAAAAACCTGTTCAAGTATTCTCAAAGTGTTTCTCCTGACTTTTGGACAATCCGGTAGAGGTCTCATGATTACTTTCGTAGCTTCCTACTGCTTGAAAACTAGACGTTGAAAAGATCCACCAACTCCGCAAACATGCCTATTCTCCCATTAGGTAGATTGATGAACCAATGAAGAGCTGGTCCGGTTAAGGTCGTTCCAAATCCCTTACACAAACATGCTTGTCTCAATCCATTGGGGATTGGCGCCATCATTATTCTTTGTTTGTATTGGTTGAAGTGATATGTCGGATCGGATGTTCCGTCATACAACTTCATGGGTGAAATCGATCACTTTTTCGGAATCTCCATCAACGCAATATGGTTGGCAAATGACGAATCAACATAATTTCTTGGCGCTGCCTTCTCCATGGGTGGCGGCACTCCTGGAATCTTAGAAAGCATCGCCTATACCTATGCTAACTCCCTCCGAAGAAGGTATACTGGTCCCACTTGCTCAAAGGCTCCATTTTTTGGTGGTTGCATCGTGCTTGCAATATATGGATTAGAAACATAATTCAAATACTGATTACTTACGTGATGACCGTCTTGCATGTGATTGAATAACGACACAGGTGGAATGTACCTCTAATTTACACTTGTGAAGACAGGTGTCCCCCGCGACGTGTGAAAGGTCATTGGCATCGAGAGTTGTGAAGAAAACATCTGACTTGCTGGGGTCCACGACATGTTGTATGACACTGACTTTCTTGGGAGTGGAGTCTCATTAACGATATTCCCGTGCCGCAATTCCAAGGATAAGTTCAACCCTATTGGGACTCTATCAAAGATATTCCCGACCTGTTGAATAACTTGCTATCAAGGCTGTTTTGTTGCAATATTTTGTTTCCTGTTGAAGAATTCCTCTCCTGAGTTGATCCCTGACAACATTAACAGGCTCATCTACCAGGTAGTGTATACCTTTAACAACTTTTTCTAGACCTTTGAAGGCACCAATGATGGTATCTTCAGTTAAGCAATATTCAGCAAGAATTTCACTTTGCATCCTTCTTTCTGAGTGAGTTTATGAACAGAGATAAGATAGTGCTTAAAGGCATGTGTGAACATCACATCTTTTAGCTTCAAGTCATTTTCTAATATAACATTTCCATGATGAGAGACAACAGACACTTCACCATTTGGAAGATGAATTTTTGGGTAATCAACAGACCTTTTAACCTCACTTAACACATCATAGTTTCTTGTGATGTGATGAGTTGCTCCAGAGTCAATTATCCACCGTCTTTCGACAGTCTCAACCATGTTACACTCTACAAGTTCTGCATAGTTCACCTCCATGTCATCTCCAGAGTCATCATCACCATTCTTTGAGGGAACAGGGAGCAACCAAAACAATTGTTCAAGTTGGTGAGCACTTATACCACAATTTTCATCACCCTTACTACAAGCATTTGCACTTATCTCCATTTTTTCCTTGATCTCTTCCTCCAGAGTACTTTTGTGGGGCTTTACCTTTTTAGCTATCTTGTGGTTCTAGCCATTTTGCTAGGGAATCCCACTACTGTCCAGCATTTCTCATAATTGTGCCCAGTTTTCCCACAAGCTTTACATGTCCAACACTTGTCAGCAGTGTGACCTGTCTTCCCATAGTTGCTACAGTTAAACTCATCTTTCCTTCCTAGCATTGCAAACACTTCACTCTCTTCCTTAGGCTTCAAGACAGATTTTTGGGACTCTTCTTGTTGCAGCATCCCGCATGCCATATCAACACTTGGAAGGGGTGTTAACATGAGTAAATGACTTTGGTGTATATAATTCATCCAATCCATTTACAATCTGAACTAATTTGTGCTCTTCTTCATCCTTCTTTACTGCATTAATGAATGCTCTTACTTCTTCATTCAAACTTGTGATAGCTGGCAAGTTTCTAAAGCTTCTAATTCTTCCTATACACACTTCAGGTTTGTGTAGTACTCAACTATAATCCTTCCTTGTTGTTTTATTTCAAACATTGCTTTGCTTAACTGGTACTTTCTAGCACCATTAGCAATTGAGTATCTTTGTTCAAGTTACCTATATATTTCAGCAGAATCTTGAATAAACATGACATATTTTTTAATTGATTCAGACACAAACCCCAAAATCTATGAAATCACCATATAGTTGCATGTCTCCCATGCTTCCTTATTCACTATGTCTTCATTATCCCTTTTTAATCTCCCTGTCACAAAACCTAACTTTCTCTTTGAAGCTAAGCTTATCTCTAAGGATCTTTTCCAAGATTTGTAATTTGAGGAACCCTCAAGTTTTTCCACATGAATGGATGATGTTCCCTCTGAAGGGTGTAAGTTCAATCTTAGTAATAATCAATTCTTGCTTTAGATTGTTGTTGTAATAAATGGCTACTAAATCATCAAAATACTCAATTTTTAAGGATTAAAGTTACAATCTACACTACAGACTTCCAGCTGACAGAGAGATACTATTGACAGCAAAAATTTTACTAACAGCGAATGAACAAAACACCAGAACACTACAGTAGCAACAAAAGAAATAAAGATTGAATTTTTGTCATGTAAAGAGCTAAATTTTTGAATATGGCTCTGATACAATGTATAGACTTTGTCTAAGTGAGTTCAGCCAATTATTTTCATTCAACATGATATTGCATGCCACGGTTGCCGCAACTCATTTACTCTTTCATTCATTCTCTTAACTTGTCCCTTACAATACAAGCAAGCACTTATATATATGGCACCTTACACAAACCTAAAAGCATAGAAAGAGAATATTCTTTCATAGCACATGATCACTAAACATGGCACATGATCCTGGGTGGATTAACTTAAAAGTAGAGTTTGTTATCATATTACAACCATAGAGAGAAATAGACTCGCATTAAAATACACAGGGCCTACATGGGCCTGGTTTACATACTACTCCTTCCAACAATCTCCTCACCCTTTTAAACCTAAGTTTCTCTCTCATCCTTGCTTTTTGAGACAAAATTGGAAAATTGGATTTTAATAATCCAACCTTTAAGCAGTCTTCTTAAAACAGTCCTACTAATGAGTTGTTTTTGAATAATCCAACTTTTTGATGGTGTCTTCTAATAATGGTCCTTGACCTGTTTGTGACCGGTATGACAAGTTAAGTGTGATACGTGTCACACTGTCATTGGTCAAACAATTTTTCTTAACTTTATTGTTAATTAATTAAAAAAACCCTATCTCTCCACCCCCATCGGCCACCACCGGCTTTACTTCTTCACCCCCACCGCCTCCTAACCGTTTTTGCCGCCGAGCTTCATCTCCATTCTTCTATCTCCCCCCACTTCCTGTTGCACCTCTTTCTCTCTCCTAACTCCCCTTAAAACCATCTCCTTGGATGCACCTAAACCACCCATTCATCAGGGAGGCGTGGTGGAGAGTATAAAGAAGATGTGGCAGACTAGTGTGGAGGAGAGATAGGGGGAAGATAGAGGGTGAGTGAGGGCTTAGAAAGAGAGAGAGTGGGGAATAGTGAGAAAGTGTGAAGCACAAGAGGAAGGCGACGTGAGGACCGTATGGAGATAATGTATGCGAGTGAGTGGCGCGGCGTTCGGAGGTTGCGAGTGGTGATGGAAAGGGGAGGTGCTAGAACTTCGAGTGGGCGGTTGGGGTGGTGGGTGGTCTTTGCCAACAAAGAAAAGGGGGTGGCATAATGTTTGATTCTTGGTGGTTCAAGGGGGCGGGTGGTGCTACAACAAAAGGAGGGTAGTGGCTTTTGGGGGTAGGGGACTGATTTAGGGGGGGTGGGCTGGTGTGCGGAGTGGTTGAGCCTATTTCAAAAGGGAGGGTGGTGGCTTTTGGGGGTGGGGGGGGTGGATGGGGTGGGGGATAGTGGAAGGGAAGGGGGGTCAAACTAGATATGGAGGTGAAGGGAAAGGAGAGCGAAATGAGTAGGAGGGGAAAAAGAAAAAAAATTGCGTGAAGTTCGGTCAAAGTCACTTCAGGCAATTTATGAGAAGACATACTCAAAAGGTTGGATTATTAAAAAATAACTCATAAGTGGGAGTGTTTCAGAAGACGGCTTTAAAAGGTTGGATTATTAAAATCCAATTTTCCAAATTAAAAACAAATTGCCACATGAGCACATCTGGGTATCTCTTCAAGCGTTCACCTTCAATTGTAATGACTTGAAAAGCCAATCACGAGTTTTTGAAAAATTAAAATATTCTTTTAAAAAATGAATTTCACAATATAATATCGAGAGCTATATGTACCTACACAATGGAGAGATTCAGAGGTATATTTTTTTCTAAAGTTCCCAAGATGATTTAGTAGTTGTTTTTCTTTTCTTGTGATGGTGTTTTGAGTTCGTGAGTTGAAGCTAAATTTTGCCAGAAGCTAATTTCTTTCGGAATAATACAATTTTGAAATTTTTTTCTCACCTGTAAATACTAGGCTACAGACCGTGAGTTATGATTAAAGTTATTGTCCTCTTGGGGCTGTTTTCTTCCGGCATAAAACAACCGAAGCAAGCGAATCAACCGAACCGAAGCCAATGAACGGCGGTGAACCAAGCGAATCAAATGAGTAACCAATTAATAGTAATGATTATCATTTAGGAACTAAACCGAGCCGAACCGAAACTGAATTGAACGAAAATAAAATAAGTTGGGAGAAACAGTGCCGCAGTACCAAAAAAAGGAAACAAAAGATCGGATAGCTACATCCAGAGTTGGAGGGGAGATAGTTTTATTGAGTTTGAGGAGTTCAACATATATGAGCAAACTCAAGGTATTTCAACAGGTTGTTGAAAGAGTTACCGCTAACTGCCAAGTGGTGCAAATTAAGTGCTCAAAATTTTGCAATAATCTATCTACTAGCTTTTTGACCCGTGCAAAATGCACGGGAAGTTGTTTGTTTTATAAATTTAAGATTTTAGGATGCTTATCCTAAAATCATGGGGTTAATATTAGTTCGTCGTTTAAGTTTTTAATAATCACATCGTGCATTAAGAATACTTTACAATTGACTTATGACTCATGCGTTCAGTGACTGATGTACGTAATATGATGACGGAACACGTGAGCAATAATTTTTTTTAGAAAAAAAGTTGACTTAAAAAGTCTTCCGTCTGCCCTAGAGGTGATCATGGGCCGGGCAGGGATTTACCAAAAAAAAGTGACCCGTTACGGGCAAAAGCCTTGAACGAAAATTCCTGCACCGAAACCCGTTATTGTAGCCCGGGCCAAACGGGCTTTATGGGTCGGTCAAAAGTAGCCTTATTTTTCGGATTTAGGTTGCTTGTGGCCCGATTTTCATGCCCAAAAATCAGGTTAGCCCCGAGCCGTGGGCTGAAAAATCATGTCCAAAATTCTCTCATTTTCGGGCCACGTCGGGCCTAGTTGATCACCATTACTCTGCCAGCCCATTGATTAGATAAAGATCACAATTCTCCCCACTACTGGCACACAATCATGCAACCACTTTTGCTCCCGCTATCTGTAGTTCCACTCACCCCCTCTCTCTTGTTGTAAATATTTTGTTTTATAAATGTAAGAAACTAAATTATTGTAATCTTCTTTGCTACATAAGTCTATAATCATATCAACCAACAAACACTAAAAACAAATGCAAATATACACATAATCGAAACAAAAAAAAAGCACCCAAACAATGATAAGACAAAAAAAATGTGGTAACAAAAACACAAAATAAAAAATGTGGTAAAATACCTTGAACAATAAAATTAGTGATTAGTATTATACAAAATTAAAAAGCAAATTTTATAAAAAGAAAACAAAAAGAAAAAATTGAAACCGGGGGGACATTGGTCCGAAAAATTTCCAAGAATTTGTACCTGATAGGAAAACTTGTTTTGTCTAAGGGGGTAAATGTCATGCGCGGAATGGATACCTTATTTTCCACTTAAATCTGAAAAGTCACCACAACTTCAATAATGTTATTTCCAAGATGCTTGACGACAAAATCATATCGTTACAAAACCAAAATTCTAGTAAATTTTCCTTAAAAGAATCACCATTGCACCAACTTTCAATGTTATGTTGTGATTCTGTAACCCCCAAAATATGATCGTGTTTAAGAATTCAGTAGAGTACATCTAATTCATTCAAAGGGTTTTTGTGTTCATTAGCTACCGTATCACGTCTTGATAGTAATACTTTGTTAAACAATATATAAACTTTTAGGCATATTATGTTATGTTCTAAATTTGTTCTCGATATTGCAACTTGCATATTACAGCACCTAGAATTTTATATAGCAATTCTTTTTCAGATTAATATACCCTTGATTTATTTATAAATAATTGAAGTGTATGAGGACCACTCAATATGATTATCAAAACTAATATACAATTACTATCGTTTCTCAAATATACGTATTTTGTTGGTACACTTATGCTAGTTTCACAGAAAGTTTTTTTTGTTTAATAAGAATACCAACTATATTAAAAGCATATAAACGATTTTCTAAGCCTACTCGATCAGAAAGAGGGTTATATACTATTCGAAGCTAAAATCAGTTTAACATCTAAAACATATATTTAAGAAACTTTAAATAACATATTGAAATACAAATTAATCCTACACATATATATATTTTAAAAAAAACATTAGTGATGAACCTTACGCAGTAGACAAAAAACGGTCACTAATTTATTTTAGGAACTTTTCTTCCATCTGAAGGAGTGAGTGTCATTTTGGTATAAATACCTTATCCCGCTTATTTCTACCTGAATGAACATACTTATTCAATGATTCAATTTCCTAGATGCTTAATTACCAACCTAGTAGCGTTACACAAACCAGGCGTCTGGTCAATATTCTTCATTGGTATCATTGGTGTACTAACCTTTAGTGTTATATTGTGAATTAATAGACAGTAACATCTAATGGTATTAGGATTCATGTGGAGTAGATTTCATGCAATATTAAGTTGCCCTCTTCCTCGGAAATTGCATCTAAACTCAAATATAATACTGGATGAACACTCACCATCTCCACTATCCTATAAGTCGGGGCAAGAATAGCCCTCTCTTTAAAATACTTAGGTTCTCATAAATGATCCTTTGAGAAGGGATATCTACTTTCCACTATAGCTGATGTGTAGGATCACTTTTCCTATCTATAAGAATTGACAATAAGTATAATTCCCGTGCGATACACTATTTATACAATTCAAATATTAAGCTTGTAATATTTTAGATATTTAAAATGACCAATCATATTTAACTCTTTTATTTGAAGTTAAATAACTTACATATCATTAAAAAAACTTAATTATGATAGAGATAATGATCATAATTTTACGACTGAGTATAAATCAACTTGTCGCAACGAAAAAAAACCTCAAATCATGTTACCATTTACAATACAAACCTCATCAATTACATCGTTTGTATTTTCGTGTCATATTGTAGACCCTTAATAGGTTGTTATTGCATATTAATTTCAATCTTTCTTTAGTATTTAGTGTTATACGCCCATTTGTATCTTACTTTATTGATATTTGTATATTTTTGAACTGCATAATGAATATGGAGTAAATAAATGATAAATTTAATTTTACTCCTATAGAATTTACTCTTCACAGTTTTTTTTTTTTATGTATTTTTTTCGTTCTTCCTATTTTACTTTTCACCTCCCAAAAACTACGTCCAGTGACTCTAATCGTCCATCATTAACCTTTATTCCCTGCTTTTTTTCTCAAAAGCAATTCAAAGGAACTGATATGTCGTATTTTTATATAGATTTTAGGTGTATTTAGGTTGCATTTTAGGAGCATTCAGATGCATTATAGTTCATAATTACATACTATTAGTTAATCTGCGAAATATTACTCTTTTTGTGCGTTTTTGGTATTATTTGATGAATTTCAGGAATTGAGAACATAATTGGAGTATTATTGGACAAACTTGAGTACTTAGGAGCAATTAGGAGCAAGCTACATTGATAAGGATTATTTTAGATGTATTTGAGTGCAAATTGGAGCTTAATTGGAGTTGGAATTCATTGAAAGAATTATGGAAATCGAGTCATGTTCACTCTTCTGTCCATAACTTTTGACTCGATGCTGATATTGGGTTGATTCCAGCGGCATTGGAAATTAGGCTTGAAGATCTTTCCAACGATAGGTTGCACGGCCCAGGACGAGTTGTATTCTGAGAGATATGGGCTTCGCAAGTTGGCCCAGTCTGCCAGGAACTTCTTACGCGCACGCGGTTTTGATAATTTCGGTCATTTAATGATTTATTTGGCTTCCTTATCTTGTAATTTTGGTTTCCTACTAGTATTAGGACTTATAACTATATATTAGAGGATTTCTAATTAGGTTAGAACATCTATTATCTATTACTCACTTTTCAATATCACGTTATTTTTCCTCTCTAGTTTTCTCTCTAGTTTATGCCCTAGTTTGTTTCTATTGCTACTTTGGAGATTCAAGATTCAAGCTTTCATATTCATCTTCAATTCAATCAAGTTTTATTCTCCCCTTTTCTCTTTATTATTATTTTAATTATGTTTTCCATTATGTTTATTGCTTTTATTGCCATGATTAGTGAGTAGTCTTTTTATCTAGGATTAAGTTGAGCCCTAGTATGGATTGATCATGTAAATTATTCTCTAATTCCCATGTTATTGATTTATATGTTTAGGGTTTGATAAGATTATTGTTATTGTCAATTGTGCATCTTGATTTAGCCCTAGTTTTATATTTTCAACGAAAGTTGGAGTTGAGATTAGGAATATTTATTTGATGTTAAATTGTTATTTTATTAATTGAGTTCATCAACGAAAGTTGGGTCCTAATTTAGATAATCTTGTTAGATTTGAATTCTCCCATGAAATTAGGTGAGAACTAGAATTGAAAATTATTTGACATTGGTTCTTAATGCTTCTAATTATGTGTGTAAGCCATGAAAATAGGAGACATGCATGTTAGTTAGGCCTTTTGTTATCACGAAAGTGAGCTCTAGGTATTGAGGAATGATCGAGTATTTAGTTTCGGTTCGCAGCTGTGCCTTATTACTGAGTCATAAGGGAATGTCAATCTCGCCTAAGCTACAATTGAATAACTGGGATGTGACTCGTGTTTTGATCAATTCATATTAGTGGTGATACTTAATTCTAGTGTTTTAATCATCATATTCATATAGTTTGCCATAAATCGTCATTAGTTTATCCTTTAGTTTATAGACTATTCTTCATATATTTGGATTGTGTAAGTAGTGTTTAATCTTGCACCTCCCTGAGTTCGACCCGTATGTGCTACAACACCGTACACTTGCGGTATTAAAATAAAATCCTATCAGGAACAAAAAACTATGTAGGCAGTATTTAAATATATATAGAGTCAGCCAAAGTTTTAATATTAATCAAAAGTAATTTAGAAAATAATAACCTTGTACAACTGTACAAATATAAATATGTAGTACTTGTACTATGTATATGAGTTTCATAGGTTTTCCGTATGATTTACATTTCGTTTTTATCTTTTAAATAAATAAAATGATGAAGTGAAAACAAAAGTACGTAGACAAAATAAAAACTTATTTAATAACCCTATCATATCCTTTCGCGGTGGTTTTACTCTCTTTCCCTCTCTACATCCCGAAAAAATAGCTCAATCCTTTTAGTCGATCTATCTCTCTATAAATACATAAAGTGACTAAACTTAGTACTCGTTTATTAGGAGTAAAACCAACTAACGTTGAATAGTTACAAACCCCTCTTTTAACATATAATGGTTGGAAACTACCTCATTTTGTTCATTCGCCTGTGTCCATTGTGTCACGATGCTCATCAAATATCCCTATTCCGAGTTTAATACCCATGCAATTTCTTAATGTATATGGATTACAATTGTAATATTATTACTTTTGTAGAAAATTTTAAGGCAAATAGTTAACTCCTTTCCAATAACAAAATAATCATTACATCATTATTTAATTAAAATAATAGTCGATATATAATTAAGGAATGAGGGAACATCGATGAACCCGGTTATTGCAATTGCTCAAGATAACCTTTCTTTTAGCTTCTAAAGTCTATTTTTTAGTTCAAGATAGTTCTTACTAACTGGAATCAAAGAATTAGTATAGATCTGTACGCCAAAATGAGAATGGGCTAGGGTTATGAACTTATAATCTAGAATCTGATGATCGAGTCGGTTGCATGATTATAAATTCATTCCATACTGGACCAGAATAGCGTTATAGGTTCTCACTTTGAATAATACCACCTAATATAATTTTCATATATGCATAATCAGAACATTCTTATATTTGACATACTTTTTACCATATCCAATCATGAAATATGTTAGCTAATAGATTTGATAAAAATGTTAACAAAAAAAGTTAGTCATTATGACTTATATTAGCCAATCAAAAGATTAAGTAAATATAAATGGGCAAGTATGATTTACTATTAAAATCATATTATTAAAAGGTATTGCATGCACCGGGTATCACTAGTGGAAAAAAACGGAAGGGCTGCGGTCAAAACAGCCCTAAGGGCTGCGTTTTTGGTCAGCAGCCCTTTCCAAAGCAGCCCTTCACTAAAAGTGAAGTGCTGCGGTTTTAAACCGCAGCCCTTCACAACGAAGGGTTGCGGTTTAGGCCCAAAAACGCAGCCCTTCTAATATGGAAGGGCTGCGTTTTTAGGCCTAAACCGCAGACCCTTCGTTAAAAAGGGCCGCGGTTTTGACCATAACCGCAGCCCTTTTGACCCAAAAAAAAAAATTTTTTTTTTTTTTTTTTTGCAATTTTTTACCCCTAAAGTTATTTGTGCAACAAAATTATAAATTACAACTCCTTCATCTGATGAAAACAAATCAAACAACAAATAAATTACAAAGAGTAGACAAATAGACAATAGGAAAATAAAGAATTGAAAAACAAATAAAAAGAGAAGCAAAATATCAATAGACAATAGGAAAATAAAGAAATGGAAAGCAAATAAAAAAATAAAAAGCAAAACATCAGTAGAAACAAATCTAAAAAATAACAAAACGAAATTTACAAGAACATCAAATTAATTCCACAAAATAAAATAAAAAACCTAAAATACAAAATAAAATGCTTAACTAAACCTCAAATAACAAATAAATTACAAAAAAAAAAATGATACAAACTAGATCAAACCCTAGATCGCCCGCCCAATTCCTTCATCGCCCGCCGTTGCCGGTGGCGAAGAAGACGCTCGAACAAATAAGAAGAAGCTCGAACGGCGAGCCAAGAAGAAGCTCGAACACCGACGAAGAAGAAGCTCGAACACCGACGAAGAACACCGGCGAAGAAGACGCTCGAACACCGACGAAGAAGACGCCCAAAGTAGAAGAACACCGGCGAAGAAGACGCTCGAACACCGACGAAGAAGACGCCCAAAGTAGAAGAACACCGGCGAAGAAGACGCCCAAAGTAGAAGAACACCGACGAAGAACAGCGCCGACAATGGGGATGAGACGAACGACGAATGAGGTGAGGAGACGAACGACGAAGGAGGAGAGGAGAGAGAGGAGAGGGAGGAGAGAGAATGAGGGAGAGAGGATGAGCGGCTTTTTTTTTTTTTTTTGAAGGGAAAGAATGAGCGGCTTTTCTTAACCTAGCGCTGAGTATTTGAACCATTTAAAAGCCCACCTATCAAAATAAAAAAGCCCGCGAATTAATGATAAAGGGCTGCGGTTAGCCTAAAACCGCAGCCCTTCACTACTTGCGGGGGTCGGTTTTTCTGCTGCGGCCCTTCCCTAATAGGGCTGCGGTTAGCCCAAAAACCGCAGCCCTTCATTTACAAAGGGCTGCGGCTTTTGGGCTAACAGCAACCCTTCACTTATAAGGGCTGCGTTTTTTGAAAAACGCAGCCCTTACAGCGCATCCCTTTCTTTTTTCTCCCCTAGTGTATATATCATTATAATATTTTGAGATGCAAATATGTCTGTATATGAAATTAAGCAACATACATGATGATAATCTTGAAACTCAATTTGCTTTAACATGAATTATTGGCGCACTTCCCAACCTTGGCATGTGTTCGAATTTGTCAGCTGCAATACTTTGTAACTACTTCTTTTTCTTTTTGTGGCGTCAGTAATAAAGTTTAAGTCATCGTAAGTTATTTGTACTATTATATGGGAAGAGTTGATTAGTTTCTTTAACTTTTTCCTTTTAATATTTTCTTTTCATCTTCATTACTCTGGTTAAACAAATTACTCTATAATTAATTAAAATTACCTAAAAATAAATTAAAATGACTCTAAAGAAATAAAAGTTATCCTCAAATTAATCCAAGTTAGCCCCTAAATGTACCGAAGTCACCCTATAATATATTAAAGTCATCTTAACTTGTATTGAAGTTAATAAAAATTATCCTTAAATTAATTCTTCGTTGATTACAAAATACTATTTGCTAACACCTTGGTGATGACCCTCTTCTTGAATTCCCTATATGTAAAGACTGATTATTTGAAGTTTCGATTGCTAAAAAATAAAAACCGTCATTTGTACCCAATACAACTCGTAATCCATCTCCATTCTCTAGTACTTCAAATTTGGAATATATGCCAAAGGAAATCTCATTGATGGTTGAAAAGTTGCCCTTGTAAGTAAAACCTTCACGAATAGAATCAACTCTATCAATAGAATGTTTTTAATAACTATTACGAAATGGAGGTGTCGAGGAGTCATTCACAAATTTCTAGATTGTTTTTTCTTCATTGCAGATTGTAATGTCCCGTGATTTTTTTAGCACGTCTAATTGTGGAAGCTAATAAATTTCATTATATTGATTATGTTATGATATTTCTACTCTCAAATTTTATTTTAGAAATATGGAGTTTTTATTAAATATTATTGAAGTTTTAATGGTTTGAGTTGGAATTGATTCACCAAACCAAATTAAAGCAAAGGTATTATATAAATGTCCTTATTATTGTTTGGGTCAAGCTCAAATGGCTTAATGAAGCATAATCTAATACCACAAACACTTGTAGGATTTTATTCATTGTTAACTAACCCCAATTCATTCATTCTCTCTCTTCTCTTCATGGCCTTCATTGGGAGAGCCAAATCAACCCTCTTCTCCAACTTTTTTTTCTCCCTGTTTCAAAATATGAAGGTGGCAGTACATGCTCTTTTTTTTGTCATTTCCTCCAAGCTCGCCTATAAATACCATGAACATCAAGCTAAAAATCTCTGTCTTTGAGGAACCAAAATTCCCTCATTTAAATTCAATTTTCGGCAAGATTTCCTGTATAGTTTTCACTTGCAAAGAGTCGTAAGAAACCCTTGCATTCTCTCAATCTTTGACAGCCGAAAATCAAGGGATAAATCTTCAAGTTATTTATGCTAAAAAAACTATAGATTGGTATTTGCTTAAATTAGGCTTTCATTTTTGGAAGTAACCGGGTTGAATTTAAATATTAATAACAATAACCGGTTTTATAAAATTTGATTTGTTTTCCTAAAAAAGTATATGCTTGATTGATTAATTGATTCACTGATTTATTTTCCCTTAAATGCTACACGCTTGATTGGAGTAATTGATTCATTCTTAAATTCCTAGCAAAACCAGTTAATCTAATTGAATTATTTCCTAAAATGTTATAGGCTTAATTGAACTAATTGATTTACGTCTAAAAATATCGGGTAATAGTGAGAAGGCCAAAAACAGGTGACACGTGGCATGATCATGTAATGTTTGGAGAAACCAAGGAGCACTGAGAGGCGAGGAAGAATCATGGCACGCCACATAGGATAATTTTTTCTTCTTTTATTAGTATATATGATATATATATATATATATATATATATAAAGCTAGGTTCATTTTGATTACGTGTCGAACTACTAGCATTCACGCCAAATGTCGCCTCAATATTTCTCCTTCCAATTCCCTTCGCCACGTTTGCTACAAATTTTAAGTTTTGTTGAGTTGTCGCTTGCAGGATTGCTATGAGCGTGTGCCTTGCCTTCCTTAATATCCGGCCCAATCACATAGTAATTGCTTAAAATAAATTCAGTTCCTTAATTTCCTTAATTCAAGATATGATAATTGCATTTCTTAATTTCCGGACCAAATACATCACAACTAATTGGTGCAGTTACAATATTGGTTTATTTGGTAAGTTAAACTGCCTAAATAATTCTAGGTTAAATTCGAAAAAAAAATGATAAGTACCTTAAATTCGAAAAGAACAATGATTATCAAAATCGCGTGTAAAAAATTTATTGATCATAAAAAATGCCATCTCCTTCATGAGCTAAATCTTTCTTCCATTAACTCTTCAAAGCTTTGTTAAATGAAAATCCAAAGCAAATTAAAATTCCTTCATAAAAACAACATGCATGTGTTTGATCTTAGTTGTTCACCAACAACAAATTGAAGAACTTCATTATAACATAGTTGTTGTAGTGTATGAATAATTTTTTTGAGAGAATCGAGTAAGTAGAATATTGTGTGATGGAGTAAATTTTGGTTTGATAGTTTTTGTAATCATTCTGTTATAATTCATAGTATAATTTGTGATTCTTTCCATGGATATTGAATCGGGATTTTCGCATAGCGCTTTTTTGGAATCAATGAACTTTCGGTTTTGATAAAGAATAGAGTGTGTTGGAAGGTTGAAGAAGATAGTAGAAATGTAGGAAGAGAGAGATTGAGATATATAATGAGGATGATGAGTAAGAAATATTTTTTGCATGTGAAGGAGACTCCTAATATGTTTTAGAAGTTGGTGGATACATATATTAAACTAATTGAGTACTTTTTTCTAACTTTATATTTCTAATTTCCCTCAAAAAAAAAACTTTATATTTCTAATTCTTTTTATATTAACATGTTATTGAATGCTAAAAATTCATACATGAAATCTGCCATAATGTGATCTTCGTTTGCTTATACATTATACACCTATTTTCCCCATTATATTAGATTGTTAATGACAAAATGATTCTTTTATAAATATGATATACATCGTATTTAATATAAGCTTTTTACCGTAGCTCGAAAAAAGCTAAAACATCCTGCACACATATCGTCTCTAAATGGCTCCTTGGTTTTGCCCGCCACGTGTACACATTAAATGGACTATTGTTGATATGTCACTTCCAGAAATGTCGTGAACGTGTGCCTTATTGCATGATTTCCGGAAATGAATAAAAAGTTCTTTAAATAACATGATTTTGAATATATATGGAATCAGTTACAATCTTTGTTGTTTTGGTAAATTCTACCTTGCTGCTTTACTTATGCGAACCGTCTAAGTTAAACTATTTACCAAATTACAACCTTTTCCCCTTAAAAAATACAACTCTATTAAATTATGCAAAAATTTTATTACATACAAAATTATGGTTTAAATGGTAGGACTAACTTTACAATTTAATTTCAAGTGCTTCGTCTTTTTTTACCTTCGATCATATTTTTCATATATGCCAATAACAGTCCAACAAATGCATAAATATCGAATTAAAGATTATATATTTACAATACTATCTTATTTATATGAATACATCAATTAAACCCCCACATGCAAACATATAATTCATTAATCATAGCCGATTGAAATGCATTTCTTAAGAAAACAATTAAACTTGCCAAATAAGATCCTCCATTATTGACCCATATACATACTTTTTTGTAAAAAATATAGGAATTGTGTGACTCATATTATTTATTAAAAATAGATGGATAAATCCAACATGCAAACATAGAATTGGACGAAATAAGCACGCCTATTTAATCGGTATTGAAGTTTTATTTTTTAGGAAAAAAAAAACTTACCAATTTAGATATTTCAATCTCAACCGTATTTTGAGTTGAACGAACTGATCTTTGTAATACAAATTCTTAGATTCCTATGATTATTATAAATTATAAACAATTATGTAGGTTCTATAAATTAATATATGACGAAAATCTTTCAATCACCAAATCAATGTGATCAGGATTTATGTATTTAAAATTTACAAGTGAGTATGCATGAGATAAGTTTGAGTACTAAAAAGTTATTTAAAGTTAATTAACTTACATAAAAATTGTACGAGTTTTTATTTTATTTTCACCTCTAGGAAAAGAACAACTATAATACTAATTATTACAAATAAGTCGTTAGTCATAATTGTGCAACTCACGAGTTATAAGCCAATTTTTAAATATTTTGAATAAAAATAGTTATTTAAAGTTAATTAACTTACCCTATGCAATGTAGGTGTTTTTATTTTCTTACATCCTAAACAATACATTGGAAATTTTTCCAAAATTATATCACATCTTTGGTTTAATTTTATTAGCACAACATATTGTACTATATAACAACGATATATCACAATTGTATTACCATCGGGAGCACTAAAAAAGTTTTTGATATTACACTATTAGTAGTAGTCAATAAACAACATTGGCATAATATATTCTGGATGGTTGATATTGCACAATATGACAAGAATATAGCATGAGTAACATAAATCATAATTGTGCAACACATGGTTGTAATCCAGTTTTCAATTATTTTTAATACAACATCATAAAAATTAAAATCACCAGTTTATATTTTTTATTTTAGCTATAATTGATCACAAATTGTTGAAATTTGAAATTTGAAATTCACAATTTACGAGGAAAATTGTGCAAAGGATATGTGTTTTGTCTCCTTGTCCTACAAGTAAGCTGTAGATTGAGCTTTCTTGTCTAGCAAGTAAACTAGTATCTCTTAGATGTTAACTTCCTTGGAGACATGTGCGAACAAATGTCCGAATCAACCTAGTCCAAGCCTGAGCTTCACTCCCGAACCTGCAAAAAGGGACCCACCCTGGAGGTTTGGGTGGTGGTTCCCCCTCCGAAGCTTAAGTCAGATATCAGGAGTTGTAAGAGAAAGTAGAGATAGAGAGAGAAAGTGAGAGATAGTTTTACAGAGTAACTTTGCACTGTTTGCATTGAATTCCTTTCTCCTGATTTCAGGGGTATTTATAGTGATAGCAAGATGACAGCTATCCTTAAAATCTGCCCTATAATAGTGGCTTCTGATTGGCTGGGGAATCAGAACATGGCACGTGGCAGGACATGATTTGTGAAGATTTATTATCCACTCTCCTGCAGCCACCTTACAGTGTTGAGTTCTGACTGTTGGGCCAGAAAATTAACCTTTTAACCCAACTGAGTATAGCCCATAGATGAAGCCTTCTTTCTATATTACCTAGGGGGAGGACGTCACTAGTAGAATAATTGCTTATTGCGGCGGTTATTAAGTGGCATATTGCTGCGGTTTTAGCCTCGCAGCAATTAAGGGCGCAGCAATAGGTAAATTACATATTGCTGCGGTTTTTAACCGCAGCAATACGTCAACTTATTGCTGCGGTTTCTTCCCAAAACCGCAGCAATATGTATTTTTTTATATTAAAAAACGTACACCTATTGCTGCCGTTTCTTCCCAAAACCGCAGCAATATGTATTTTATTATATTAAAAAACGTACACCTATTGCTGCGGTTTCTTCCCAAAACCGCAGCAATAGGTGCACGTTTTTTAATATTTTTTTTTTAAAATTTAAATATTCATACTATTTTCAATGTTAAAGATGAAAATAAAACAAAACGTAACTAAAACAAAGTAAAAAAACATATTAGATATGCATTGAGTAGAAAATAAAAAATTACAATACCTAAAAGATAAAATAAAACAAATTACAGGAGAACTTGAAAAGAAATTACATACAAAATTACACCACCCCCTACCAGCGAATAAAGTAATACAAAAATGAAAAAAAAATTAAAATAAAAAATTCAAATAGCGCAGCCCACCATCTCCAACCTCCCACGAACCCGAAACCCACCCAAAACGAAGCCCGTCGGTAAATGAAGTGTCGTCAGTCGACAACTCAACTGAAGTGAACTTCCATTAGGCTTAATTGTTTTTTATTTATTTGGACAGGCAAACTAATTTCATTCCAAAAGCAATAGAGTATATTAGCTTTCAATGAAAAGTTACAAATTTACCACAAAAACCATTAAATACCACAGCAAAGATAAAGATTGTGTTGGTAGTTTTTTAAATAGTACAGCGTCAATTACATGAAACATGTCTGAATGAATTCATAGGTAATGGCACATTTTTGAGATGCAGAATTATGGGGGGAAAACACACTGAAGCAGGGAAATGAAGCAGAGTTGGAAAAGGGTATTAAATGTGAACACACCCAGTTGGGCTACGATGAAGCACAGGAATTCATAACCACAAAATCCGAATCCGTCATCGAAACCTCCCGTCGCGACCTTCAAGAATTCGGTCTTCAAAGAAATCGTGAGCTCATCTCTCAAAGTGGGCGCTTCAAGAATTCGGTCTTCAAAGGAGTTTGAGAGGAGTTTGAGAAATCGACTGCTCAGATCCGAAACCAAGTGAGGGAAGGAGTTTGAGAGGAGTGAGAAACCAAGTGAGAGAGGCTGTAAAGGCAGATCCGAAAAGGAAGGGGAGAGGGTAGGAGATTGGGAGGAGGAGAGAGAAAGGAGTAAAACGGCTGAAGAGTGACCCTTTTTTTTTTGTGATGAGTGAACCCTAGCGCGTCTTATTATTTAAATGGGCCAAAGGGATATTGCTGCGGTTCTCATAAAAAATCGCAGCAATAGATTAAAAGTTTATTTAAAAAATAATATTTTAATCTATTGTTGCGGTTCTTTGTGGGAACCGCAGCAATAGATCTGGTCAAACAAGTCAACCAATTTTGCAAAATTTCCGTTGAGACCTATTGCTGCGGTTTCCACCTGAAACCGCAGCAATATGTTGATTTTTGAATTTTCCTTTTCTTTTGACGTGGTTTATTGTTGCGTATGGGTAAAACCGCAGCAATTCAACCGCAGCAATAAACAATTATTCTACTAGTCTTTTAAGGAGCCGTAGATGTTAGGCTACAACATTTGCCCCTAAAAGAGCTTTCACTGTTGGCCCATCTGACGGTTAAGGCCCTTTTACCCAAGGTAGCTTTATTCAAAATGAAGGAAATGACGCGCCCTTTTTCTGGGTTTTATCGGTCATAACCGACCGTTATCCTCTCTTCTTCGGTCACTCCTGACCGGTTCCACATGTTTCTTACCCCCTTATAAATAACCTTGGTGTGAGAACATTTAACCATTTCACACCTTGAGCGAATTTTTCTAGAGAGAGAAGCTCTGCAAATTTTTCTAGAGAGAGAGAGAGAGAGATCGTCCAGGCTCAGCTTTCTTCACCGAATCGTCCAGATGCTTTAGCAGGTATCTTTTCTTTGTTCTTTTTGCTCTTCTTTATTCTTTATTCTTTCTTAGAAAATCAATAAAATGGAATCATCTTCGTCAAATAATCCTGGCCGTCCAAGAGCTTGTCTTGACCCTAGAACCGATACTTCTTCTTCGGCACATTCTACAGTTGGGCCTCTTCTGGCCAAGCATATATTTTTTTATGGTTTTGGCCGAGAAAGTCGACGACCGACCCTAACTAACTCGTGCGGGGTAATCTGGCGCGCGTCAAGCAAACGGCCCGTCTAAGACGAAAGGTAATAATTCCGTCAAATAGTTCGGATATGGAGGAATCTACTGGACGAGTTCCAGATGAGACGAGGGAGGTCCAAAGTGCTGGACCTTTAGGCGGCCCCCTTTCCCCTAGCCGCAGCTTCGAAGGTTCCCAAATAAACCCCGAAGCCAGTCCCTCTGGCTAGGACACTGAGATGGAGGAAACTGGCGAGGACGATAACGGCAGGGATTCTGGTGCTGCCGATGAATCAGACGAAGCCTCCACTACTTCGTCTGAGATTAGAAGACGCTTAGGTCCCCTCTCTGACCCCGACTTCATCTTGGTCAACCGTAAATGGTTAGAGAAAATTGGACCAGACCCTAGTTACTTATCATCTTACATGCCCATGCCGGGCTTCTCCTGGGTCATCCCAAATAAGGACGCGACGATTCTAAGCGCTCTCAGGAACCATTTCGCCGTCTACAAGCTGGCTTTGGACGCGGGATTGAGGTTCCCTCTCCACGAATTCATAGAACAAGTACTGCATTACTACCACATCGGCCATAATCAACTGGCTCCAAACGCTTGGCATAACGTCCTGACGTTCATTGCCGTCTGTGAGCTGCGTGGCCTAGCTCTTTCTCTCCAAGCCTTTACACATATCCACTATGCGACTAAGGTACCTGGGGCCGTGGACGGGGCATGGCTCAGCATTTGCAACCGTCCAGGCTTCATGACTGCTTGGAGAAAACCGTCGAAGATGCATGAATGGAAGGCCGACTTCATCTTCTTAAGGGCGGCCAACGACTCTGCCACTGAGGGCTATAGATTCTACAATCGCTCCGTCACGAATACGGGCGGAAGCGATCTGGGCGGACTCGGAGGATAGCTTTGACGAAGAAGTGGTGGAGTACTTCAGAATAAAGGAGTACTCCAGGCCCGCCCAACGATCTTTTAAGGGACCATCTAATTGGATACCCTTTAAAGAAATGTTTTACCATGATGACTTCTTGGTCGCCGCCGGCTTGTGGTTGGCCGAAGATAAAGGTATACACAAAATTTTCCAAGTAAAACTTCTTCGTCCATGGCACATCAGACTAACCACTTTGCTTCTTTCTTTTGCAGACTCGGCCAGAAAACGTCTCAAAGCTTCTTGGACGGGTGATATCAGCATGTCTAAATTTACAGACAATTTGTGGAAGGAATATGCCAAGAGCAGCGCCGACAATTTTTTTTTTTTTTTTTACGAGGATCATTCTTGCTCGTCCGGATTTGGCATCCAATCTTTGGACGAGGATCATTCTGGCTCGTCCGGAATTGGCATCCAATCTTTGGACGAGGATCACCCAAAGAAGGAAAACGTCCAAGCATGGACGTTCACCTTTGGGACTCTCATCTGAGATTTTTATAGCCTTTGGACGAGTATCATTCGGACTCATCCAAGTAATCGGAACTTTCTCTGGACGAGGATAGCCCGAAGAAGGAAAGCTTCCAAGCTTGGACGGCCACCTTCTTGGGGCCATACTCGTCTGAAACTTTTAAAGTCTTTAGACGAGTCAATTTTGGATTCGTCCAAGTTATAATACCTTTCCTTGGACGAGGATAGCCCGAAGAAGGAAAGCGTCCATGTTTGGACGGCCACCTTCTTGGGGCCATACTCGTCTAAGATTTTTTTTTAAAGTCCTTAGACGAGTACATATTTGGACTCGTCCAAGTTATTGTATCTTTCCCTGGACGAGGATAGCCAGAAGAAAGAAAGCGTCCATGTTTGGACGGCCACCTCCTTGGGGCCATTTCCGTCTGGGAGGTTTTGGGTTCTGAAGCTGGACGAAGAGTTGATTTCCTATCCTTGTACGGGAGTCATGTTAGTACGTCCAATTTTGGGACGGCTTCCTTCTTTGTATGATTTTCGTCTGAAGCCTTGTTAGTTGTTTTTATGTTTTGCTCTTTGGACGACCATTATTTTAACTTGGCCCATTTCTTACAGAAAAATGCTCCAACCAACAAACTTCCACCAGGGAAGTCATCTTCGTCCAAAAAGAGACCTCCAGCGGCCACGGACCAGCCTCCGGCAAAAAAGCCTAAGGGCTTTACAAAAAAGAAGATGGATAAGGCTACTCCAAGTGGAGTTGGAAGAAAAACTATGCCTCCCCCTAATGATAAGGTTCTTAAAGAAGAGCCTTCTGCTGCTGTTCCAGCCGAGGGGGAGAAGAGTTCTGATCCCACAGGTCAGTTGGACGCTTTGCCTTCTGACTTGGCTGAAGTCAGGCCAGAGTCGACCTTGGCTTTGGTTGTTCCGAGGCAGGAGACAGCGGCTGAAAACTACTCGGGCTTCAGCGGCTCGGTGGCCAAGCTGGTGCCGCAGATGCCGCTAGCAATTAGGGCGGTCTCCATCTCGTCTGGTGAGTCGTATTATCCAAATAGAGTTAGGACGGTGCGGGTCGGCGGACGGTCCATGA
Source organism: Beta corolliflora (assembly GCA_947648045.1). Classification (NCBI taxonomy): domain Eukaryota; kingdom Viridiplantae; phylum Streptophyta; class Magnoliopsida; order Caryophyllales; family Amaranthaceae; genus Beta; species Beta corolliflora. The sequence goes on along the minus strand of CANSZD010000190.1, from coordinate 31,792 downwards.
GTCCGTCCAATAGACAAGCCATCGTCTTTCCCATCAAGATGACTGACTCTCCCCCTCTTTCAGATAAGGGCAAAGGCCCAGCTCTACCCTCAGCTTCTCCCACCATGGACTCGGACGAAGAGTCTTCCCCTGCCTTTGCCAAAATGTCCAAGGGAGAAAAGGATCGGCTTAAGCAGGAGCTCTTCAAATGATACCCTGAATCCTACATCAAAGGATTAAGGGGAGCGTCTGCCGGGCATGTTGGCTATATGTCCCAGCTTGCTGCTGAGGTATAATTTTCTGCTGGGTTTGTTTTGTACTTGTAAAATTAGTGTTTGTCTCTCGTCTAATGACTCGTTTTATTTTCATTGCTCCAGCTTTTTGCTCGCAGCATGCTTACTGAAGATTGGGCCAGAGAGCTGAGAAAAGAGAATAAGCAGCTCGTCCACCTGGTTACAACGGCAGGCGACAAGGCCATCCATGACATTGAGATGGCTAACACCCTTCATCGTCAATCTCTGGAGGCTTTGGAGAAGAGATCAGCCTTCCTTGAATCAAAAAACAAGAATTATCTTGTTACCATCAACGATCTGTACATGGAGCTGGATCTTCTGAAGATGATTATTAATGCCTCTCTGATTCGAAGGGTGAGAGAGATGTTGCTCTCCTTGCCGCCGTTGAACTGAGAAGGGAGAACATTCTCCTAAGGGCGAAGACTGCCCGTTTGGAAAGGGAGGCAGCCCAGGCTTTTGACGATGCCAAGGAAGGATTGGCTCAAGTTGTTGAAACGTCTAAAGACTGGGCCGTCAAGGCCTTTGAGATGCTGGCGGAAGCTGATGAGGTTCCCAGCTTCGTGCGTCATCTGGAGTATCAGCAGAGCGTCCATCGAGCTATGGTTTGTGCCGAGGAACCTCCGGAGTTTCTTGACTCCGACGACGAAAGCCGCGGGAGGAGGAGAACCCCGAAGACGACCAAGAAACTCGTGCTGAAGATGATACCTAGCTTTAGGTTTATTTTTCTAAGTTTCTGGGCTTGTCTGCCGTTGTAGTCTTAACTCTTCAGTCTTCAGCTGTAAATCTTTTGCCAATGATATATATGAAAGAGTATTGCCAATTTCTTGAAAGAGTATTGCCAATTGTTTGTCTTCTATTTTTCTGAATTCCAATTTGACTAAGTATAGAATAAGCTTCGCCCTGAACGTTGGACGATCAGCACAAATGTTTAACGAAAAAGTAACGTGCTTGCCTTTAGACGACCGTCACTCTTTCCAAAATGCATGCAATGAAGAGACTCGTCCTGAACTTTTGGACGGTCTACTTCAATTTGAATGAATTACGCTTGCCACTTCTGATCCTTGCCCTTGGACGATTTGCAGTGCACATATTGAAAGAGATTGCCTTTTTTATCCTTGGACGATTACAAATCTTCCCAAAAAGTGCAAGTGCTTATAGAGGATCGTCCTGGACCTCTAGATCATCTTCTCCTTTTAGACGAGTCTTGCCCCAATTGGTAAAGCGGCCAATACATAATGGCCCCCTGGACGAGCCATACCTTAGCCGTTTTTCTCGAGTTGGTAACACTCGTCCTGTAGTATCAAAATATCTCAAAGGCATTTCTGATTTGTCCTGGTTTTTTAGACGACCTTCTCTCTTTAGCTCGTCCTATAGGCCTGTCTCATCCCCCCCTTCTTGGGCTAAGCTCAACCATAAATGATGGACGAGACATAGTCTAAGAAGGAGAGCGGCCAACTTTGGCCAAGCCCTGCTGAAATTGCCAAGGACGAGCTTTAGAGACATGGTCTAACAACTTCCTAGCCGCCTTCCTTGAGGGAGCAACACTCGTCCGAAAGTAGCGATCCCTTACTAGGGTCTTTACTACTTAGCTGCGAGTATATTTGAAAATAAGTATCCTTTACCAAGGGCTTATTTCTGGTCAGCTTTCTCTTAGAGACTTTGACGTTTCTCTTACTAGAGATTTTGTCAAATTGATTGCCAATGTATGTTATCAACCTTTAGGTCGTTATACTTTTGGCCGGTCTCTTCGAGGGAATGATGTTCGGCATAGAAATGAGTATTTTTGTTCCAAGTTATTGTCACTTTTAGAGTAATAACTGATTTAATGCCCCAAAGTGGACCAACTTGGTGAAAATAAACATGAGAAAACAGACGATTAGATAGTAGGAATTGTATTATATGAATTTTGCTTGACTAGGTGCCAAGATACATGTATACAATTCTTTTATCTTGTCTGTGCCGTGGCACTTTGGACTTACTACAATTTTCAACTAGATTCCTGACGATGATTGAGTTAAACGTGGTACTTCTTCAGATTATCTGAGTTCCAAGTGCACTGTATAATCCGTCCATCCAGATCCTGGAGACGAAAGGTGCCACTGCGCAGCTCTTCTATAATCAGATAAGGTCCTTCCCAATTTGGTGTTAGCTTTCCCATCTCCATGGCTCGTCCAACAACCTCCATCTTCCTAAGAACAAGATCACCCACCTTGAGTTGTCGTCTTGCGACTCTCTTGTTAAATTCCCGAGCCATTAGCAACTTGTACAATTGCATTCTTAGCAAGGCATTGCCCCGGACTTCTGGGACTTGATCCAAAGCCGTGTGCAATGCAGCCCCGTTGGCATCTTCTGTGTACAACATGACTCGTAGGGTGGGTTTTTCAATCTCAATGGGCAAGACGGCTTCAGTGCCATAAACTAACATGAAGGGTGTCTCCCCTGTAGAATTTTTGGCAGTTGTTCTGATGGACCATAACACTAGCTGCAGTTCTTCAACCCATTGTCCTTTGGCATTATCCAACTTCCTTTTGATTCCAATAGATAGAATCTTGTTGAAGGACTCCACTTGCCCATTGGCTGTGGGTGGGCAACAAAGCAAAGAAAGTGAGCCTTGATTTCTCGTTACGCAACCAATCTCTCAGTTTAGGTGTTTCAAACTGAGGGCCATTATCAAAGATGATGGATTGTGGCATGCCAAAACGAGTTATAATACACTTCCAAATGAAGCCCTTGACATCGTTTGTGGTTATTCCTCGCATGGCTTCAGCTTCTATCCATTTAGTGAAATAGTCCACTGCAACTATCACAAACTTCTTTTGCCCGGCGGCCATGGGGAAAGGTCCTAGAATATCCATGCCCCATTTGGCAAAAGGCCTAGGAAACAAGATAGGAGTTAGGTAGTTGGATGACTTCTGATGCAGGTTTCCATGTTTCTGACAACTATCACACTTCTTTTCATAGACAAGGGCATCCTCCTTTAAGGTCGGCCAGTAGTACCCCGTCCTTAAAGCCTTTTCACCCAATGCTCTTCCCCCAATGTGAGATGCACAAGCTACTTCATGGAGTTCCTTCAGAACCTCTAGACCATCTTCTCTGGTGATGCACTTGAGGAGGGGGTGGTTGAATGACTTCTTGTAAAGGGTCTCATCCCATAATTCAAACCACTTGTATCGAGCCTTCACATACTTGGCCTCCATAGGGTCTGATGGCAGCTGTCCTGATTTCTTGTATTCTATTATTGGCTCCATCCACACTGCTCCTCGGCTAAGAAACATGATTTGTTCTTGGTCAATACTCTTTTTGTGCTTAACTTCCCAAAAAACTGTTCTTGGAGTATCACCTTCAGCCGAGCTGGCCAATTTTGAGAGGGCGTCTGCTTGATGATTTTCTGACCTTGGCACTTGGTCGAGAACAAATCATTTCAAAGGCTCAATCTCGTCTTTGATCAGACGCATATATTTGCTCATCGATGCTTCTTTACATTCAAAATCCTCGTTGACTTGACTGACGACCAAAAGGGAGTCTGATTTGGCCTCAATTTCCAGAGCTCCTGCCGCTTTACACATTTTGATTCCAGCCAGAAGTGCTTCATATTCAGCTTCGTTATTGGACGCTTGGAATTGGAATCTTAGCGCATATTCAAATTTGTCTCTTTCCGGAGATTGACAAATGATTCCTGCCCCACATCCATTAGTTGTGGTCGATCCATCCACCATGAGCGTCCAATGCTTCCTCCCCACAGCTGGATCTGATATAGGCTCTATAGCTGACCGAGTAAGCTCAACTATAAAATCTGCCAAGGCTTGCCCCTTAATGGCTTTCCTTGGTTCAAATGATATGTCGAACATGTTAAGCTCAACAGCCCACTTGAGCATTCGTCCGACGGCTTCCATCTTCTACAGAACTTGCTTTAAAGGTTGATCAGTGTAGACGAGTATACTGTGCGCCAAGAAATAGGGCCTTAACTTTCTGCTCGCCATGACGAGGGCCAATCCAAACTTCTCAACTGGAGTATACCTATTTTCCGCATCCTTGAGCACATGGCTCACAAAGTATATGGGGACTTGGACGGACTCTCTTTCGGCCCGGTAGGGACGACACTCACACGTGAGTGGACACAACCCGGTATACAAACAGTTTCTCCCCCTCAGCTGGACTGACCAACCTAGGCAGCTGCCGAAGGTGATCTTTGACCTGCTGAAGGGCTTGCTCTGCCTCTGCTGTCCATTCAAACTTGCCCTTTTTCTTGATCGTGGCGAAGAAGTGATGGCAGTTGTCACCTGACTTGGACAAGAAACGTCCAAGGGCAGCCAAGCAACCCGTCAGTCGCTGGACTTCCTTTATCTTTGACGGAGACTTCATGTCTAGAATAGTTTGAATCTTTTCAGGGTTGGCTTCTATTCCTCTCTGATCTACCAAGAAACCTAAGAACTTCCCTGACAAAACCCCAAAGACACATTTGCTGGGGTTCAGCTTTAACTTGTATTTCCTGAGAGTTTCGAAAGTTTCTCTCAAATCACCAACATGACTCTCTTCTTTCCAGCTCTTGACTATCATATCATCAATATAGGCTTCCATGTTTCTTCCCAACTGTGGCTGAAAGACTGTATTGATCAATCTTTGAAAGGTGGCCGGGGCATTACGTAGGCCAAAAGGCATCCTTAGCCAGCCATACAGGTCTTTCTCAGTAATGAAGGACGTTTTGTCCTGATCCTCTGACCACATAGGGATTTGATGAAAACCTGAATAAGCGTCCATGAAGCTTAATAAAGCGTGGCCGGCGGTGGAGTCGACTAGACGATCCAACTTAGGCAAAGGGAAGCTGTCCTTGGGACATGCCTTGTTTAGATCGGTGTAGTCCACACACATCCTTCAAGTGCCATTAGGCTTTGGCACCATGACCACATTTGCTATCCATTCTGGATAATGGGTTTCTTTGATGAATTTCGACTCCAACAACTTCTGAACTTCCTGGTCGACCGCCTGATTCCTGGCCGGTCCCAAATGTCTTTTCTTCTGACGAACAGGTTTTAAATTTGGATCAACATTCAGCCGATGGACGGCTATTTCTGGATAAATTTCAGGCATTTCTTCAACACAATAAGCAAACACGTCTTGAAATTCTTTCAGCAAGCTGATTAAAAGGCCCCTCAACTCAGGAGAGAGCGAGGACCCAATCTTCAAAGTTCTTTCTGGACGAGCCTCATCCAAACAGATATCTTCAGGGACCTCCACTGGCTCTGGACGTTCTAGTGCTAGTCCCATGATGGCCATCACTTCCTCAGACGAGGGAGGTTCTTCCTTGACGGGCTCATACTTCCTTTTCTTGCTTGGGAGATGTTCAGACGTTTTCCTTGAGGGGGCGAGGGGCGTCTGAGGACTCTCAATTGCCCTCCGAGGTTCCCTTTCATTCTCGGACGCCTTCCTTTCTCCAGCCACCTTCGTCTTATCTTTCCCAATTTCAGATGTTTTCTGTTTGCCACCGATCTTCGTCTGCTCTTCATCACATGCTTTCCATGATGACGGCTTAAGGGTAGTTAGATAACATTCCCTAGCCGCCTGCTGGTCTCCATACAAGGAGCCAATCTTGTCGTCATCACACTCATACTTCATAAGCATCAAATGAGTTACTATTATAGCTTTTACGTGATTCAGCGTAGGCCGTCCAAGAATGACATTATAGGCTGTCAAATCTCAGACGACCAAGAACTTGACAAACAAAGTCCGAGAGGCATCCTTCTCTCCAACTCGGACGAGCAACGTGGCTTGTTCCCATGGGATGGATGACTCCTCCCCCAAACCCTATGATGGGATGGTGGACGGGAACCAAGTTCTTTTCGTCAAACTTCAATCTGGACAAACAATCAGCACTAATGATGTCCGTCGAGCTTCCAGTGTCAATCAAAATTCTTCTTACTCTCAAGTTTGCTATCTTCATTTCTACAACCAACGGATCATCATGGGGGTCCTCGGCTTCCCGATCTTGTTCACTAACCACCACTTTTGGGAAGGGCTCGGCCTTTGTCCGATCAGCTAGTAAGACTTGGCCGAGCTCCCTGAGGTAGTTTTTGTGCCCTCTATTGGTTGGCCCTCCAGCAGCAAATCCTCCTAAAATAACGAGGACGACATCTTCATCAGTGCTTTCACTCTCCTTTTTCTTGCTGTGACGATCATCTCTCCTCTAAAACTTCTTTCCCCCTTGGGGTAAGTATGGATTCATCTTTCCTTTTCGAGCTAAATCCTCCAAAGCTCTCTTAAGGTGTTTACATTCATTTGTTTCATGACCGCAATCCTTGTGAAAATGACAATACTTGCTCTTGTCTCTGTTTCTGTAAGGCGTCTTCATCTCGGCTGGAGCCTTCGGCTCGTGCGGTCCTTGATCTCCATGAGAATGGAGTATTGGTCCTTCTTTGAATTCGATGGGTTTGGACGAAGAAGGCTCGAGATTCCTTTCTCTTGCTTCTTCTGGACGAAGTAGTGGTTGAGGTAATTGCCCAAGTCTCGGCCTTTTTGGGGTTGCTCTTTTTTGGCTGAGCAACTTCTTCAGGCTTCTTAGACTCGGGATGCTTTGCCTCAGCACATACTTCAGTGGCATGAATAAAAGCTTCGGCTTCCTTTAAAGCCTCAGCAAGAGTATTTATTTTCTTCTTAACAAGATTGAACTTAAAACTTCCTGGCCTTAGTCCCCTGATAAAGGCATCAAAGGCCACCCCGGCATTGAGATCTTGAATCTGAAGGGCTTCCAGATTGAATCTCTTAACAAAACTTCTAAGAGCCTCTTTAGGTCCTTGGACGACCTTTCCCAAGTGCATGCTTGTTTTTGCTCTTGCTTATTAGCAACAAAGTGACTAGTAAATAAAAAACCGAGTTCGGTGAAATTGTTGATCGAATTGGGTGGAAGATTGTTAAACCACTTCGAGCTACTCCCTTCGAGTTCTTTGGGAAGTTCTTACACCAAGTAGCATCATCTACTCCTTGGACGTACATCCGATGTTTGTAAGCAGATAGGTGATCGTCTGGATCGGTTGTTCCATCAAAAGGTTCTATAGTAGGAAGTTTAACCTTTGGAAATGGGGGTGCTTCCATGATCCTGGCCGAGAAGGGAGTAGGCCAGTTAATCCGAAGAGCTCCCATCTGTCCCTCAATGGGTACGAACTCCCTACGATATTCCTTTATCAGAGGATCAGATGAAGTGTTTGCAAGGGCTGCTCGCCTATAAGCCACGGGCTGAATCACCGTCCTCTCTTGTCTTGGGTGGGCAAGAGAGAGGCTTAAACTCTGTCCTTCCGTTCTGGTCGGCAACCTCAAAGGAGGGTCCCTCAAGTATGGCGTAGACCTTGTCGCTGATCGTTGCAATGCAGCAGCCTTCTTGGCCTCTAGGTATTCTCTGGCATCTGTTTCCATTCGATGCCCACTTGGACGAGCCTGATCCTGGGTCCTAACCACCAGGTTCCAGTCCATCTTCCTTCGCTGTTCACTGCCCTCTGGTTGCTTTCCTTTGGCCGTCCTCCTAGAAGGTTCCTGACGAACAAGTCGACTAGGACCTGGACGATTCTCTTGGGAACGTCCCCTAGGAGGAGCTTGATTGTTGACGGCTGGCTCAGGGTTAAGACGGAAAAACAGCAGTTGCTCTTGATCTGTTCTTGGACGACTGCTGCCATCTTTGCCTGGAAGTCATTTAAGGCGTTCTCTAGATGGGCTGCAGTCACTGGACGTTCAAGATTCTCTTGAATGACAGGTTGCTGGCTGGGTCCGGTAACATGGACGATGGACGGGGGTCTATCCCTTCCTCGAGGCGGTCTCTCGTGTTCTACTGTGTCTTCGACATTAACCTGAAGACTTCGATTTTTGACAATGTTGGACGATTGACAATCAGTCATCGTTGCGTCTCCCCACAGACGGCGCCAAATATTTTGTCTCCTTGTCCAACAAGTAAGCTATAGATTAAGCTTTCTTGTCTAGCAAGTAAACTAGTATCCCTTAGATGTTCTTCCTTGGAGACTTGTGCAACAAATGTCTGAATCAACCTAGTCCAAGCCTGAGCTTCACTCCCGAACCTGCAAAAAGGGACCCACCTTGGAGGTTTGGGTGGTGGTTCCCCCTCCGAAGCTTAAGTCAGATATCAGGAGTTGTAAGAGAAAGTAGAGATAGAGAGAGAAAGTGAGAGAGTAGTTTTACAGAGTAACTTTGCACTGTTTGCATTGAATTCCTTTCTCCTGATTTCAGGGGTATTTATAGTGATAGCAAGATGACAGCTATCCTTAAAATCTGCCCTAGAATAGTGGCTTCTGATTGGCTGGGGAATCAGAACATGACACGTGGCAGGACATGATTTGTGAGGATTTATTATCCACTCTCCTGCAGCCACCTTACAGTGTTGGGTTCTGACTGTTGGACCAGAAAATTAACCTTTTAACCCAACTGAGTATAGCCCAGAGATGAAGCCTTCTTTCTATATTACCTAGGGGGAGGACACGTGTGCGGCCTTGATGAGCCCACATGTCTTTTAAGGAGCCGTAGATGTTAGGCTACAATAATATGAGTTATAAATTTATTATTTTTCAAAAACGTGTTAAAAAAAAGCAAACTAAAATGAATTTCATAATCATAGTCTGCACCTTGAGCATAACTGTCATGTACTGTCACAGTGGGAAGATATGGTTAACAGTGCTTTGAAGAATCTCAGTACTTCATAGGGATTTTTTGTTTTGTTTTGAGGAGACATAGGCTAAATTATTATGTCATTGCTCTTATGTCTTTAATATTTTAATAACTATTAAAAAATATTTACACCATGATTTTATATAATAATTATAATCCTATATTTATAAACAATATTTTTCCCGTCAATCTGCATAGGTCCAAAAAAGCAATATTTTTCATTATAATCATTTTATTTGGTATTTACAAGTACTTATATATGATCACCACTTCGAATATTATGGAGTTACTATATATCTCTTAAGCATTGTTTATCGATCTACAATATGATTATATATTTAATTTTCTAATTATTTATTATTGTATGTCATACAAATAAACTAATTAAGCAAAATATATGAGATGAGATTCTCATTTTTGTGCACAATCTGCCAAAAATTTCTCTGATTTATAGATAACACATGCCAATATTTCCTTGCAAATAGTGGTTACTTGGTGGGTGATGGCCAGTGGGTGGCTTGATGCAGTGCAACAGTGGTTCAAGATAAAAAGAGAAATTGTTGGAATAAATCCAAGAGAACGTGAAAATAATCTCAGGCTGCATGATCTGCGAACCGCCCGACCGGGTGGATGGTCGCCTGCCAAGTCTATGGTCCGCTCGCTCGGGCTATGATTCGCCAGACCAGGCGAGTCGAGCATTTTCTCTTCCTTCCAGTTTTGCTTGCGGGCCCGAACAGGCGAGTTCCGCCCGACCTGCCTGGGCGAACGTGTTTTTAGGCGGTTTTCGGATTTCCTCAGTTTTTGTTGGTTATTTTATTTCTCATATAAATACCTTTTCTGAAAATCCGAATAATTAATTCTCTTGAACCCTAAAACACAAGCCTACCTATTCTCTTTGAAATTTGAGCAGTTCTTGAGAAACTTTAATCCTTGATCCGGGTGCACGGAGTTGGGGATCGTTGTGTGAACCTTGGGGGATGAACGTCATCAAGAATCTGCACCGGAGATGGCGAAATTCGTTTATAAGGCAGTGACCTCCATACCACGGCGCAACGTTGTTCTTGTGGAATTCAATCAAGTTCTGTTGATTGTTATTTGCAGATAAGTTCCTTCTATATATTGTATATCAATATTGTTTATATATTTGTTCTTCATTAATATATCAATCTGTCATATATTTCGAACAATTTAGAAACGAATTTATTCAGATTGTTGTATTCATGTTGATGTACAATTTATTCTAACCTAATTTCAATTATCTACTACCTTGGAAAGAATTCCTTGAGTATTGATTATTTGTTAAGGTATGGTTAGAAAAAGTATAAGTCTTGTGAATTGACTTATTAATGGAGATTTGAAGGACAAATTTATTATCTATTGTTTCCTTGAATTGGGTAAAAAGGTCTGTTAGATCTCGTTCTTTAGTTTATGTGAAATTGCTGACGAGATTGCGAGCCAAGCGTGTGTTATATCGATTTGCATCAAGTTGTGCTGGAAGAAAAATCAGCCGGTTAACTTATTGTTTGTGCGCTATATTTCAACGTGCCGGCAAGACGGACTCATGCCATTATAATATTGAGTTGAATTTCTCATTAGCCTTCTGGAGACAAACTCATGATTTTGATGGAGTCAATGCACCGTTCAAGGATGCAATAAGTTCATTAATTTATAAAGTTTGAATCTTAGATTTGATTGGTCATTAATTTTCGCAAGATTGCAATGACTGTTACACTAGTGGAAAAATAAGGAAGGGATGCGGTCAAAATGCCCTAAGGGTGCGTTTTGGCCGACCCTTTCGTAGCTTGACCCTCTCAATAGAAAAGAAGGGCTGCGGTTTTTAGCTAAGAAGGGTTGCGTTTTTGGCCCAACCGCGGCCCTTCGTTGTGAAGGCCTGCGATTTTAGGCCAAAAACGCAAAGTGAAGGGCTGCGGTTTAGGCCCCCGCCGCCCCGCACGCCCACCCCCGCACTCCCCCGCCCCCCGCTCCCCACCCCCACCCCCCGCCCACCCCCGCGCACCCCCCCCCGCCCACCCTACCCCCCCCTACCCCCCTGCCCACCCTGGCCCCCACCCCCAACCCACCCCCGAACTCCCCCACCCCGGCCCCCCACCCCCAGCCCACCCGTGCCCCGCCCCCTAAACCGCCCCCCCAGCCCACCCCCGCCCCCCCCCCACCCCAGCCCCACCCCGCCCACCCTACACTCCCCCAGCCCCGCACCCCCACCCCACCCCACCCCCTTCACTCCCCGCACCCCCACCCTAGCCCACCTTCTCGCGCCCCTTCCACCCACCGCTGACCACCCCCAAAGACCCCACCCACCCCCCTAGCCCACCCACAGCCCCACCGTGGCAGCCTCCCCACCCCACCCCCCACCCAACACCTCCCTTCGACACAAAAAAAAAAATCGATCGAATAATGTAATAATTAACTTTAAATATATATTTAATAATGTAAAAAGTGTACATATAATTGATACCAACTAGTAGATCTAGCTAATTATATCACGAATTCCACCAAAATGTATCATAAGCAATCATCACAAAGGTGGGACGCCAACTTATCCCGAACTTCATGTAATTCGTCTATGGTGAAGGCCCTCAAACTTGGTGTGTTATTCATATAAACCTTGCAAAACAACCAAGGAATAAACATATAATATAAGAATTCAATCATTTACCGTAGTTAGTAGTTCTAAAAATGACGTATATCTTCCCGAAATTCAATCAAAAATAAATGCAAGCCTAAAACTCTACACACTTGTTATATTATACCTCATATTTTCATGTTAAAAAAAATGGAGTTAAATGACTCGAGAAACAGGAATTGGACGCGAAAAGGCAAAAATAGGCCTAAAATCACATTTACGTTCCCGAAATTCAACCAACAACAAATGCAAGCCTAAAAATCTACACAATAGTAACATTATACCTCATATTATCATGTTCAAAATGAACTTGGGGTTAAATGACTCGATAAGTACGAATTGGAAGCGAAAATGCAAAAATAGGCCTAAAATGACCTTTTCGTTCCCGAAATGCAACCAACAACAAATGCAAGCCTAAAACTGTACACAATAGTTACATTATACCTCATATAATCATGTTCAAAAATAATTTGGGGTTAAATGACTCGATAAGTACGATTTGGAAGCGCAAAAGGCAAAAATAGGCCTAAAATGACCTTTTTTTTCCCGAAATGCAACCAACAAATGCAAGCCTGAAACTGTACACAATAGTTACATTATACCTCATATAATCATGTTCAAAAAGAATTTGGGGTGAAATGACTCGATAAGTACGATTTGGAAGCGAAAAGGCAAAAATAGGCCTAAAATGACCTTTTTCGTTCCCGAAATGCAACCAACAACAAATGCAAGCCTAAAAATGTACACAATAGTTACATTATACCTCATATAATCATGTTCAAAAAGAATTTGGGGTGAAATGGCTCGATAAGTACGAATCGGACGCGAATCGACCAAAATTGGCCTAAAATGACCCGAGAATCAGGTCACATGGCAATGAAATGCCCATCAGCTGGTAGCGGCGGAGATGGTGGGAAATGTTACAAATGTGGAGAGCATTCCATTGACATGTGACCTCACTCTCCACATTTGTAACAAAGTCCCACCACCACCCCCACTACTGCCCCCCCACTGCACTCCATTATTGCCATGTAGGCCTAAAATGACCTTTTCGTTCCCCAAATTCAACCTACAACAAAAATAAGCCTAAAAATCTACACAATAGTTACGAATTGGAGAAATTACACAGACCTGAGTTTATGTCTCATGATTTATTGACCTTCCGCCGTTTCTTAGGATCTTCAAGTACATGTATCCCTTCCGTGTGATCTACACATCATCTTCCACACTATTTTCAGGATAGATAAAAGGGGGGAGGTCCTCAAATGCATCATATTCTTCCTCATTATCAACATCACCAATACTGAGGATACTCCTTTTACCAGGTACAACAATTGACCACTTATTATCGCGGGATCGCTTACAAAAAATACTTGCTTAACTTGTGATGCAATTACAAATGGCTCCTGAGTTTCACGTAGACGACTAAGGTCAACAAGAGTGAATCCGCAAGGATCATATTTTCTTACGCAACGTCGATTATCGTTAACCCACTTGCACCACAAGAGGCAAATATTAAAAGTACAGTATTCCAGCTCCCATATTTCTTGTATTCGCCCATAATAATTGCTTTCAGCATGTACAGGCGACTTATCCTTCGAGCTTGCGTATTGTGTAGATGACGCCACAAGTGAAACACCACTATTTTGTTGCGATGTTGACTTCAGATCTTGACGTTCAGTCCAAAATGTATACCCATTAATATCATAACCCTCATAAGAGCGTACAGCTTCACGAGGACCAAATGCTAACCACTTGACTGTTTCTGGAACACTTTCATTCAAATCATTCACTACTCGTTTATGAAACCAATCAATGAAAGTCTTGTTATGCATTTGCGTCAATGCCCTAACTCCTTTTCCAGGATTGCTAACACGTAATTCCTCCATATGATCATTTAAATAAGGATGGACAGCTGCTACGTGATGCAATACAAATAAGTGAGCTTGTGAACGCTTTTCTACGGAAGGTGTGATCAATTTTGAACCAATTGTACCCTTGCCCTCAAGTCTGCCCTCGTGTCGGGATGTCGGAAGTCCAACAGGATCAACACTAGCAAAATACTCAGCCACAAAATTACTAATCTCTTCACCCACAATCCCTTGAATTATACTACCTTCTGGTTGTGTAGGATTCCGAACTTTATCCTTCATAGTGCCCATATATCTCTCAAAAGGATAGCACCACCTCAAAAACACAGGACCACACAGCTTAATTTTTCGAACTAAATGGACAATGAGATGGACCATAATGTCAAAGAATGCGGGGGGGAAAACATCTCAAATTTTCATAGAGTTTCAACTACTCTGGCCTGCAAGGAAGCGAGGGTCGACAGTTCTAGGACTTTGCTGCATATTGTATGGAAAAATGAACAAAGTTCTGTAATGGTGTGCCTCACATGCTTTGGAAGTATCCCACGAATTGCAATCGGTAAGAATACTTGCATCATGACATGACAATTGTGAGATTTCATACTCGATAACTTCAACTCACCATTTAAGGTAACAAATCGCTTCATATTCGATGAGTAGCCAGTTGGAACCTTAATGCCATACAATGAATCGTAAAAAATCCGTTTCTCTGCACGCGACATCGTGTAGCAAGCTGGTGGCAAATAATTCTTCTCCGAATCCTCCACCTTCTTTTTACTTTTCTGAGTTTCATCATCAACCCTTTCCTCCACTACTTTCTTCTTCCTTCCGTCCCTTTTCTGAGCCCACAACTCTGGTCGAAGCCCCTGTTTTTCCAAGTAAAGTCGTGACGCCTTAACATCTTTTGTCTTGCCCGGAATATTCATAAGTGTCGCAAGAATAGCTTCACAAACATTCTTCTCTATGTGCATGACATCCAAACAATAATGTCTAACCTTTAGATCTTTCCAATATGGGAGTTTCCAAAAAATGGACTTCTTTTTCCATAATCCTGTAGGCCGATCAACCTCACTAGCAGGTTTACCAAAGATTGTTTCAATGCCCTTCACCTGATTATAAACTTCAGTACCAGTTAATGGTCTACGAGCAACTTCTTCTTCAACCGCCCCATCGAATGCCTTCTTCTTAAACCGATAGGGATGGTCGCGTCTGAGGAGCCTTCGTGTGCGCATATACACATGTTTGCAGCCCTTAAGGTGTGTAGACTTCATGTCATCTACACAAATCGGGCAGGGTTGTTTTCCTCTAGTCTTATACCCAGATAAGTTCCCATAAACTGGATAATCGTTCATAGTACAAAAAAGCATGGCAAGCAGAGTGAACATCTCATTAGCATACGCATCAAATACTAACACTCCTTCGTTCCACATCTTCTGTAAATCTTCAACAAGCGGCTGGAGGTATACATCTATGTCATTTCCAAGTTGTTTGGGCCCCGATATAAGAAGCGACAGCATCATGTACTTGCGTTTCATGCACAACCAAGGAGGCAAGTTATAAACCACTAAAACTAATGGCCATGTACTATGCTGCGAACTGAGATTGCCAAAAGGGTTCATGTCATCCGTACATAATCCAAGCCTCAGATTCCTATCCTCATTACCAAATGCCTTATGCACCCCCGTTGATACTTTTCCACTCGGGCGAATCACCCGGATGCTTGAGCGCATCGTCTTTCTTCCTACGATATGTATGCCACCCTCAAATTCTTCGCATCTCCTTTAATTGAGAACATGCGCTTAAATCTAGGTATTATGGGTAGATACCACAACACCTTAGGCGGTGGTCCTTCACTACCTCCAGCCTCCTTCACGCTTGTACCTCGACAATCCACAACGTGGACACTCATGTAAATGCTCATAATCATTACGATAAAGCACACAATCGTTAGGACAGGCATGTATCCGCTCGTACTCTAAACCGAAAGGACACATTAGTTTCTTCGCATAATAGTACGACTTTGGCAGTTCATTTCCATCAGGGAGCATATCAGCTAAAACTTCCAACAACGATGTGAAACTAGAGTCCGTCCAACCAAACTTTCGACTTAATGTTGAACGAGTGTTATCACGGCGGAAAGTTTGGTGTACTTTGTACAACACCGGATACAACGGCTTTTCAAGGCATTTCATACATAGACTCAAAAATACGAGGTCGTTTACACGACCGATCTTCAACCTCGTGTATCATCTCGTCTACCCGATCCCTATCATCATCTCGCAAACTCATCATCCCAATTCTCATCCCCGAACTCATCATCCTTCTTTTTCTTCACATACATCGTTCATTACTCTAGAGCTTCCTATATACTTCCCCTGCTCACCATGCCAAACCCATACGTGGTATTGAGGCCTAAACCCACAGCGAAAGACATGCTCCCTAACCAAATGTATACTACTAACCTTGCTCACATTTCTACAATCGACACAAGGACAATAAAGTCGACTGCTCCAGAGGATACTTGATATTGTAATGCAGATGTACAGACACTAGTGGAAAAAAGCCCATCTGATGCGGTCAAAATCGGGCTTACTGCTGCGGTTTTGGTCCGCATCAGGTGGGCTCGCAGCAGATTAAGAAAATAATCTGATGCGGTCCATGACCGCATCGTATTCTCACTACCCGATGCGGTTTTGCAAGACCGCATCAGATTTTGGGCTCAAGGAAATTAAAAAAACTGCTTTGCACCGCAGTCCGCAAGAACAAAGCAGGAACACCCAAACAACAAAGAATCCAAACTCCAAAGTAGTAACGGAACTTCAAAAAAATTCAGATCTAATAACAAACATTATACACACTAAAAATGAATTCAATTATACAAATATTATACAAACTAAAAATGTATTTAATTATACAAATATTATACAAACTAAAAAATTCAGATGAATATAACCAAGTAAAAACCGAAAATTTATACAAAAATGTAACCAAAAAATCGAACAAAATACGGAAATTAAGAAATAAACATAAAAAATCGAACAAAAAAAATCGAACAAAAAAAATCGAACAAAATACGAAAATTAAAAACGAAAAATATAAACCCGGATCCGGAAAAAACGATGATGATGAAACGATTCGTGGTTCGTCGTTTGCGGTTCGTGCTTGATGATGATGAAGAAAATGAACGATTCGTGGTTGATGATGAACGAAGTTGATGATGAACGAAGTTGATGATGATGGAGAAAATGAACGGTTCGTCGTTCGTCGTTCGTGGCTCCGAAATCTCAAATATTTGAAAGAAAGAAAAAGGAAATGAGGGTTTGCAAATTCGTTGAGGAGGGAGGAGGGACGATGAATTCGACGTGTTGCCATGATTCGACGACGGTGTTCGTGGGTTTGAGAGGGAAGAGCAGATCTAATGAGGAGAGAGAGAAGAGATGGCGCCGTGGGTTTGAGAGGGAGGAGAGATTAGGGTTGAGTGAGGAGAGGAGAGGAGAGGAGAAAGAGAGGCATTAGGGTTTGAGGGGCGCCTAAGGAAATGGACGCCTAAGGTTATGAGGCCACGAGTGTACTGGGCCACGAGTGTACTGGGCCACGAACGGATTTTCGGATGCGGTCCCATGAACCGCATCGGGTTCATGAAAAACCGCATCGATTTAAAAACGATGCGGTTTTTTAAGGACCGCATCAGATTTTGTTTGCCAAATTTCCCTCCCATTTTTTGGTTGATTTTCGGATGCGGTTTTACAAAAACCGCATCTGTTACTAAGTGACATATAAGGTTTTTTCCACTAGTGAGAATTCCGAGACCCCTTTCACAAACTCAATCGATTCACGACTACCATACATCCAAGTACGATCCATCTCATTCAAGAAGACCTCTAATAATTAAACACAACCATTCATTATAATGCATCAATCATTATTTAAGTACATACACTCACATATTCAAATCACACACGTATAGAGCAAGCTAAGATAGTGACATGTTAAAATGTATGCATGCAGCCGAAGGTCCTTATCACTCCAACCTAACCCATCCTTGGACGTCTAATCTCACTAGTGAATATATGCCAACTTTTCAATTCAAAGGAAAATCCGGCAGCATTTCCCTACAGTTCTCCAAGTACACAATGTAGATAATTGCTTATCCACATATGTACCAAGAGAACAATGTAGAGAAACGATAAGCCAAGAATTTCCTCAGAATTGAAAAGAAGACACACATTCACCACCTAAGTGAGATCAAACGTCCAAGAACAGTCCCAAACCGGGGACTATTCAAGACTTACTCCTAATGAGTAAGTCTTGAACGGGTATCTAGGCATATGATGACGATTCAAACAACTTGTAGATTTCATAGCTAAATTACATTGCGTTTTCATACAATCTCATATCAAGAAATATACATACACTACACAAACCCTCCTCCACCCGCCGCGCCCCTCCCCCACCCTAGCCCAGCCTCCCCAACCCTCCCCCACCCGCTGCGAGCCCTCCCCCGCCCTCCCCCACCCCCCGCCCCTCCCTCCCCAACCCTCCCCCACCCGCTGCCGCCCTCCCCACCCCCCGCCAGCCCTCCCCCACCCCCTTCCCAAAGATCCCCACCCCCCCCACCCCCCCAGCCTCCCCACCCCTCCCCCACCCCGCCCAAGATCCCCCTGCCCTCCCCCACCCCGCCTAGCCTCCCCGCCCTCCCCCACCCCCTGCCCAAAGACTCCCACCCCCTACCCACCCACCCTAAGCCCTCCCCACCCCCCTACAATCACATTTTACAACACAAAATAGAAGAGAAATGAAATAAAACAAATTAATTAGAGAAATGAAAAAGAGGTGAGAGAGTGAGAGGGGAATTACCGATAATGCAGTAGTGGTGGTGGTGGTGGCGTCAAGGTGCACTGAGAGAAGAGAAGAAGAAGGAGCTCAGGCGATGGTGCATTGCTCGAGCGACGTTTCCGGCGTTAGTGCGTTAATGTCGGTGCTCGGCGATGGCCGGTGCTCGGTGATGGGTGTTAGGGTCATGCGAGTGAGTGTGAGGGAGAGGGGTGGGGGAAAATTTTTCTGAGGGAGCGAGGGAAATTTGGGATGCATGTGTGTACTGTGTGTTGCGCGCAAAACTAAAGGCTTGGGCGGGATGTGAAGGGTTGCGGTTATCCCAGAAAACGCAGCCCTTCGTGTATGAAGGGCTGCGGTTTCTGGGCTAACTGCAGCCCTACATTAATAGGGATGCGGTTAGCCTTAAAACCGCAGCCCTTCATACAGTTTGAAGGGCTGCGTTTTCTAGGTGATCTGACTAGCACAGCCCTTCCTTTTTTTCCCCTAGTGTTATCTCGCGGTTTCAAGTGCTTTTATGTAATATCATCTTTTCCAATCTATCTCAAGAAGCATAATGGGGTATCTTTGTATCGTCTTTGCAAACAAAGAGTTAAGGTAACTGATGTTATGTAGGTCGCTAGCATGGAGCATCCTTGACATGCTACAGGAAATTAATTTTAAGTGTCAAGCGTGTGATTAGACGTGCTCGATAAAAGAGAAGTTTCCTCCTTATTTTAATTTCATACTCTAACTTATTTACATGAATTATTTTATGTGCCCCTTTCATATATGACAATCAATTTTGTGACATGTTAGGTTTGTGAGGGTTGAGTTAGAGGTTGAGACGTTCAAGCAAGTAAAGGGGAGTTGGAGGAGTGGCAACTATGTGGAATTCATAGCATCTTCAGCAGGCCATCTTGGCGAAAGGGAAGTTCCAAATTTTTCTTATGGCTAATGTCACAAGTTCAGCTTATTTTCATAATTTATTTTATGTGGCACATTGTTGGTATTTGATTTATACCTGTGTTTTGGCAATTGTTGTGCCTTTTGAGGAATAAATTAATGTTTGAGACTGGCTAGTTAGTTAGTTAGCCTCAATGTGCTACGTGAGGGGGTGGAAGGGAACTTCCATGGGATTTAATACAGTTGGGAACTCTTGTTTGTTTCCTTGAGCTATGAGTTATATACTTCTACTCGTTGTATTGTATATGTTGTATACATGTCATGCATTTGGTTGTTTAGAGTTGCTTTGCAATACTCTTGTAGAGTATAAGTTTGTTGACCATGTTTAGCCATATGGACTTTTGGATTGGTTGAATGGCCTTTGGGGTTTGTTAGTTGCAACTCTAGTGCTAAGTCGTGTCTCGGAGTAACCCCATAGTTGTGTCTACTAGGGTTATTGAATTATTTGAGTTAATTCTTGAGGACTTAACTTCTTTTGTAAACTTGCAATAATGATTGGTGAATGCTATCATGTCTCATGTGTTGATTGATTAGAGGTTAGCATTCCAATCCTTTTATTAAGGGTCTAGGTGAGACCATCTAGGACTCCTTGTGAAAAAACATGCAGAAGTTTGAGATTAATGGTGGCTCTGTGCCAAGTGAGTGAATTCATTCAAGGTTGAAGGGACATGAGGGTTTCTAAGAGGATTATGAGTATTTTTCAGACCATCTTTGGGTGTCATCTCTCATGTGGGGGTTATCGTCATTTTGAGCTAGTTATGGCTCGTGTAAGATAAGCTGATGAGCTGTTAGTTATTCTCCCTGTGTCATAAGGATGAAGGTAATAACCTAGAATGTTCTCATTGTGGGAGTTTTCTAGCTATAGTCAGATTTCTATCCTTCCTTTACAGAGTTGGTGTGAGGATTTAGTTCTCTGTGGCTGTTGTTGTGCTGAATTTGATGATGTGTTTATTTCTTCTTGAATGAGCTTTGTTGGATGAATCTCATGATATCATTGATGATTTGTTAGTCATTGGTATGATTGTTCAGTAGTCATGATTATGTGTTTGCTACCTGATTCTCTTCGGTGTCTCTCCTAGTAATGTTGATGTGTAATTCAGCAAAGGAGTAGCAAAAGGTTAATTCTCTAAGTTAGCAAAGTCCAGTCTTGCTCGTAACCTCCGTGGTTAGAAATTTGACATGGTTGATCAATTATGTGAAGTATAGGGGTTATTCTCTGGAGGTGATGATCACTTCACAAGGGGATTTATGACTTTTGATTGGGGCTAGTGCTTAGAGAAAGGTAAGCTTGAACATGACTTAGTAGTAACATGTCATTCTCATTGTGCATGTCTTTGTCGGACCATAGTTGATACTTTGGTTGTGTGTTGACCTTCAGTAGATTTTGAAGTTGTAAACTTGAAAAGATATGGGCAACGTACATGGTTCTGAGGTTCATTAATGTTTTGGTATCGACCTATGTAGTTATCTCACCTGTTGCTAAGTTTGCCTAGGCCAGTGGTTGTGTTTGCATTGGGATCGTGTTATTTGATTGCGTATTAAGTTGATTCGTAAAGTGCATACTTGAATGGCATCTTAGAGAATGAAGAGTTATTAGATCTTCCGGGATTTGGTGCTGACCTGTGAGGTTTCCTTGGTGAGAAGACTTGAATGGTCTGTAGGTGGTTTATGGTTTATACCACTATTTTATGTCTTTGGTGTTCACACTCTTGATGTCTTTATGAAACTGAAGGTTTCGACTCTTAAGTCAAGATGGAAGTTGGAGATGACGTAATTCATGTGGTTCATGGATGAAAAGCCAAAGATTGGTAAAGGTGCTTATGTACATTGTCATGTGAAGGCAATGGAGGCACATATGGACAAGAGCATGCACGGATTAGTGTTGTGTTCACTGAGAGAATTTGATGGATGCTTTTGAGGTCCCGTGTTGGGACTTGCCATGCTCACGTGGGGTCACATAACCATAACCAGTTTGGTGGCTCAGCTAGTTCAAACTTAATGGATGTGTGAGGATCCATTATCAGACTTGGTGGTTTAAATAGTGAGCTTGATGGTATAGTGACAGGACAATCAATTACCTTTGTGGTGGCTTAATTTGTTTGAGCTTGATGGATTGATGAATCTATAACCTTTGGGTGGTTCAACTGGCAATTGAACTTGGTAGATTCATAGATATCAGGTTGGACAGTGATTGTCCTTAATGTGTCTATAGTTCTAAGATGGGACTTATAGACACACCGTGGCATACAATGTGATGTTGTATGTGGCATATAGTGAGATATTGTATGTGAGGTTGAGCTTGACCGCTCTTAATGTTTCCATATTCCAAAGAAGCTTGGGTGGTCCTTGGAATGGACTTGATGATTACACCGTTGTGATGCCTTGTGCATGATCTCACATGGTCGGTATCATAGTCCTGTAAAAGGAATGGTCTACTTTGTTCAAACCTAATGGATCATGAGAGTCTATAGCCTTTATGATGGTTTGACAAGTGGAGCTGATGGTACTCGACGGCAACCGGTAGGGGTTGTGTTGGAGTCCATGGCCTTTATGGTTGATTCATTTAATTGAACGTAATGGACTTGATGTTTCTATGGCCTTCGTGCCTGATTCAAATTTATTTGAACGTAATAGAACATCAGATTTGAGTGTGAAGGGATGACCTCCTTCTGTCGAATGTCGTACTTGTAGGCATTCTAGAGCGCTCACTAGAATCCCAAGGTGATGGTCAGGATTGTTGAACTGTGTGTATGTTCACAATCATTTGAAAGACATGTGACTTGTCTTAAAGGGATTATGAATTGTATGATCAACATTATTGTACGTTGTTCAAGAGGCAATTCATGGATAACGCGGAGTTTCTCAAGCTCTGAGGGTAAGATATGTGTTATGGGGTCCCTTCTCTCTCCTGTAAGTTCACTCCAGTGGACACTTGTAGGTGACAGAACACCCCATCTCACTAACATGCTAGTTCAATCCTTGGACACTAGTTTGTAAGTATCAAACCTTCCTTTTACTGCTCATCTCTTGTTTTCTTACCTTCGCGTTTGTGGGGGATTGTTGGAATAAATCCAAGAGAACACGAAGATAATCTCAGGCTGCCTGATATGCGAACCGCCCGACCGGGCGGATGGTCGCCCGCCCGGGCTATGGTCCGCCGCCCGGGCTATGATTCGCCCGACCAGGCGAGTCGAGCGTTTTCTCTTCCTTCCAGTTTTGCTTGCGGGCCCGACCGGGCGAGTCGACCAGACGTGTTTAGGCGGTTTTCGAATTTTCGTGGTTTTTGTTGGTTATTTTATCTCTCATATAAATACCTTTTCTGAAAATTCGAATAATTAATTTTCATGAACCCTAAAACACAAGCCTACCTATTCTCTCTGAGATTTGAGCAGTTCTTGAGAAACTCCAATCCTTGATCTGGGTGCACGGAGTTGGGGATCGTTGTGTGAACCTTGGGGGACGAACGTCATCAAGAATCTGCACCGGAGATGGCGAAATTCGTTTCTGAGGGAGGCAGTGGCCTCCATACCACGGCGCAACGTTGTTCTTGTGGAATTCAATCAAGTTCAGTTGATTGTTATCTGCAGATAAGTTCCTTCTATATATTGTATATCAATATTGTTTATATATTTGTTCTTCATGAATACATCAATCTAACGTATATTTCCAACAGAAATGAGGTGAGCCGGACTGAGGAAAAGCGAGAGCTAAAATGGTTGCATGATTGAGTGCTAGTAGTGGTGCAAATAGTGATTTTATCTTATCATTTGACTCAAGCAATGGGGATAGCGAAGACTTTTTTAGTCAACTTTTTTTTAAAAAAAATGGTTGGTCACGTGTTCCACCATAATATTAACTACACCAGTCACTAAACACATGGGTCATAAGACAATTTTAAAATATTTTTAATACACAATATTATTAAAAAAAACTTTAAATCACGAGTTAATATTCACATCACGATTTTAGGAAAAACAACCTAAAATCTTAAATTTATAAAACAAAAAAAATTCCTGCGCATTTTAACGTGGCTTTTGTTTCATTTAAGTATTTATAGATGTATATATCACGATTATAAGATTTATAAAGTTTGAAATTTTGTAACAAATGATTTTTATATATCATACAATATAATTTTACATTATATATTTTTTTCAACCATAAATGCATGAATTCTAATAATTATGGATTCAATAAATTTGCAACAAAAACAACTACTTAATAAACAAAACAATTTCCGTGCATTATGCGTGGGTCCAAATCATATCTACATAAAACCTCCCATGCATTTTTGCACAGGTTAAAAGCTAGTAAAATATTATAAAGCGGTTAGCAGAGACAAATATTAACAAAAAATAAATATCAGGAAAATTTGTGAAACACTTAGTTTTCACTTTCGGAAAACAACTTACCCTGTTATGTTCAACTTACTATCAGTTACAAAAATACAAATAAGGTTTGACACACTAACAAAATAAGTTAGATAAGTTCAAACTAGTCCAGATAAGTTGAGTTAAGTTCAGATAAGTTCATTGAAGTTCAGTTAAGTACAAATAAGCAAAAAAAAGTTGAAAAGATCGAGTCCTAATTTTAAAAAATTAGTTATTAAAACAATTACCTATTATCAAGTTTTTGTTTGGGTGACACTAACAAGTTTAAGAAACCTTTAATGAATTCCGTATTTCCGTTAGTGGACCACAAACGAAAAAATAAACCCTAATTCCAACTTCTAGAACCTGATTTGCGAAATCCGACCTCCAATTCCAAAATTCATTGTTGAATTGACGGGAACGGACAATAGATTCCCTAATACTCTCTCCGTCCCATAATATATTGATTACTTCTTTCTTTTCATAGGAATCAAAGAGAATGGAGGGAGTAGTAAGATTCTCAACTAATATATTTGATGAAGTACTTTTGTCATATAACTACTTCTTTATTTTCTTTTTCCTTAAAAAAAAATCAAAAAGTAATAAATTTTCCTTTGAAGAGTGGAAAGTAATAAATAGGAGCACACATTTTGAAAGAAAGGTAGGAATATTTTGGAAAATTTGTGTAAAAATTGAGGATAATTTAGTCAAAACAAATTAATAGACCTATCCCCAACCAAATTGGGTGGGGATGGAGTGGATCTGATATCCCTACATATAATACTTAAAATCTAGCACCAAAAGAAAAAACGATACTTGAAACCTGAACCCGAAAAAAAAAGGAATACATGACCTGAAATAAACCTCAATTGTACCATTTAATGTCCTTGAAGTGTAACGACTTCATTAGGAAAGTCTAGCGCCAAATTATCTACAGATATAAGTATGTACTCCTTCCGTCCCCTAATATAGTGCTTTACATTTTATTTTGGGTGTCCCAAAATATTGTGCCTACTTTATTAGTTTAGATTTGGCGGGTGATGGAACGGGGAAGAAACCTGAACCAAAAAATCTGATGTGTAGGAAATGTGGTTCATTCATGATTAATGATGATGGTTATATCTCAATATCTGATTAGTTAACTAAGATTTCTTGGAGGAGTATTTTTTTTGTGCTTGTTAATGAGTATAAACCTATAAAGGAAAAATCGATAGAAATAATCTTACCTTTGGGCGTTCTTCCTAAAACCGTCCCACTTTTCAATTAACTCAATATAATTCCACCTTTCAGACTTTCTTTATTTAATTACGCCAACTTCACTTGTGACATGTTAGGGACCAGTAAACCATTATTTTTTTCAAATTTATTACTACATCCGTTCTTTTTCTATTGCAACAGTAGGTTTGGACAAGGTTTTTAATGAAGTGAAAAAGGTGGGTAATTAAGTATATAGGTACCCTCTAATTCCTAGAGTAGGAAAGAGAAATAAATACTTAATAAAGTAAAATTACCCCTTTAACAACAAAAGGTGCGTTGGTGAATAATTAATGATGGTTTTTAGTAAGATAAAGTAAGGGTAATAATGTCAACTAATTGATTTTTATACCAAAAGTGGAATTTTTGCGATAGATTTAAGCTACCCAAAATGATAATTGTTGTAATAGAAAAAGAAGGGAGGAAGTATTTCATAATAGATGTTATTTGTTGCTCTTCTCCTCTCTTGGTGACTCTACTTCTCTCTCCGATGTTTTCTCCTCTAACCTCGAATTCACATACAACTTGAAGAAGGGGAATATTAATATAAAACCCCCAAAATTTACCCACAAATATTTAATTAATACAACTTAAAGAAGGGGATATTACAAAACCATTATCTGGAACAGCATGAAAATTCATTGCCATAGCCAATATTTTTACCATAAATGGTGGAAAATTTGACACAAAATTAAATTTGAAAAGGGTTTTTTTTACCATGAGAAATCATAGATCACTTAGGATTTCTATTTCTGGTTAAGAAAATTAAAATTAGGAAAGTAATGGAAGTTAGAGAGAAAGACAGGGGATATAGAGGGATGTAGAAAAAGATACATAAAGGATGAGACCTGTACAACAAAGGTGTACTCTGTTGATCTAGTTCTTTGTGCCAAGTTTACTAAATTGGATAACGAATCCCCCACATGATCAAGGTTAAGTTTCAGCTTTACATCATTAACACAAACTTATAAGTTATAACTCTTCATTACCATTTACTTTAGGAAAAATTGACACCAGGGGTCCCAACTAAGACCGAACATTTTTTAAAGGTATCAACTATTGATTATCTTGTACAGGTCCCAACTTTAGGGGGTTGTGAATTTGGGCGGACCTTGTAGGTTGTCTAACCTGCTGTAGCAGGTTACTAGTCATGTGACCTCGTTGAAAGCACACATGACCCCTATTTTCTCTCCTCTCTGCTATTTCCGTCGATAAAGAAAATGGCACCAATAACACAAGCGTTTTGGACACTGAAAATCAAACATGAATCAGCAGCCATCTGAAAATCAAACATCAGTGTCAAACATCAGCACACTCGCATCATTTGCCCAAGGTATTATTACCAATAAAAATGGTATCTTCCACACTGAACCAGCCATCAAATATGGCACCAAAATTCTCTTTTGAATTTTTTCCTTTTTGCAATCTCGTAGTTTTTCGTCCTGTGCTTTTCGATTTAGATGAGATTGTTTATACATTTTGCAAGTGATTTATCTGTTTTTGTTAGATCCGATTTTTTTTTTTAATTTTGTTGTTTGATCCGAATTATTGCATATGTTAGTATATGAATCCAAGAGAACAACATTACTCAAAGTTTTTGTTTTGGATTCCTCTTATGGTTTTAAGATTGATGTATGGAATACTCCAACCATTCTCTTCTCCATTTGTTGTGAAGCTGGGTCCAAATTCGAGGGAGGTGGTCGAGGAGTGAAAGTGGGGGATGGAGGTGGTGGATGTTGCGACTGAGGGAGGTGCGCGTGAGGCCGTGGGGGTGAGAGGTGGTCGAAGGACGGAAACAGAGGGGGAGTACGGTAGAGTAGTTGAAGAGGGTCAATTTTCTCATTTGCGTTGGTAACGGAACTGGGTGTGGGAGTGATAGAGTTTTGTGTTTCTTTTTTCTAGGGGGTTGGTTTATGAGGAGAGAGAGAAGGAGGGGGTGAGTTTACATGGCGTGAGGGGTGCGGAAGAAAGGTGGGATTAGTTGGTTTGAAAGATCAACAATGGAGGATGGAAGAAACAAATGACTGATAAGGAGATGTAAAAGAGGAGAGAAGATTAATTTTAAAAAAAAAGTTTATAACCTATTCAACAGGTCATAGGTCACCTGGGTCTGTTAAAAAAACATAACCTATATAGTCGGGACCTATACAGGATAATCAATAGTTGGTACCTTTAAAAAATGTTAGGCCTTAGTTGGGACCCCTGGTGTCAATTTTTCCTTTCCTTTACTTCATATGGAGACATGGAGTAATATTAAGTCAATTCATGAAAGTTTAAAAGTTGCATCCCCAATTTTATTCATGGTAGTATATATGGTATTATTATAAAAACTTATTAATTATACCGAGTCACCTATTATGCATATAGGCGACACAAAAGATATATTTAAAAAAAAGAAACGGATTTTTCACCAGGTACCCTTGAGGTTTCTTAATATTCACCTGGTACCCTTGCGTTTTCCAATATTCACTAGGTACCCCTGAGGTTTGGAAAAATTTCTGAAATGCCCCTGCCGTTAAGTTTCCGTCACATTCTTAATTCACCAAATACCCCTTAGGTTTGATAAGTTTCCAACCACTTTCTCCCTCCTCCCCACCCCCACCCATCCCACTGGAAACCCTTCCCCACTCTCCGTGACAACCACCAGCCTCACAGCCCCCCTCCCCCACACCATTTCGCAAGACTGAGACAAACGTGAAGCATCTTTATGAAGTATTAAAGATGAGAGACAGACACCAAAATACAAATTCTGCAGACTTTGAGGCCAAATATATTATTATCTGATTCTTCATGTGAGACATTACATGATTACAAACTACTTAGGCTGAGCTTTTAGGATACTTTCTTAGACCCAAAAGCTGAATTTAGGCCAGAATGGAACTTTCCCATCTAATGGAACTTTGTCCACAGACCACTATACCCCTACTGAAATCAACAAATTACCATCTTTCACATCATGAAATAAATCAGAATTCGATCTCCCTGCAATTCACCATCATTGTTCAGTGACCTCAACTTAATTACCTCAAACCCTCAATCATACATGGATCTTTGATTATGAATTTTTCGTCAGGGAGGGGTGGCATGGATCATTGATTATGAATTTTTCATTCAAGTGGCTCTCGATAGGGTGGCAGAGAGTTTTGCGCAGGGGGTGGTGGAGGGGGAGGGTCGTTCGCAGGGGAGTGGAGCGGTGACAGGGAGTTTTGCGCAGGGGGTGGTGGAGGGGGGGGGGAGTTTTGCACAGGGGGTGGTGGAGGGGCGGGGGGTCGTTCGCAGGTGGAGGGAGGGGGGGGGGTCGCTGGGGGGGAGGGAGTGGGTGGCAGAGGGGTGGTTTTCGGGAGCAGGGGATGTGGGTGGGTGTTTTTGGGGGGCCGGGGAGGTGGGTGGGTGGTTTGGGGGGGGAGTGATGGTGGGTTGAGGTTTAATGTTAATTAGGGATAATCAAAGTTTAATTAGAGTTAATTAGGGTTGATTAGAGATTAATTAGGGTTAATTAAAGTTAATTTGGGTTAATATGAATGATTTGGACTGAAACCTAACGAAGTTGACTCGAAACTTAACGGCAGGGGCTTTTCCCGAATTTTTACCAAACCTCGTGGGTACTGGTGAATATTGGAAAACGCGAGGGTACTAGGTGAATATTAAGAAACCTCAGGGGTACCTGGTGAAAAATCCGAAAAAGAAAAGAACTAGTAAACCTTTACGAGTCGCCTCTAAAATAAATAGGCGACACAAAAAGTATTTTCTGTAGTATTTTTAATAATTTATTAATCATTTTGAGTCGCCTATTATATAAAAGGCGACACGAAAGTTATCTTTTAAAAAATTATGCAACTATTAGGAGTCGCCTGTAATAATCAGAGGCGACACCTAAAGTGTGCTTCTATAGTATTTTAGTGTGCTATCGAGTCAGTTGTTCGTGGAGGCGACACCTAAATTTTTTTTTGATTTTTTTGGTTATTTTTGCTAATATAAATAATTTCATCCAAAAATAAAATAAATAGTAATGCAACAATATTACTCAATGCAAAGAAATGCATAATCCCAAAAAGTTGCCTTTATTAACTCAAAAAAGAAGTTGGTCCAACAACTCGAAAATGTTGGAGCGTATAAGTGACAACGTATCCAAAAGAATTAACCTACAAAAAATCCAAGTTATTTATATCTACATATTGTAAAAAAAAAGATTACAAACAACTACTAATGAAATATCTACTCCATTTTTCTCGAACATTGTCAATCTCCTCTTGAGAGTACGGGTTTGAAGAAAATATGTGTACTCAAACAAAACAGTGCACACTTAGTAAGTTTGAATAGAAACGCGAAGTAAAAAAAAAAAGATGAAGTTTAATAAAAAAATATGCATACCTCTTCCAGATTACCAATACTTTGTAATCCAAGTAAAACTATTTGATACATGTACTTCATGATGTAATAGCCACATTCCACTTTTTCCGGATGTCGAGAACACTAAGGCTCCGTTTGGTTGGGTGTAAAACATTTTCAGGGTAAAATGATTTTCATGGAAAACAATTTACAATGGAAAACACAATTCCAAAATTAGTTTTCCGTTGTTTGGTTACATGTAAGAAAAATGATGAAAACAAAGGAAAATGAAAAGGAAAGTAAGGAGGTAGTGAGAGGAGTGTACAAGAGAAATAAGGAAAATGAAGGAAAACAGTTTTCCCTTCATTTTGAAGGGAAAATGGTTTTCCATCATTGGGAGAGCAATTTTACTCTAAGGGAAAATGGTTTTACACTCCTTTGCACACCAAACAATGTAAAATTGAAAATAGAGGAAAACAGTTTTCCATGAAAACGTTTTACGCCCTACCAAACGGAGCCTAAGACACAAATATAATGCCACATTAAACTAAAGCACTAATAATAGATAAATGAATAAAACAATAATAAAAATAATCACGTGCAATCTTACCAAAACTTCTTTCCATCTTAGAGACTTGCGATGTCCTTTGTTGTTGACTTGCCAAGTCCGATAAACCCTAAACATCAAAACAATAATATCATAGTTTAAGCATCAAAGTGTAATTTGCTTTTGAAGGGGAGGGGTTTCTTAGAAAATTCAGCAGCACCTCCTCTATAATTGGAGATCATACAAGTTTGATAACTTGCTCAAATACAACATTCAACTTATATAAACACTCTCCTCATAATTGGAGATCACCCAAGTCCTATAACTTGCTCAAATCCATTCTTACCTAGCTAATACAAAATGCAAGATGAAACTGAACTTTAATTTGAATCCAATACTATTATATTGCTGCAAACTACTATTCTATGCAATTGTGGTATGCAGTGGGTTTACAGAGATAGTGGTTGGCTGCAGTGGGTCTGCAAAGGTGTTGTCACGTGGTGGCTTGGTTTTTGTGTGGCCAGATATGCTATGCAGTTTTTATTTGGGATGAAGAATAATCTAGGATCAATTCAACCTTCAAAAGAGAGAATAAAGAAAAGTTTATTATGATCTAAAAGTTACATGGATATATGTCCTTTTACTTGCACACCATCTATTCCAACTCCTGCGGAAGCGAACAAGAAAGCTTCTCCTCTTTGAAGGCAAAGTAGTATCAACATCCAGTGACATCTTGTTCACATAATACATATGCATTTTCAAATGAATTTTTTTGAGAGAAAAAGTATAGATTTAAAAAATTGAGCTCAATTAACTACTTAGAACACTTACTTTTGATGGAAAGGGATATCGAATGAGCCAAGGAGCCTACTTTATATCGGTGAGCGTGGGTAGGATGGGATCGGTATAAGCTGGTAAGATAGCAATATCCTACAAAATTAAGGAAATGAGTAATTAAATATAACAATGCAACAAATCAATGCAACATATCGGTAAAATCAACCTTCCAACAATTTAATATTAATGAACGAAGAGAGTTTGTGGTATAGATATCAATAAAAAAAAAGTAAAAAATCCAACAACAAGCACATAGCATCTAACAAGACAAACTTTTCCACTAATAAGACAAACTTTTCCACTAATAAGACAAACTTATAGATCATATAGTCCATAACAACAAGCACATAACATCTAACTTTTAAAATTTGAGCAGAGGACATCAATCAGTGGGTATAGTCTATATATATTGAACAAGATATTTACCACCAATAACATGAAGAGTCGAGAAACATAACTTGGCCTTGTTGATCCTTTCTTCCATGAATGGTGTGCAAGGAGTATTAGTATGACTAACCTAGTTAGGTCTAGAATACTTCTAAGCCCGACTAAGACCTAATAAAGATGCTTAACTAGTTGCAGTAGTTTCAAAATGGTATTTGTATAAATCAAATTCCCTCTGATCATGGTGGTGTATGCTATTACAATGTTTTGACTGGTGCAACAACAAATATTCCGTCTTTTATGTTCTGAATTTTTTTCTGTGTTGCCAAAATTTTCATGCGAATCGTATTATAACTGATCTAATAGATCCAATATATATCCAATAGCTGTGTTTTTACATTAATCTTCTCGCATTTATATGTAGGATAAACTATCTAATTAATAAGTTCATCCTGTATGAATATGCACACGAGCAACATTTTCCTAAATTGCTTTCCTCAAAGTTTTACTTGATCATCATCATCATTGTGAGTCATCACCATAATTCAGTAAATCTGAAACTCAGAAAGCAATAAACTGACCCGCATAAAACAGAACCCGTTGACAGCAACCAACAACAGGGAAGGTGGCAGCAGCAAAATGTGACAGCAGACTCTCGCACAAACAAAACACACTCGCACAAAGCAACAATTCCACACACGAAGAAAGCAGAAGACAAAATTGAAGAAACAAAACACCACACGCAGCACAAAGCAGACAACACTACTCAAACCTTGAACCTGTTTGAGTAGTGCGGCAATCCGTAACTAGTGCTGCAATCATCCACTATTATTCTAATACAATTA